>OY821517.1:271578589-271803589 GCA_963682025.1 Cordilura impudica | reverse complement strand
ACCTAAGATATATTTCCAAAAGAATAATTCTCAACATAAAAAATATTATTTCAATGGAAAAGTTTTCAAAACCTGAAACATTTTTTCAATAGAAAAACTCTAAAAATATGAATAAAAAATTTTTTCAATATTAGAAAAAGTATACTCCACACATAACGTGTTGCTTAGATTCTCCCAACGCTTCCCTTCAAACGTTTCCAAATAATACAGTGCCTAATTGGAATACTATTAAGACCTGTTTCTATTAAGACCTGTTTCTCATTTCCAAAAGAAGAGACACTAAGGGCTTATTAAACACCGCTAGAACTCGCAATGAAAAGGCAAATCTGCGCTCAATATATCTGTCAAAAAAAGTGATGATCTGGCCAAAGAAGCCGAAGCAGCAGCCGCAACCCATAGAACAAAAGATTTATACAGAATTGCTAAAAAAAAAACAAACCCAAAAATCGTTTGCTACTAACAAACCACTTAAAACCAGTAATGGAGATTTAGTCGCAGGCAAAAGAGACCAGATAGATGTATGGGTAGAGCACTACTCCTCGATGCTAGCGAACACTGGGCACAACCTATGTGATTGCACTCAACACAGTGCTAGGGACAACATATCCACAGACTGCCCAGAAACTCCCGAAATTATAGATGCCATAGTGTCCCTGAAAAATAACAAAGCTCCTGGACCGGATAATTTATCTCCTGAACTGTTAAAAGCATCACCCGAAATTAGCGCTAAGTTTATTTACCACAATATAAAAAATCTTTGGGTAACAAACTCACTGTGCGATGACTTAAAGGAAGGACTTATTATTAATATACCAAAAATAGGAGACCTGTCACAATGCAAAAATTGGCGTGGCATAACCCTTATCAATATAGCAAACAAGATAATATCCCAAGTCATCAATAAAAGGCTAACACTCGCATTCGATCCGCTTCTCCGCAATCATGTAAATCATGTATTGACCCCGTAAATCATGTATTGACCATGTCAACAGTTTACGGATAATAATTGAGCAATCTGTTGAGAGGAGGACGCCACTTTACCTGATATTCATCGATTTCGAGAAAGCATTCGACACGCTTTCCCATTCAGCCATATGGAGTACGCTAGCATTCAAAGGCACCCCAACAAAAATAATTGATATTGCTAAAGCCCTATAGCACAGCGCAGACTGTCGAATTCTTCATGATGGCTGTATTAGTGAACAGAGAGGAATAACTTGGGGATTCAACAGAAGGCTAAAAGATCTCGACTATGCCGACGACATACGTCTACTTTCCCACAACTTCAATGATATGCAGGCCAAGATCAATGCAGTACAAACTGAAGCAGCCAAGGCTGGGCTAATAATAAATATCTCCAAAACTAAATCAATGAGAATTAATGCTTCTAACAACAGAACATTCGCAATAGATGAGAAGAATTTCGAAGACGCATCAACGTTCTGCTGTCTCGGAAGTCTTCTGACTACAACAGGTGGCTCTGCAGACGACGTAAGAAACCGAATAAAAGTTGGCAAGCATTCATTTGGCATTTTAAACCCCATATGGCGATCAACACATATTTCGAAAAGAACCAAGCTTAACATATTTAATTCCTGCATAAAATCAACTCTTCTCTATGGATGTGAATCGTGGAATGCAGCGCAGAAGGATGTTAACTCGTTACAGGTTTTCATAAATCGCTGCCTGCGGAGAATTTTAAAAATTTTCTGGCTAGCTACGATATCCAATGAAAGGCTATTGGTGCAAACCTCCCAAATCCCCGTACACGGCGAGATCCGCAATCGAAAATGGCGCTGGCTAGAGCATACTTTACGAAAGCCCGTTGACGATGTCACAAGACCAGCTATAGAATGGAACCCGCAAGGAAGCCGTAGAAGAGGAAGACCATCATACACCTGGCGCCGCCAGATCGAAATTAAAGCGGCCAATAAAGAAAAGAGCTGGAACGAGTTAAAAACACTTGCTTCGGACAAATCAGAATGGAACAAATTTGTTATGGCCCAATGCTCCTTGTAGGAACTACGGGAACTTATATATATATATATATATAACGTGTTGCTTACTGTGTATCCATTAGTCACTCAAAACCTATACACTACCTCACTTACTTTACCCATAGTATGACCGCATGTGAATATAACACAAGGGGTATATTTTGTATGCAACATTGTCTATAGAAGGGTATCTGTACCTACTTAAAATCTCATATGCATGTATATTGGAGAGTATCTACAACTACTTTCTAGCTCATATAATAGGAAGTATCCTTTACTACTTACTATACGTGTTTCTTGTATACTGAAGAGTACCTAGTATTTAAAAAACATTGGTATGATATTGAAATTCATCTATATTTGAAAGTAGTATTACATATTAAATCCTTAAATTTCAAATGTTCATATCTCCTTTATTTATCCAAGGAAAACTCTTCAAATTTAAAACATATAGTCTTTATTATTTACTTTTTTTATTTGCATTAATATTACATTCTTCAATTTTAGATTTATCAATGTGACCACCTTCATTTCGTATCCTTTGAATTTATTTTTTCTAAGTTTCTTGAGAGATCTGGTTCCATGCTTCCACAGTTTTATCTAAGATGTAGGACAGGTAGTTTGAACCTTCCTGTCCAATTTATCCCACATTAACTCTATAGGATTGAGGTTAGGTGACTGTGGTGGTCATTTCATAACTTTACAGATTCCAGCTGCTTCCTGGATTTCTAAATACTGTTATATGTTTTGGTTCATTATCTTGTTGAAATATAAATTTTCTACCCACAATTCATAACCTAGTAAATATGTCAGGATCCTTCAGTATATTTTTGTGCTAGGTTTTATCGAGTATTCCTTCGATTTTGCATAACTCGCCATTTTCGCCAGCAAAGTAACCCCAAACTATTACGGAACCTCCCCGTGGATGACTGTTGGCACTAGGCATGCTTACGACGCACGTTTTCCAGCTGCGAACCTCACAAAAACCAGCCTCTTGGAGCGGAACACTTCTCTATTTTGTGGGCGAAGATGAGGTTTTGCATAGCGATTCTGCCAATTAAGCCAGCGTTTAATGTAGTCACACTTACTGCATTCGTTCGGCTGCTGTTTATGTTTACGGCTATATCTGGAGCTGTTAGTCAACGATTTCGTTTATTTGTCGTTATTATTACATGATCCTCACGTTTTGTTGTTACTCTGGGCCGACCGCTTCGATTTGTATTTGCAATTGTCCCATCCTCTTTGAATTTTTTTCACAATATAGTAAACGGAACGAAAACGGCATAAGTACAATTTTTTCTTTCACACATCCTCTCGAAGTGAGATTTTCTACATTTGTATATCTGTGGTCACAAGCGATAACCGCCTAAGTCGACTTAAGAATGATGAGTTATATATGCTGTCATATTCTACTAAAAACGCTTTATATTTACGTGAAATCCCCATTTCTCTAACACTTTTTATTAAAAAGTTATTAATGAAAACATACTGACCTAAGTCGTAACAAAGCCCCATTACATGTATATAAACAGTTAATTTTCTCGAAGGAATGATTTTCGCCGATTTGAGTTATGTATACTATCATATTCTACTAAAAAATCTTTATATTTACGTGAAATCCCCATTTCTCTAACACTGCTTTTTAAAAAGATATTAATACAAATATTGTGACCTAAGTCGTAATGAAGCGCTATTACATTTATATAAAAAGCTATTTTTCTCAAAAGCATGATTTCCAAGTTAGGCGGTTATTGCTTGTGACCACAGATATATGTTATATATATGTTATTTGTAAAAAATAACTAAAATTTAACGTAATTACAGGGAATAATTTATAACTTCTTACCTTGGCCTTTATTCAGATATCATTGTTTTATAGTTTTTTGATTTAACGATCAATAATTCGGTTAGACAAAATATGTATTTTAAGCTTTTATTTACAATGTTATTTGATAAAAGTTTTGTTTTCAGATCTCAATTCGAATTTAAAACCTTATATATCTACACTAGCAAAGCTCAGCCCTCGATATTCGAGTGCAAATTCTAGGCAATTTTTTTTCATTCAATTTATTTCTTTCAATGTGTATATTGATGTGTATATTCTTCATTTGTTTAAACTTGCTATTCATATTTTTATAACAACGAAACATTAGCAAGACATTAATATTTAAAAATTGTAACGGAGAATTACAAACTTCATAAGGAAGATGTATTGTGTATTTCTTTCCTTATTATAAAAGAATATATTTTGTTTTTAGTCGCATAGTAACAAGCAAATAAAGTACTTGTTTGAAAAAAAATCCAAAAATTTGATTTTTAATAATCGCCTGTAAAAAAGCTTACAGGCTGGATCATTGGTGACCCCGACGTGATCTTGCAAATCACACTTTCGCATTTAGGTTTAATATCAATTGGATATTATTAATAAGTTCAAAGAATTTTCCTAATTAACAAATAATATCAACTCGGATATTAATTCGTGATTCATTAAAATCGTACTCAAGTTTCAACATCGTAGACTTTCCCAAATAAAACAATTTTGCAAATTAAAGAGGTAAACCATTCACATTCCATTCTGCATACAACATATTCTGCCTCTATACAACACACATCGTAATGCCTGACGAAAATACGGGATCTACAATTGAAGGTGGCAAAGAAGGTTTTGAAATGTCCCAGCATTTAAATAAAATATCATCGATTTCTAAGCAGTTGAACGAGTTTAATTCTTGCCTCAATATTGACAATTTAAATAAACTAGATGATGTCGATCTATCGATTCGTCTCGATCACGTAGAGAGCTTGAACTCCAAATTTGAAAATCTTGTTTCGGCTTTGGAAGATAGAGGTGAAGGTGATACGTATGGTGAAGTTCGCTTAAACTTTATGACTACATATTTTGAAGTCAAGGGAAAAATAAAGCGCAAAATGAATGTAAATTGCAATCGCTCTACCCCTCACTCTTCGACTGTTCATCAATTTTCGTTGGACGACCCCATGAATGCCCGTACGACTAGACTACCTGAATTAAAATTACCCCAATTCAGCGGTTCTTATACACAGTGACCTAACTTTTTCTCCATGTTTACGACAGTAATATCTAACGATATGGATTTAAGCAAATTGGAAAAATTCCAATATCTCCGTGCCAGTTTAATTGGAGCTGCGTTAGATACGATCTCAGCGTTGGAACTGAATGATGCAAATTATGATAAGGCCATTACATTGTTAAAGAATAGATTTGATAATAAATTAATAAATTTTCAGGCTCACATTAAGGACATTTTCGGGCTAAAGTGTGTTGAAAAGGGACAGGCTTTAAGTTTAAGGCAGCTTAGCGACAAATTCAATGCTGCATATGAGAGCACTTGAGACAATATGTACAAAGGAACAGATTGCTGATGGCTTTTTAGTATACCTAGTCACTTTAAAGCTTGACCCAAACTCGCAAGCTAAATGGGAAGAAGGATTGCAGAGTGACCAATTGCCAACTTGGTCATCTATGGCATCATTTCTCGAACGTAGATGTCGAATGCTTGAGAACGTTGAAAACTCCATCGTGACAAAAGTGGATACCCAGCAAATCAGCAAAAAATCAAATAGCAACGTTCGAAATGTCCTTGTCTCTTCTGGCACTGCAACTCCTACCTGTATTTTTTGTGATGCAAATGATCATTACATTACTAATTGTTCTCGCTTTGGAAATCTTTCGCCTAAACTTCGTTTTGTGGAAGTAAAAAGATTGAACTTGTGTCTCAATTGTTTGAGGAAGGGCCATAGAGCTTCGATATGTAAATCAGGATCCTGTCGTCATTGTTCGATGAACCATCATTCTTTATTGCATATGGAAAACAACAAGGCAGAGTCATCTTCAATTTCTCATCAGCCGCCGTCAACAGCTGTAAAATCTACTCTCGTTTCATCGTTATCGTCTAATGCCAAAGCCGAGCCGCTGGAATTTCCAACTGCTAATAATGTGTTATTAACCACGGCCATCGTTTTGGTAAAAAATAAATTTGGTGCTTTTGTGCCATGCCGTGCAATTTTAGATTCAGCTTCACAGTTAAATTTTATTACAAGTCGTTTCGCAAATCTGCTGCAGCTAAAAGTAAAGCAATCATTTATCTCTATTTCTGGCATCGGAGATGGTAATTTAGTAGCTGACAAATCAGGTGATGTATTCATCAAATCTTGCCAAGGTGATTATTCTGTTTCATTTTCTGCTGTAGTTGTACCCACCATAACCGAGTATCAACCAAATACAAAATTAGATGTGCATCAATTTAAAACTCCTCCCAATATAAAACTGGCAGATCCAGACTTTTATAAGCGTGGTCGCATTGATATTTTAATTGGAGCTGGTTTATTTTTCGAGCTTATGAGTGTTGGTCAATTTCATTTTGGAAAAAATTTACCTGTGTTGCAGAAAACTAGACTCGGATGGGTGGTCTCTGGTGGAGGTGTTTGTTTATCCAGTTCTATTTCATTGGCAGCGGCATGTACAGGTATTCCTAAAAGGGAAAGTGAATCTTTAATTGATGTTGTCAAAAGTTTTTGGGAGGTTGAACATAATTTTGAAAATAGTTTGAGTTGTTCAACGGATGACGAACTTTGTGAAAATCATTTTAAAAATAATACAATTCGTCTCGATGCCGGTGATTATTCCACAACCCTACCGAAAAAACTTAATATTCGAGAGCTTGGTGATTCGTACGGTATTGCCTTACGTCGTTTTATGAGCCTTGAGAAGAAGTTGAATAAACAACCAGATATTAAAAGGTATATAGCTTTTATGAATGAATACGCTGATTTACAACATATGTCTTTAATAGCGGCCATACCAAAGCAAGTAAAAACATATTTTCTTCCTCACCAGTGTGTACACAAGGAAGACAGTACAACAACAAAGCTTAGGGTAGTTTTCGATGGCTCCACCAAAACAACAACAGGTCTCTCACTTAGCGATACGCTCTATTCGTGACCAACCATACAGCCAAAGCTGTTTAATACTTTGCTTCGATTTCGTTTTTTTAAAATTGCTCTTAGTGGAGATATATGCAAAATGTATCGTTGTGTTCGTGTTTCGCACCCAGATGATTTTCTTCAGTGGCAGCGGAGCTTTTAGTAGGCATTGCAAATACTCTCGACAATAAATACGAATATCATTGTTGGTCTGACTCTATGGTTGTATTATCTTGGCTGCGCGAAGAATCATCAAACTACAACGTATTTGTTGCTAACAGAGTAAGTCGTATACAGAAATTAACTAGCAATATGTTTTGGCATCATGTCCCCACCGCATCAAATCCAGCAGATATTTTATCGAGGGGTGCTACTCCAAAAGAACTTTTGGATTCAAATCTTTGGAAAAAGGGTCCAGATTTTTTATATGAAGAGCCAGAATACTGGCCACGGGCAGTTGATTTTGTTTCTGACTTGCCTGAGCGGCGTCGATTTGTTTTAATCATTTCATCTGTTACTGATCTTTCGCTAAGTTGCAAACATCACAATTCGTTTCCCAAGTTGCAGCGAATTTTTGCTTATATACATCGATTTCTTAATCTAACAAAAAATATAAAATATAATGGAGAACTTACGCCGCAGGAGCTAAAAATGGGGACTCAAATTCTGGTTCGCAACATACAATTCGTGAATTTTGCTACTGAGTATAAAGCTCTAAGAAAAAAATAAAATATTCAAACAAATAGCAAACTATATTCCCTTACCCCTTTTATGGATTCAGAAGGCTTAATAAGAGTAGGTGGTCGTTTACAAAATTAATTTTTAAGTTTCGAGGCGCAACACCCACTTATTCCTCCGAAACATCATAATGTTACTTCATCACTGGTTATGTATTATCATCAACAATTATTACATGCTGGACCGCAGTGTCTTTTAGCAAATATTCGACAACAATACTGGCCTATTGGTGGTATAAAAACAATAAGAGAGATAATCGGTAAATGCATTAAATGTTTTCGACTCAAACCCCAGATTGCACAGCATATGATGGGTAGCTTGCCGCAAGATCGTAAGGCCCAATAGAGCATTTTATACCTCTGTAATTGACTTCTGTGGGCCCTTTTTTTACAAATCGGAGGTAAGAAATCGACCAGCAACAAAATGCTATGTTTGCGTATTCATTTGTTTTTCAACCAAGGCAACACATTTGGAGTTAGTGAAAGATTTGTCAACATCAGCGTTTTTATCGTCGCTTAAACGTTTCATTTCAATTCGTGGCAAACCAAAAATAATTTGGTCGGATAATGCCACAAACTTTGTGGGTGCAAAAAATGAGTTGGCAGAATTACGACAGCTATTTTTTAGCCAGCCTCATATGCAGCAAATTCATCAACAATGCTTAGAGGATGGAATAGATTGGAAGTTTATACCGCCTAGATCGCCGCATTTTGGTGGCCTCTGGGAGGCAGCAGTTAAGTCAGCCAAATATCATTTTTATAGAACTGTGGGCCTAGAAACCTTAACATTTGATGAATTGCGGACTTTGGTGTGTCAAATATCGGCTATATTAAATTCTAGACCTTTATGTCCAATTTCACAGAATCCCGACGATCTTGAGGTGCTTACTCCTGCTCACTTTTTAATAGGTGCGCCATTAACAACATTCCTGGAACCTGATATAACGGAGTTAAACATCAGTCGTTTAAGCAGATGGCAAAGAGTGTGCCACATGCAACAAATTTTTTGGAAAAGGTGGAGCAGCTCATATTTAACATTATTACAAGAGCGATCAAAGTGGCGTTCACCAAGCACAAACCTTGCTGAAGGTAACATGGTTCTCGTGCAAAACGAAAATCTTCCACCTCTGAAATGGCAACTGGGTCGAATAGTGAATGTGATCGCTGGCAAGGATGGAGTAGTGCGGGTAGCTTTAGTTAAAACCATCAATGGTACAAGTCGACGAGCTGTTGCAAAATTGGCCGTATTGCCCATTGACGATAACTCTGTTGGAAACCCCAGCTTTCCAACGGGGGAGGATGTTCGTTTCAAAACACTGTGCCAGCAGAGGCAGCATCTAAAAGAAGTTAAACGTATCGTCTTTGTACACACATCTGTATGCAGCGCAGCAATATAAAATCACTCTCTTTGTGCACACATCAATATACATATTGTATATCATATGTATATTGATGTGTATATTCTTCATTTGTTTAAACTTGCTATTCATATTTTTATAACAACGAAACATTAGCAAGACATTAATATTTAAAAATTGTAACGGAGAATTACAAACTTCATAATGAAGATGTATTGTGTATTTCTTTCCTTATTATAAAAGAATATATTTTGTTCTTAGTCGCATAGTAACAAGCAAATAAAGTACTTGTTTGAAAAAAAATCCAAAAATTTGATTTTTAATAATCGCCTGTAAAAAAGCTTACAGGCTGGATCACAATGTTTTATGCCACCTAAAGGTATGCTATTCAATTCAACACAGGGCATGTGATATGCAATTAATATAATGAAATTCGATTGCGTTATTGTCGTTATTGGTTTATGTCCATTATTATTTTTCAATTCAGCACAGGGCTTTTTATATACAATTTTTGCAAACACATTAACAAATTTAATAAACATACACACAGTGTTGTCGGGGTAGAACTGACTAATGCCGTTTTCTTTTCTGACAAAAAATTTCGCTCTTTTTTGCCCTCTTTTGGAAAAGTGTATTTTTTTATATATTCTGAATTAAGAGCAACCTTGTATTATATATCAATCGAAAGGTCTCAAAGTGCTGTGTTCATAAATACAAAAATTATCCTCTTGGAAGTCATAGGGTGAAAATATTCAAAAAATGGGAACAATGGGGAAAAATTCTCCCACTATGACCTGAAAGAAGTCAATGGCTCGAATTTTTTGTGATTTATGAGGGCTCGACTTTGAGACCTTTCGATTGATATATAAGATAAGGTTGCTCTTAATTCACAATATATAAAAAAAATACACTTTTCGAAAAAAGGGCAAAAAAAGGGCGACATTTTTTGTCAGAAAAGAAGACGGCATAAGTTACATCGGTGCCTATTAATATTATAGATATAAAATATACAAGTAAAGTTTTTTAAAATTTTTAGTCTCATATACAAATGTGCGCAAGTTGTCAGTATAGTAAGTAACATAAAATGAAGTACACGAAATCGACTGCATATCCGAGTACTGAGAACAATTTCTAAAGGGATTATTTAAATAGAAGAATTCACAAATACTGAGAAATTCTTTCAATAGAAAAATTAAAAGAATCAGACATTTTACCCATAGAAATATTCTCTATTTAAAATAGAAAAATTTTCAGCATATGAAAAACTTTTTTTAACAGAAAAACTCCCATAATTTAAGACATTTTTCAATAGTAATATTCTCAGAAACTGCTACATTTTCTCAATACAAAAATTCTTAGAAACTAATTTATTTCTTCAATCCATGTACATCTGAGTATTGATATGTTTTAACATTGTAAATTTAAATCTGTTTCAATATTTTTGTAAAAACAAGATTTCTTTGAATTCTTAATTTTGTTTTGTCAATTTGTATTTAATATTTTTGTTCATTAAAAAAATTTAATTTTAATAAATCTACAACTATTTGTTTGGGTTATAAAATATTGTGGAAATATTTTAAGTATTGTAATCTAAAACATTTCTCAATATAGAAATCTTCGTCTCTGAGACTTTTTTCAATATAAAATCTAAACCTTTGGTGCGCTTTGTGGGCTGGCGGAGTTATTGGTACTTGGTCTTCAAAAACGATTATGGACAGAATGTTACTGTGAACGGTATAGAGAAATGATTACAAGTTTTTCGTACCTCTTAATGACATGTGGTTCCAACAGGACGTGCCACACAACGTATGCTACAATAAATTTACTTAACGAATCTACCCCGATAAGCCAGAGACAATGAACATCTGGAAATCAACATTAGACGAGTTATGCGAAATACGTCCATAAATGCTTCGAAAAGAGTGTAAAAATTGGAGTTCCAGATTGCGCCATGTACGCGCCTGTTATGGCGTCGATATGACCCAAAAAATTATCTATCCAATAAAAATAGTTAAAATATTTTTCTTAGTTTTATTTTAATATCAAGTTCTGTAACTCTAAAAAAAAACACCCGTTACTATTATTATTATTTCTAATATTTATTTTAACAAACTGGAACGAGTGGTGCCGTTGAAAACCCTCTTTCACAATCTACACTTGTTTCTTGTAAATAAGATTCGCTTTATGTCAATGTCTACAATATAGCTTTTTAGTTGATTTTAAAGAGTAGAAATGGTTCTTCTATCATTGCAAAATTAGGTAACAAAAAATTTTTTTAAAATATCTATCTGTCACTTTTAAATTAATAATTTAATACCGCAATCCTTTTTAATGGTCGTGGCTATTAAACTAAAAGTGTTAAAGTATATTTTTCGAATTGAATAGAGTAATCAATAACAAATGCGACTATTTCTGGTAAATACAACCATGCTACAAGTAAAGAATTTGCACTTTTCATTATTTCATCACTTTTCATTTTTTACATTAAACGCTCTTAAAGTTAACAACGTGTGTTCGTGTTTTTCACTTAGCCTTTTTTTGGTTCAAACAAAAAGTATAGTATATTCCGTTACAATGGATTAATGAACTCATCCGTTACGGTTGGACGTTTCATTATAAAAATTATCATATTCTGGAAAACCTTATTCATCAAAAGAAGTAACTTTTCTCTTAAAGAAATATTAATTTTCAATATTTTGTTTTTTGCTGAGCTTATCTTACCCAAAACTCTTTTTCAGTTCTTTGGCTCGTTCGTGTGCTGCATTTAAACTCAGTTCCATAGTTAATGGTTTTTGATGTTGTTGCTGTTGCTGCTGCTGTATTGTTGCGTTTGCATTATCAGTTGTGTTGCTAGTACTAATATTATTGTTGTTATTGTTATTATTTTGTTGTTTATTTAAATTATTATTACTATTATTGTTGTTGTTGTTATTATTGTTGTTGTTGTTTATATTGCTTAAACCCAAAGGTTTCTTATTTAACATCACAGTTGTGCTTTCATTGCTATTGGAACAATTTTTTAGTTGCGTTGCTTCTTGTTTTATATGTTGCTGCTGCTGCTGTTGTTGTTGTTGCTGTTTGCTTTCCGAACGTTGTAATATAAATTGCACATCATTGGCATATTCTCCCCATTTCAAAAGTAATTTTAGAGGATTTTCATTTGGAGCCAAAAGACGTTCATTGTTGCGCCAACGTTCGATAAGTGTAAAGCGACCAACTTTACCTGTGGCATGAGCTAATGCAAAAACAACATCCTTAAATTTATAAAAAAAAAAATATAAATTATTAATATCAATATGAATAAACAAAATCTAAATCGTAATAGTTTAATAATTATACAAAAAAAAAACGAATCACTGTTAATTTATGAATTAAGTATTTTATTTTAATTTATGAGATTTTTTTTTATTAAAAAACGCAACAAATATTACAGCTACAAATTAAGGAGCGTTTCATTTTCACTTTGTAAAATTCAAACTAGACTGTGGACCAAACTGCTAAAAATTTAATTAAGATTTTCAAAGCGAAATATTCGGTAACATCTTAAAACTGTGTTTAGTTTGCATTTCAACTGTTTCGTAGGATTGTTTTTGAGCATTAACTGTTGATAAATGGAAGCCAAATCCAAAACGAACAGTACATTTTAAGATAAAAACGACTGGTAACAAACAAGTAAGAGTATTAAACTCGGCTGTGCCGAATCTTTGATACCCTCCACCCGTGTTCTAAACACATTATTATAATCAAGGCTGTTAACACTAAAAGACAAAAAAAAGTCTATATTTAACATTATCATGGCTAGATTTTTACAATTAATAAATTAATAATAATAAGATAATTTATTGTTCTCTTAGGGCACTGTTACACGTTATATATTGACCGCGATGCAAATAGCACAATATATATTGAACGTGTAGCATGCAGTATTGAAACATCACAATATATATTGAATATATATTGAACGTGTATAAGCATTTTCACTATTTTTATACCCTATACCACTATGTGGTTTGGGTATAATGACTTTGTGCTGCTGTTTGTAACAACCAAAAATATTTGACCTAGACCCATCTTTAATTATACCGATCGAATCAGAATCACTTTCTGAGTTCATTTAACAATGTCCGTCCGTCCGTCCGTCCGTCCGTCCGTCCGTCCGTCCGTCTGTGTGTCCATGTAAAGCTTGTAATCAAACTGCAGGTCGCAAATATGAATATATTTTGATGAAATTTGGTATATAAGCTTTTATCGGCCATGGGATGAACGCTATTGAAATTGGTGAGAATCGGTCCATGTTCAGACCTAGCCCCCATACAAATTACCCATATGAAATCGACATAAATTGCCATAAGGTCCAAATTGTCATATAGATCTTACTCAAATTGGGTTTATATGCGTTCATTACATCCACTAATGAGTAGTCCAAAAATGATCCCTTTGACCCCATATAGAGCTGCTTCCCGATCTTCAGTTAAATCTATTAAAAAACAAAAATATTGCACTGATTCTTCTCAAATTTTGTTTGTACATATTTTTGCAAAATACAAGAGACTTTACCAAACATGATCAGGATCGGTCCATTTTTGGACCTAGCCCCTTTATAGATATAGCATCCGATATGAACTTTTTTATGTCTGCAGCCAAAAAAAATTAATAAAAATCCCACTCAAATTTGGTTTTTGCTTATTTTCTATGTCCAGTTAGTTGGGCCTAAGAGATAGGGTTTCTAAACGCATGGTATAGGGTATCGTATAGTCGGTCTAGACCGACTATAATTTTCTTACTTGTTAGTTTTATATAAGAAACTTTATCAGAGTATCTCTACATTTTCGTACGTCATTTGTCGGCTATTGGGCCTAGAGGCTGCAAAAGCAAATAAAACTGTCAGACAAACAGGCAGACAAACAGAGATCGCTAAATCGATTTCTCCCTTTATAAGGATCAAGAATTGACAAACTGATATACATATATCCTCTGCACAGTGGAGTGAAGGGTATAAAAATCAGAAGATAAAAAGTCTTATGAATAGACTCACGAACATACAGTACGAGTACATAAGCCTTAAAAACAGTCTATTTCTGAACTCGTTGTGTGAATCGCACATCGAATGCATACCGGCTGTAAGAATTTAGAAAAGATTGTTCAAGTTATCACACAAAAACAAAAATATGTCCGCCAGAGATGTAGGTAAAAACTACGTAACGATTTGCGCTAGAATGTTTTTTACTGAGTTATGAATAGACTCATCTGACATCCCTATTTTATTTAAAATGAACTCTGATTTAATCTGGGTCCAAATCACCGCATTCGATGTCGAGTTTCAATTCAATTATATATTTGATATTTACATATGATATCTTATCTTTATATGGGTCGATATCGCGAAATGACTACATTCTGTGGCCCGACGCATTTAGTATTAAAAATATTGAAAAATATAAATTCTGAGAACAGGAATAAATAAAACAAAATGTCCTTTAACGAGGCGCGGAAATCAAAATAAAATATTCTACATATTTTTATGAAAAAATTTGGTCGCACGGTGCAAATCGTCATTACCATGGCGTGTGTCCGATCGTTTTGTGTTCAAAAAACAGATTTTCATTAATATTTCAAAATATGTATTATAAATGAAGTACGTCAAGTTATTCAAGAAGAATGAACCAAGTCAATTTTAATTTCATAAAAATAATTTTATATTAAAATTTATGATTTTGAGACATTTTAGTCCGTGGCCAATTTTTTTCGTCATTCCCCGTGGGCCAATTTGTTTATTAAGAAAAAATGCTTTAATGCTTTTTTCGGTTAGGTGTAAACTGTCAATGTAACGACAATTCCCGTTAGTTTTAAAGTTAATTGACTGAAGTGAAAAATGTAGTCAGTTGTTCGAGAGCTGTTGAAGTGTTTAGTGTTTTTTGCGCATGTTCCTGAAATTTTGTTATTCTCGTGGTAAGTAAATTTTTCCGTTATTTATATTATAAATTTCAAATTTGTGGTATTGGTTTGTTCATTTTTTAAGTCTTCATTAGATTATATAATATTTTATAACAAATTTTGAAGATTTCCACATTTAAATCGAAGAATACTCACGTTTCCATCATTACCGTGCAGTCATTACCATGGGTATAATCTAAACCACGGTAATGACAAAAGGAACACGGGAATGACATTTTTAATTTATCATAGGATTTTTAAACATACCATCAAATACAACATGACACCATCAAAAAAAAAAGGTAGAAATGCAGAGGAAAAAGAAAAACATGCGGAAAAGGAGCGAGAGCGACGCAGAAGAATGAAAAACGATCCTGCCAAATGCGCCACACAAAAAATTATAAGAAAACGCCCGATATTTAAAAAAGAAAGATAAGGTTATTAAACCAATCAAGGAGATGACCCCTAGAGCACAAAGGGCACAACGGAAAAAGTGGTCTAAAAATGCAAAGAATTATAGAAAAAATAAAAAAAATTTTAAGGAAAAGGAACAACAATATATGGCGGACTATTCTCCACCCGGATCGCCCACATCATCCACAGGAGAGGGTGAATCACCTCCAGATAATCAAGATCCAGTTCCAGCTCCAGCTCCTGTTATTCCTAAATTAAATCAGAATGGGAATGAAAATATTCTCAGATTAAAAAAGAAACTTGCGCGTAAATATAAAAGTCAGTTGGTTCAAAAATACAAAAAGATTGCAGAATTAAAAGCAAGTTTAAGAACATATCAAAAGAAGTTGGTTCGTATGAAAATGGTTGTTAAGGGTGATAATGCTTTGAAGCCTAGCCCGAACTCTAGAGTTGCGGCAGTTTGTAATGATAACCCTTGTTCATCGAGCCCAGAAGTCAAAAGGAAGCTGCTGTTTGCTGAGGTTATGCATGACCAGTTGAGCCAAAGCTATAGTTCATTAAAACAGAGAAAGGACAAAGAATCTTACAAAATTTGTAGACTGGCAGAATTACTAAGAAATATAAGTTTCTAGGTTATTGTCGCCACACAATATTAAAGGGCTGGAATGTCAGAGTTCGGAATGTGGAGAACTCCAGGCTAATTAAACAAAAAGATGTCAGGATCAGCATACAACGATTTTTAGAGCAGGATATTAATAGCCGGATGTGCGCAGCTAAAAAGGAGTATGTGACAGAATCAAAACAAACTCATCAAAAGCGATTTATCACAAATATGCTTAAAAATTTACACAAAAAATACCTGGTCGAAGCTAACAGCACAACTGTGAGCTATAGTGGTTTTTGCAGAAATCGTCCGTTTTGGATTAAAGAAATGAAGATTTCTAACAGAGACACATGCAAGTGCATAAAACATGCAAATATGGAGCTGATTATTGTCTCCTTACACAAGTCCAAAGTTCTAAGCTAACGTACTGCAAATGATATAATTCAAACACTTTCGTGCCCTCTTATAACAGAGAATTGCCTTTTTCGGTCATGTCCAACCTGCAAAGGTAAGGTGATATCATACAATGAATTTGACATCACAGGTAATGGAGACGTTTTTAAGTGGGCCTCTGTAAAAGAAACTTACACTGACATCAAAACAAAAACACAAAAATTGGTTTCGAAAATGTCTAGATTCTCGACAACAAAGCCTTTAACTGAAATTGTTTCAGATTTTGAGCAATCGTTAAAACCATTCTTAGAGCATCAAGGCAGAGTTATCCACCAGTACACACAAATGAATATGTTGAAGGATACAATCAAATCAAACGAATGCTTAATCCATATGGATTTTAGCGAAAACTATTGCTTGAAGTATGCCGAAGAAACGCAAGCTTTTCATTTTGGTGGGTCAAGACAACAAATCTCTCTACACACCGTTGTAACGTACACAAAATCTAATGGCGCAAGTACATGTACACCGAAAAGCTATTGTACATTGTCTGAGAGTTTGGCGCATGGACCATCAGCCATCTGGTGTCACCTTAAACCGATTTTGGATGCTTTACCCGATAAAGTACAAACAGTCCATTTTCTAACCGATGGACCTGTGGATACCTCCCAAATGTTTATAAAATAACAGTTTTGTTAGTTTTGATTCTTTTGTCAGTATTTGTCAATAATTTTGACTTTAAGAAAAATTTGTCAAAAAAAAAATATATACATAATTGATTCAATATAATATTGGTGTCTTTAAAAAAAATATAATTTTATAATTTAAATAAATATTACCAATATTAAATATTTTAAATTGTTCATTGACTTATAACATCCTATAGACCTGCCACACAATATAAAAACAAAACAATGTTTTATATACTAGCAACTAAACTAAAATTGATGTTCCCCAAACTTAAAAAGTACACCTGGAATTATCTTGAGTCTGGCCATAGAAAGGGAGCTGCTGATGGTGTAGGGGCTGTATGAAAACGAACAGCTGATACGTGGGTCAAGGTCACGATATTGCTGATTTTAATACACTTTTTGATGTTATAAAAGAGAACTGCCCAAATATAACAATATTCAAGATATTTGAACGCGATATAAAAGAATTTGAACAAAATGTAGACCCAGCTAAAGCCAAACAATTTGTTGGGACGATGAAAGTACACCAGGTTAGTATCTTTGTCGCTATTGTAAGACAAGGTGTATTGATTTGTTTTTCAGGTTGTAGGGAGTATTGAATCCTACTGTATATGGCTACGATCTTTAAGTTGTTTTAATTGTACAACTTTATTTGACCATCATCATCTAGGACATCTGCAATTTACATCCCTTTACAGCAGCATTGATTCCCCGGCAAGTAGTATCGATGATGGGTCATTCTCGTTGTTTGAGCATAATACACAAAGCCAGCTAAAGTATAATGAAGTATACAGCTTCGACTCAGATGAAGACGCGCTGCAATCTTCTGCTAACTTATTGCAGAATTCAGATAAAGTTTTAAAGAAAAATATACAAACTGGTACGCATATACTAATCACGCTAACAGGACAAAACACCAAGAAATTTACTACCAGTCGCCATTACACATATGCAGCTATGTATTTGCCAATCAAACCTTGAGGATAATGATGTCAAAGTTTTGTTTTTCAAAAGTTGTGCTAGCACATCAGAAAACCAATTATTTAAATTAAATGAGAAAGATATTTCAGACATCAACTTTGAGCAAATAATTTCAATACTACCTACACCAAACATTTTTTGCAGGGCAATAGGGTGTACTATAAATTTCCTGCGAAAATTGATGTAAACGAAAGAGGCTGAAAGCTCAATTAGATTATAAGCTTTAGAAAAGCGAATATTTTTTCTTACGTTTTATTTTTCTAAGTTTTTATAATCCAAAGAATGGATATAACGTATTAATTTTATTAAATGTGTTTCCATAAATTGCTGTATGTGTTTTATTTTGCTACAATACAGACAAAACGTCATTACCATGCTGCTCAGTCATTACCGTGTGGCACAAATATCATTTCCGTGGGACTATTGTCATTCCCGTGGGGTGAAAAAATCCTTAAAATCTTTAAATATACATGGCCCATTGCTTATTAATACATAAAATGGTCTTATAAAACAGTATCAACCGAAAAATAATTATTTAGACACATTTTCGCACTTGGCCGTTTTCAAACCTCGATTGTAGTCAATTCGCGACATCGACCCATATATAGATATTGGACTAAATAATATATAGAATCTAAAGATATTAAATAGTTTTTATTTTATTTTTTTGTGATTTTTAAAGGAAAATGGGAGGAAAAAACCATTATATTTGCTTATAGGTTTATTACAAATAAAAGACCCTCTAAGCACATAATTTTCAATTTGGTGATTTCTTTTTAATTTTACGTTATTTCTCTACATTCTCTTATCAGTTAGTAAGATGAATTTTAAATTTTGGCAAAATAATGGGAATTAATCGTTGTTATGAAATCGATCATTTTTTCATAACCTGTTTCTTCATGAAGAAGATTTGTAGGATACCGCCAGGGCTTTTTATTTATCATTTTAAGACATTTGTTTTGTATAATTTGTAAGCGTTTTAGGTGGCAGTTGGCAGCGTCGCTCCAAATAGGACACGCGTATGTTAATATTGGTCTTATAACACTTTTGAAGAGTAGATTTTTGTTTTTGGGGTTTAGACCTTCTATTTAGTAGTGGCCATAATGCTTTATATGATTTTAAAGCTTTTTGGCACGTAGCCATAATATGTTGTTTAAATGTAAGCTTTTTGTCCTAGACAACTCTGAGATATTTGACATCGTTAAGTACATGGTATTATTTCCAATATGAAGATGACGTCTTGGCAGTCTTTTGGGAGATTTGTTGAATGGAAAAATTATTGCTTGGATCTTGTATGGATTAATTTTGATTTTCCATTTGTGAAAATATTTACTGCAATTTACAAGACCCTTTTCCATTTTCTTCGGGAGTGCACTTGTAAGTTTGTTTGAAGAAATTAACGCAGTATCATCTGCGTAATAAGCAATTTTCATATATTTTGGGACCTTAAAATCTGATGTATATATCGAGTAAAGCAATGGCGACAAGACTGATCCTTGAGGTAACCCTGTGGTATGGTTTTTGGAGATGATGTTTCATTATTAATTGCAACTTTAAAGCTTCTGCCGTGAATGAAATCTGAAATGAGTTTGCATAAATATTTTGGTATATTTGCATCAAGAAGTTTAAATACTAGGCTATTAAGCCAAACGGTGTCGAACGCTTTTTCAATATCTAACAATATTAGACCAGTTCAACGTTTGTTGTTTTTATTGGTGATTATTTGATTTTTAATCCTGTTTATTTGGTGAGTAGTGCTATGCTCTTTTTTAAATCCAAATTGTTCTTTAGCAACAATAGAATTGGTCATTACAAATTCACTAAGACGAGAATGTAGTATTTTTTTCAAATATTTTACCTAATAGGTCTATATCTATTTGGGTTATTTTTTGGCTTATTAGGTTTGTTGACAGCTATAACCTTAGCATTTTTGAAATGGTTTGGGAAATAGTTGAGTTTGATGCAGCTGTTAAATATTATAACCAGTAATTTTAGAGCTTTGAGTGGTAGTTTCTTTAAGAGCAGGTTGGGAACATTGTCAAAACCAGGGGATTTTGAGGGTTTTGTTGATGAGGCAATATTCATTACTTCTTCAAGAGATGTATAAATTGCAGATTCAGGACTAGGATTTTCCTTCTTAAAATTATTTACTGTTGTATTTATTAGTGTATCTGCTGAGTGGTTGTAGTTCGAAGTGAGGTTATTTGCTTCGAGAAATGTATTTGCCAGGACTCCAGCCTTGTTCGATATCGAGTAAAATCATCGAAATTCCATATTTTTGTTTATTTTTAGAGAAGACGGACAAACATCAGCCCTCGTTTAATTTTAACTGTGGCAGAGTAATATTATTCTTAGTATTTTATTTTGGAAAATAAAAACATTATTTCGATCGAAAAATTTGGATAACGAATGCGGTGATTAGGTTCCTGATTTTTTGTTATCCGTCTTTTTTTACTTAAATCACCTCTGATTTTAACATTTGCATATAAATTTAATTTTTAATATTTAATTTTTAATTTTTAATTTTTAATTTTTAATTTTTAATTTTTAATTTTTAATTTTTAATTTTTAATTTTTAATTTTTAATTTTTAATTTTTAATTTTTAATTTTTAATTTTTAATTTTTAATTTTTAATTTTTATTTTTAATTTTTAATTTTTAATTTTTAATTTTTAATTTTTATTTTTTAATTTTTAATTTTTAATTTTTAATTTTTAATTTTTTCCATTTTCATTTTCCATTTTTAATTTTTCATTTTTGAATTTTCATTTTCAAGTTTTAATTTTTAAATTTTCATTTTCCATTTTTAACTTTTCAGTTTTCGTTTTCCATCTTTCATTTTCCGTTTTTCATTTTTCAATTTTCATTGTCCATTTTCCATTAGCCATTTTTCAATTTTCATTTTCCATTTTTCAATTTTCATTTCCCATTTTTCATTTTTCCATTTTGCGTTTTCCATTTTCCATTTTTCATTTTTTAATATTCATTTTTTAATATTCATTTTTCAATTTTCATTTTCGATTTATCATTTTCATTTTCCATTTTTCATTTTTAATTTTTCAATTTTCAATTTCCATTTTCCATTAGTCATTTTTCATTCTTCAATTTTCATTTTCAATTTTTCATTTGTCAATTTTCATTTTCCATTTTTCATTTCCATTTTCCCTTTTTCAGTTTTCATTTTCCATTTTTCATTTTCCATTTTCCATTTTCCATTTTTCATATTTCAGTTTTCGTTTCCATTTTTCATTTTTCAATTTTCATTTTCCATTTTCCATTTTTCAATTTTCCTTTTTCATTTTTCAATTTTTTTTTTCATTTTCCATTTTTCATTTTCCACTTTCAATTCTCTATTTTTCATTTTCTATTTTACATTTTCCGTTTTTCATTTTCCATTTTTCATTTTTATTTTTCATTCTCCATTTTCGATTTTCATTTTCCATTGGAAAATTGCCATTTTTCGTTTTCATTGTTTCTTTCATATTGCCGATTTTTTTTTATTATAACGTGATAACGATAAAAAAAATATGTGGCAATACTACTAACATGAGCTATGTTCTGTGTTCTTGGTATTGTTAATATATATGCATATTATTTTTGTGGCATTTTTTTTTATGTTGTTGTACAATTATTATGTTCAACCCTTAAACTGTTACAAAGAACACACTGGGTTTTATGTTTTTTTAGAGATATCTAAATATTTTTGCTCTTATCTAATCACAATGATGCCCGATGTATCCCATTTTCAATACCAACCTGCTGGGAATTATGGCAAATAATATTTTTGTAACCCTATCCAGTTAGATGGCTTTTTTTGTGAATGAGCGTGATATCAACAGACAGACGGACAGACGGACAGACGGACATCGCTATATCGACTCGAGCTGTGATAAGGATCAAGAATATATACTTTATGGGGTCGTATATTAGTTTTTCGATGCTTTACAAACGGAATGACAAACCTATAAAGGTAAGTATAAAAATAATTGGATAGCAATAATAGTTTAAAAAATATTAAGGTTTTTATGATGACACTCAAAAATGTTTTTAGTTTTTCTTGGACAAAAAATATGTGAACTTTATCGACCTTTGTGTTCTGTTTCTGGTGGGAGTGTATTTTTTGAATTTAATAAATAAAATTCGGATAATATTGTATACTGTTAAACAAAGTTAAAAATTTTATAAAAAAAAAATC
The DNA here is from genome assembly GCA_963682025.1 of Cordilura impudica. Classification (NCBI taxonomy): domain Eukaryota; kingdom Metazoa; phylum Arthropoda; class Insecta; order Diptera; family Scathophagidae; genus Cordilura; species Cordilura impudica. The sequence goes on along the minus strand of OY821517.1, from coordinate 271,781,322 downwards.
ACACCCAATTTCATTTCATTAATTCAAGGAAACACGATATTAAATGGTGAATAGTTTTCGGCCCATATGTTCTAAGAAGCTGAAGAAGCTCGAAATAAGGACTATAGAAGGTATAGACTAATGTTCTCCAGAAAGTGCAAGAGAGTCGCAACAAATACAGATGTTTTCCATCGCCTTTTTGTATCGTCAGATCCTTACATTACTAGCATAAGACGTCAACCCTATAAACATGTTTAGGATCTAGATGAAAAGTCTATATTTGCATACACTTAAAAATATTTAGCAGTCATTATATCGTTTATCTTGTTTCAGCAATTTTTTTTCATACAAAAACATTGTTACTTATAGCTTTTAAGCCGAATTACAAAACTTTTTCAGTTTGTTTCAAAATCAAAATTTTTAAATAAAAAACTTTTTTTGTTATATGGGTGGTGGGCGTGGGATAATTCTGAAAAACTTTGCAACTCTTACTTTCTACATATCGTCGGTATCCTGCAAAAAGATCTCAAGTCACATAATTGTGTTGCTGAGTTATTGAATATTTAAAGTTTATGGCCGCTGAAAAAATCATTAAGTAGTTTTAATTTGAAAATCGATACCCAAATATGATAGTAAAAACATTTATAAGTAAGATGAAACCAAAAAATATTATTCAATTTAATTTATTCAACTTTTTTTATACAAAAACAAAATGAATCTTGGACATAGGCCTTTTTAGCATTAAAAAATATTTTTTTATGGACATGGGTTTATTTTTATGAAAATAGCTTATTTGTGCTTTTCATTTTAAATTTATTAATCTTGATCTGATTCCGAATCATCATTTATATCGGGTTCTGGGGCCTTATTTCTGATAGATTTGCTTGTTTTTATGCTTTTATACCAGTGATGAAACTCGTCCGGGACTGGAAACTCGTCCTGACTTGCAAAGGTTAAGTAAATCTTTTTTCTTTTCGATAATTATAGGAAGACTGCTTTTATGCACCTTTTTGATGTTTACTTCTTTCAAATCTATGGGCCGACCTTTAACAAAAACACGTATTTCTTTATAGGTTTCATTGTGGTCATACTTGTACTCCACCACACCAGGTGTAATCTTTTGGTACCTAAAAGATTTTACTTTCAACCAGTTCACTTTATCTCCGTTTTCAAATTTTTATTTTTTATAATCTCCGATAAGTTTGATAAATCCAGAAAATCAGTATACCGCATTTGGGTTAGATTATAAGGATTTCCTTTGCTTTTAAGTCTCTTGGACCGTGCGAGTCTGAATATAGTTATCCAGTTTTGAATCGTATATACTGAACATTCTTCTTTTGATTTTCGATAACACTGTGCACGCTATCAACTTCCATGTAACTGTGTCCACTTTCAAGAAATTTGGTTCAATTACATCCAAATTTAAACTTTGAATCAAATGGAGAAATAATATGGAAATATTTTTGTTTCTATTTTGGCCACCGAAAGTATCAGAAAAAAAAGATACTTCTTTTATTTCTGGTGAAAGTTGATGAAAATACTTATACAAGCACTAACCAATTTCATTACTTCCTCTTTTGCCATCAGTTTCTGTCCAAAAATAGCAGAAAGCATCGTTTGGTGCAGCAGCGTTGTATATGGTAAAATTGTATGCACATAATTTTCGGCTGTAGTACATTACGCTTACATCACTTGATGGAATTTGTAATACAGATTATAAGTCAAATGTGCATGCCATGAAATTAGGTTCCTTGATGGCCCTTTCTTTGTCCAACGATTTTGCAGCTAAACATTCGTATTTTCTCTTCAAATGCTTGGCACTGGTCTTTTTTTGGATGGAAGAACGATAAATTGTAGTACTTTCCGAAAACTTTCCTGTAGGTGGTCAAGGAAGGTAGCTTTGTTGACGTATCACTCTTGTATTTGTCTTAAAATACGGGTTACATTTTTGATACACTCAGATTGGTATCTCAATACATCCTCTTTGAAGTTTTGCGGCAATAGTGAGACTCTACAGTTGGGTAGCTTTCGATGTGGTCCTTAATGCGTGTTATATTTTCATCAGATGTTTTATTTGCAGCTTTTGATCTGCCCCTTTCGTCGTCTTTAAAAAAAAAATCCAGTTGGTCCTTTATGGCTAAATGCCGTTTTAACTGTGCTATATGAAATACTTAGCGTTCCACAAAAAAAGTCGCGACAGACCCGTACATTGGAGTTTTCATTTTCTAAAAAGTATGACCTCGATACGTTACGGTTGACTTTTTTGATTGAAGATTTTACTCGGGACCTTTGTATTTTTGTATCGATGACCGACAAAATCTTTTTGGCGTTGATATGGCAACTTCCAAAAGTCCTTGCACATTTTCAATCGCTGTCCTTCAGTAAATTTGTCCTTGCATTTGAAACGACGTTTTTCACAATTTGAGTGCTTGTGATTCTTACCTCGTATAATATCGTCATGCTTTATATTTCTTTTCCATAGTTCTGGATACGCTTTTCTCCACCTTATATTTTTCTTTTCAGTGATTGGTGTGAGTGTATCTGCGTTAGATCATTGTGGTGCTTCCAAAACAATGGCCAATTCTTCATCATTATTATCGCTTGATTATTTGTTGTTTTCAAGAAAATATTCCAGTCATCGTCATCGCCTGAAAAATCTTGGTCAAGGCTTGATTCACCCCATTCTGTTTCACTGTTTTGTTTACTGCATCCAGCAATTGATTCTTGAATATCTAAACATAGAATACAAACTAAATTTAAAGATGTACATCATAAAATGATTTGTATAAGTGAAGAAGTACCATTTGATTCCGTTGAATTTGCTTTTGAAGCTATTGAAGTATTGGGATTGCACAAATTTATGTCACAATTTTTATTGGAATTCATTTTTTTTAAAGCTTAACCTTTTCTCATTAAAATTTTTCAATAATGATAATTTCCCTAAATGCAAATTCAAAGCGAATCATAGCAAATATGTTGTAAAATTCCATTATAATAATTTTTTTTTTTTTTTTTTTTTTTTTTTCTGTTCTTGCTTCGGCAGAACATATACTAAAATTGGAACGATACAGAGAAGATTAGCATGGCCCCTGCGCAAGGATGACACGCAAAATCGTGAAGCGTTCCACATTTTTAAATCTTATCGGAATTAAAAAGTCAGAACATTACAGGTATTAATAAAATTTTGAGAAAAAATGATGACGCCCTGATAGAAACAGGTCTTATTATAGTCACCTTCGCCTCCACCAATCTTCCAAATGACTTATCTATTGGCTACGAAAAAGTCAAGGTACGACCATATATACCTCTGCCCATAAAATGTAAAAACTGCCTCCAATACGGACATGTAGCTAAATCCTGTACCAGCGATAAAATATGTTCCAACTGTTCCAATACTTTCCATATCGACGCTGAATTAAATGAAAAATGCACTCGCCAACCTTCCTGTATCAACTGCAAAAACTCTCATATTATTGACTCCAATCATTCATCAAATGACAGAAGCTGTCCAATTTTTTTGAAGGAAAAAGAAATTCAGGCCATTGCCACACTTGAAAAAGTAGGTAAAAAAAAGGCTGCCTTTCTATACAAACAACGTCATCCGACACAAAACGCATTATACTCCACTACCGCAAAAATTTCAAACAACGATAAGCCCTCCTGTTCTACCAATATGTATCCTCCAACACAAAACAACAAGCCACGTTTTATTAAAGATTTCTCTGATGTAATAAGCGATAACGACAACTCAATTTCTGAAATGGAAACTGATCACAACAGTAACTCTTCACATAGCAACCAACCAATAATACTGCCTAGAAATGCATCAAAAAAATGAAGAGATCAAATTAAAAAAGAAGCAACCCGTAGATCAAAACGACATAAGTAAAAACTTATTTATATTCTGTATTCCACAACCACATTACTTTTGTTTTTATCGAGGTATGACTATAGTTTCATTTCTATCATATGTTTTTGACAATCATCGATCTCATTCCAAATTTAAAAACAAATCATTCACGAACTGTCAAATATATTTAACTTCAACATTTGTCGCTCTTTTAATTCACGACAACTTTTTGATATTTTCTCTTAGTAACTTTAAAATAACAATTAGCATATTGCCATTATACACTATTTTCAATAGTAACTATATATTATCACCTCCGACAAACATTCATTCATTCACATGCTTTTTATTAAATTATTACCATTCCTCTTTACTCATTGCTCTTTACATTATTTATGTATTTTCTCTTAAACCAAAAAATCATATAAAATATTTGTTTTATTGCACATTAGGGCAGTTCATATATTATAACATAACAATTCTTATATATTCTATGCAAAACTATTTTATAATAACTAATCTAGTAATAATTTATGAGTATTAACATTATACAATGGAATATGAACGGCTATTTAAACAATTATGCTGAACTGCAAATTCTTATAAAATCTTATAACCCTAAAATTATTTGTATTCAGGAAACCCATATTCACTCCCTTGCAAATATTCCCATACCTATTAATTTCTCTTTTTATTCTACTAACACATCCTCTTCCAGATATGGGGGTACTGCAATTTTAGTACATACGTCTTTACAGCATAGACAAATAACTACATCAAATGACTTCGACGCAGTTTGTGTAGAAATAATATCAAAAATCAAATTCAATATTTTTAGTGTTTATACACCACCTCCACCTAAATTCAGTATTAGAAATCTTAACAACGTTCTAACAACAAACACACCAACTTTTGTAGCTGGGGACTTCAATAGCCCCCATAAACACTGGGGAGCTAAATCAAATAGTCGTACAGGTAATATATTGTCCCACTTTATCAATGACTCAGACTTAGTTCTACTAAACGACAAATCTCCAACACACTTTAATACTCATGGAACATTCTCACATATCGACCTTACCTTCTGCTCATCCAATCTAGCTGCTCAACCGGACTGGAAAATCGAAGACACTCTAAGTGGTAGTGATCACTTCCCTATCATTATTGAACTATTTCCCAAAATGGGTTGCCTCCCTGCCATCAGCAAACCAAAGTATAATACCAAACGTGCAGACTGGCTAAAATTCCAGAATCTTTGTCAAATTCACGACAAGAACAGAATAATTTCTGCAAATATCAATAAGAAAACAGCAAATATTTGCAAAATAATACACCAAGCTGCTAACGTATCTATTCCCCATGTAAACAACACATCAACCAAACAAGTTCCCTGGTGGAATAATAAGTTAGAAGAGCTCAAATCACTAAAAAATAACCTCTGGCATACCTTTAAAAGAAATATGACTCAAACAAACATGCTTAACTACAAAAAATCAAACTCAATTTATAAAAGAGAAATTAAAATAGCAAAAAGAGCATCTGCTACCTCATTTACATCCACAATTAACCCCAGCACACCCATAGAAAAAGTATGGGCCAATATCAGAAATTTCACTGGATACAAATGTAGGGAAACTATCCACTGCATATCTTCCCTAGATAACCCGGACGAAATCATTACAAATAAAATAAAAATGGGTCAAGAATTCGGTAGATACTGGTCAACTAACTCATCTGATGCAAATTTTTCAACAAAATTTCAATCAAATAAACAACACGCGGCTTCTAATCTGCCAATATTTGTTCCATGTAATCAAGCAATTACAATTGAAAACGATATAAACTACATCGAGCTTTCTTCTACTCTTAACAGGCTGAAAGGTAAAACCCCAGGACTTGACAGAATATCTTACCCAATGTTAAAAAAGCTACCATATCAACTGAAAGTAAGAATTCTTAAACTATATAATTCTATTTTCTCCAACTATATCCCACAACAATTCAAGAACAGCATAGTCATACCCATTTTAAAACCAAAAAAACAACAAATCACTGATCAAATCATATCGCCCTATCTCCTTAAACCCCTGTCTCTCCAAAGTTTTGGATAAAATTATTGCCAACAGGTTATGGTGGTTTGTTACTTCTAACAAACTTTTAAATAATCGCCAATTTGGCTTTAAAAAGGGGAGCTCAACAATTGATAGTCTACTCTATGTCGACTATCAAATTGCCCATAGTCTCTCAGTTCGTAAGCACACAACTATTATATCTCTCGACTTTGAGCGAGCTTTTGACAAAGTAGGTATCCATTCAATAATAGATCAACTAACAGAATGGAGAGTTGGCCCAAAAATAATAAAATATGTTACAAATTTTATGAAAAACAGAAAAATTACAGTTCAAATAAATAACAATTATTCTACACCCAATCCTTTATACAATGGTATTCCACAGGGATCACCCCTGTCAGTAATCCTTTTCATTATAGCCTACAACAAATTATGCTCTCTAATATCGCTACATAAGGAAATTGGTTTTTGTGCCTACGCAGATGACTTTAACTTGATAATACCGTCTTCCAGAGAAAAAAATCCTGTGTTAAACCTCAATAATCTATTTAACGACATCAATCGTTGGTGTGATTATTCCGGCGCTACACTTTCGAGCTTTCTTCTACTCTTAACAGGCTGAAAGGTAAAACCCCAGGACTTGACAGAATATCTTACCCAATGTTAAAAAAGCTACCATATCAACTGAAAGTAAGAATTCTTAAACTATATAATTCTATTTTCTCCAACTATATCCCACAACAATTCAAGAACAGCATAGTCATACCCATTTTAAAACCAAAAAACAACAAATCACTGATCAAATCATATCGCCCTATCTCCTTAAACCCCTGTCTCTCCAAAGTTTTGGATAAAATTATTGCCAACAGGTTATGGTGGTTTGTTACTTCTAACAAACTTTTAAATAATCGCCAATTTGGCTTTAAAAAGGGGAGCTCAACAATTGATAGTCTACTCTATGTCGACTATCAAATTGCCCATAGTCTCTCAGTTCGTAAGCACACAACTATTATATCTCTCGACTTTGAGCGAGCTTTTGACAAAGTAGGTATCCATTCAATAATAGATCAACTAACAGAATGGAGAGTTGGCCCAAAAATAATAAAATATGTTACAAATTTTATGAAAAACAGAAAAATTACAGTTCAAATAAATAACAATTATTCTACACCCAATCCTTTATACAATGGTATTCCACAGGGATCACCCCTGTCAGTAATCCTTTTCATTATAGCCTACAACAAATTATGCTCTCTAATATCGCTACATAAGGAAATTGGTTTTTGTGCCTACGCAGATGACTTTAACTTGATAATACCGTCTTCCAGAGAAAAAAATCCTGTGTTAAACCTCAATAATCTATTTAACGACATCAATCGTTGGTGTGATTATTCCGGCGCTACACTTTCTACGTCAAAGTGCAAATATATTCATATTTGCAGACTCAAAAACTGTCATTGTGATATAGCCTCATCCAACTTTGCTATAACTGAGGTTGAAACTTTAAGGATTCTTGGCATATTAATAAATAAACACTATAGATGGAATGACCACATTGACTATTTAACATCATCATTGACGAAAAGATTAAATATTATTAAATGTCTCGCTACCCATAAATTTAACTGCAACACTAAATCTTTAATTTCTGTTGTAAAAGCTTTAATTTTATCAAAAGTCAACTACTGTCTGCCAATTTACGGTTCAGCCCCCTACTCGGTTCTGAGGAAAATTAATTCCATAATTAATGCGGCGATAAGATTATCGCTGGGCGCCCTGCGCTCAACCCCAATAAAAAATATGTATTTTGAGGCTAACATAAGATCTTTAAATGCACAAAATCAAATACTAACCTCTAAATTGTTTCGTACACTACTGTACAACAGTAACACCCCTCTGACTCAAATAGTTAAAAAAACAAAACTGTCAAAAAAGATACCTAGAATACCTTCAACTATATATAGAACAATTCAAAACTGTAGAAAACTAGAACTACCATCATTCATTAATAGCAACAAAGTCAAGAAATTTCCTCCCTGGTTACTAAATACAGGCAGCATAGATACATCCCTACATGAATTTGCTAAAGCCAATACAGATCATTCCCAATACAAAATCTTATTTGCTTCGATCAAAAGTAAACTTTGTGACTCTAAGTTTATTTTCACTGACGGTTCTAAAACCGATATATCGATAACGTACAGTATAACTACTGAAACTGAAACAATTAAAACAGCAATCCTTCCCACCCACAGTTCAATATTTACTGCAGAGTTGATAGCCATTCACGAAGCATTGTTATACGTTTACAACAAAAAAGGAAAATTTTCTATCTGTACAGATTCCCTTTCTTCTTTAGCATCCATCGCAAATATATCAAACTCTGAGTTTTACCCTTCTAACATTAGGAACATTTTAATAAAAAGGTTCCCGGACATAACATTAATCTGGGTTCCTGGCCACTGCAACATAAAAGGAAATGAATATGCAGATTCCGAGGCGAAATATTCAGCAAAACGCCCTTTACTTACGACACAAAACTATAATCGTAAAGACATTGATAACACAAGGGAACAATGGTTCTGTTGATTAAGAACTGAATATTGTTTTTAAGGTTATTTGGGACGCTGAATCCAAATCTGCCCTTGGTTTTTTTCTATCAGCTCGACTTTTCGAGATATACCGTTATGTTCAAAATTAAGGCACTTCCGCTACATATATTGGAATAACTTGAAAACGGTTCACCATATTAAATTAAAAAAAAAAATCCGAAACTCGCAAACAATATTCTCTTAAAGCCGTGCTTACTTTGTTTTTAAATTTTCCAAGTAGTTTTAGAGATATCGTTCAAGTTTTGAAAAAAAAATTAAAATTTTTTAAAAAAAAACATTTTTTTTGTTCTTTAAAAATTCATAAAAAATAAAAATGGGACAAAAATCACAGTTTTGGTCTACAAACAGTTAGTTAAATATATTTCGAATAAAATGAGCTTTATTTCATTGCAATCGGTGCACAACTTTTGATTTTGTTCACGATTTACTGAATTGATATAAATCGCGATTTCCATACAAAAATAACATTTTCTAATGTGTAAGTGTTTGTATGTAATAAGTTAGTTTTTTATGATTCTAAGAATTAAAAAAATTAAGTAATAAAAAAAGATTATTTCATTTTTATGGTTGCGGTAGCAAACTCATAACGCCTATAAATTTTATTGTCCCTTGTTTTTATTGATGTGTGGTTTACCGTTGGTAACGGATGATTTTTTAAAGGAATTCCCCTGAACACATGCGTTCATTCATAAGTGACTGTCAATAAACTTGTGGATATAATTTTTTTTGGTACTTCAGTAAAAAACTACTAAGTATTTTTATGGGTTCATTCAACCAATTTTTCTCATTCAACAAGTGTTTACGAAAACGAAAAGTATAACGACAAAAAATATAAATCATTTTACATTGAACATTTAATCAGTCAACACAAAAAAGTTCAATTTTGTTCCCGTGTGTTATTTATTGAAAATTGTGTTACTTTGATATATACTTCAAAATTGTGCAATGGCTACGTCAAGAAACACCTGTAAAATCAATCCCAACTATTTTTGTAACATATGTGGCGAATACACGTTTATAAAAAATAGAAAAAGTGTGTCAGATTTTATTAAAAAAATTTATTTTGACTACTTCGGATTTACCATGGAAACCCGTGACAAGTACTGGATTCCTAATACTGTATGTAAAAACTGTGTAGAGTATTTAAGGTTATGGGCAAACAAGCAACGGACCCACTTCAAGTATAAAACACCAATGATCTGGCGGGAACCTTCGAATCATTATGATGATTGTTATTTTTGCGCTGTCAACATAACAGGCATTAATAAAACAAACCGGTCTAAATGGATTTATCCTAACGTGTTGTCTATTACCCAACCAGTCCTGTACTCTAGTGAGGATTCAGAACCACAACCATCTACATCTACACACAATTTCCACGACTTACGACAAAATGTTCCTTCACCAATTTCTGAACTTGGATCAGATGACTTGCATTTAGATATTTCTTCTGAACGCGAGCAATTTAATCAGGAGGAGCTTAGTGATTTAGTGAGAGACCTTGGACTTTCTAAAAAAGCATCTGAAATTCTTGCTTCTCGATTAAAGCAAAAAAATCTGTTAACCCAAGGAACAACAATTTCATACTACCGTAACAGAGAAAAAAACTTACTTCCATTCTTTTCCGAAGACGATGAATTTGTTTATTGTTCAGATGTTCCTGGTTTAGTAACAGCGATGGGATTAGAGGAGTATGATCCAAATGACTGGCGACTATTTATAGATTCTTCTAAACGCAGCCTAAAATGTGTACTTCTGCATAACGGTAATAAATTGGGTTCGTTGCCCATTGCACATTCAACTAAAGCTAAAGAAGAATATTCTACAATTGCCTCAGTTATAAATAAAATAAAGTACAACGAACACCGCTGGCTAATTTGTGTGGATCTAAAAATGGTGAATTTTCTTCTAGGCCAACAAGGTGGCTACACAAAATATCCGTGTTTCATTTGTTTATGGGATAGCAGAGCCAGATCTGAACACTGGAGTAAGAAAGACTGGCCTTCGAGGGAAGCTATGGTTCCAGGAAACCACAATATAGTTAATCAACCACTTGTGCCGAGGGATCGCATAATACTGCCACCTCTCCATATCAAGCTAGGACTTATGAAACAATTTGTCAAAGCTCTCAACAAGGACGGTGATTGTTTTAGATATATCAGTAAAAAGTTCAACAATTTGAGTTCGGAGAAACTGAAAGCTGGCATTTTTGATGGCCCTCAAATCAAAAAATTAATCAATGATGATTGTTGGATTGTTTCCCTGAAAATCTTGGAGACTTCAGTGAAGAACAAGGTGAACGTTTCCATCAAGATATCCGCACTATAGAGGAGCGGTACCAGGGTCACTGGGATAAGCATATGATGGCGGACTATTGCTGGAGCATTAAAACAAATCCCCCTAAACAAGGTTATTTAAGAAAATCTTATAAAAGAAAATTTTTCGATGAGTTGTAATTACATTGTAATATTTGTGTATTAAAATTTTTTATTTTTCTTTAAAATTCTCTTTTTGTGTTAAACTAAAAAGTATAGCTGACCATAAAAATGAAATAATCTTTTTTTATCACTTAATTTTTTTAATTCTTAGAATCATAAAAAACTAACTTATTACATACAAACACTTACACATTAGAAAATGTTATTTTTGTATGGAAATCGCGATTTATATCAATTCAGTAAATCGTGAACAAAATCAAAAGTTGTGCACCGATTGCAATAAAATAAAGCTCATTTTATTCGAAATATATTTAACTAACTGTTTGTAGACCAAAACTGTGCTTTTTGTCCCATTTTTATTTTTTAGGAATTTTTAAAGAACAAAAAAAATGTTTTTTTTTAAAAAATTTTAATTTTTTTTTCAAAACTTGAACGATATCTCTAAAACTACTTGGAAAATTTAAAAACAAAGTAAGCACGGCTTTAAGAGAATATTGTTTGCGAGTTTCGGATTTTTTTTTTAATTTAATATGGTGAACCGTTTTCAAGTTATTCCAATATATGTAGCGGAAGTGCCTTAATTTTGAACATAACGGTATATCTCGAAAAGTCGAGCTGATAGAAAAAAACCAAGTGCAGATTTGAAATCAGCGACCTCAAATTAGTAAAAATTTGCTATAAATTTCAAATCAACACAAAAAAAGTTCAATTTTGTTCCCTTGTGTAATCTAATTGACAAACACTTTGATAATATTGACAGAGACCATTCTTTCAGTTCATCATCAACCTGGTACAAAAACATCAATCATTATAAAAAAAATATTTATGACGTCATGACTGGCAATCAAACACATGCTAAAAGACTTGACTTCATCATATTCGAAAGGCTTCGACTAGGCCATACCAGAGTAACACATGGATCACTATACAATCCAAATATTACACCCTTTTGTAACTGCAATATTTCATTACCAACTACACCATCACACTTTCTTTGCCAATGCACTAAAACTGAAAACGCCCGAAGAGTAACATTTAAAAATACTAGTCCTCTACATCCACTATCCACACCCTCTCCCGATAACATATCATTAATGATTAAATTTCTTAAACTATGCAACCTTTATAACAAAATATAACACAATTCCCTAAGTTAAGTAAACTTTTTGTAATATTTATATTGAGCTGAAGGCCTACGTTGCTATTGCTCTTAGTTAAATTAGCTTATAATTTCAATTATGGGTTAATAAATAAATAAAATAAAAATAAAAAATAAAATAAATTTTTAGGTAGGCTATGAAATAGTTTTTCTTTATTGTATTTTCTATGAATTTGAGGACTTGAGCTTTTTTTACAGCAAAAAAAAATGGAAAAACGATTTGTGTAAAAAAGACCCAAGTCCACTTGGACCCAAGTCCACTTGGGTCTTTTTTGCTCCACACATTTGGGTGTTTTCGACTTAGAATAAATTGTTTTTATACAATAACTACAAAAATACTTTAAATAGACATTGGATTTTTTTACAGGGCATAGACTACGACTTTTGCATCTTAAGTCCATTTCACAAAAAAGTGGACTTTAGATGTTTTTGCAGAATACCGACGATATAGTTATGACCTCACTAAAGTAAGTACTTTCTCGAAACTCATGGTTTATGGTATAAAATAGTCGATCTAAGTAACTTTAATGAACATTTGAAAAAAAAATCAAAAAACAAATACTTAAAGGGGTAAAGTACTACATCACGAGTTCTGTTTATAAAAAGTTTATTCAGGGTCTAGTTAAGTCCAAAATATAGCACGACAAAGTTTTTTGGATCGAAGAAGTAAATCTAAATGCTCGAAGATGTCAATGGACATGCTGCGTAGATTGAGGGAGAGTTTGCGGTTTTGTTAGGTTAGGACGAAATTTTGATATAATCGCAGTTGAAACAATAACATTTTCAAATAACAATAACTTCAAAGCGGTATGATATTCGTTAATTTGGTCAACTAATTCGTATTCCTCATGACTTTCTCTACGCTAGTTTATATATTTGTAATATTATTTATTTGTAATATTGTATATTTTTAGTCAACACATTGGGTTTAAAAATTTTTCAACGGAGAAGAGTTTCAAAACAAAATTAAGCATTTTGAAGACAGGTGATGTGAATGAATTTAGAGCATTAGCTTATTTTGTGTGACATTTGTAGATTAGATGTAAATCAATAAAAAAAATTTTATTCAATTTTTTTAAATGAAGTGTATGCCAAAATTCACGAAAGATTTGAATGAAATAGAAAGCAGTGTTTTTACGTTGTTATTTTTTTCATTGAATCATAAAGTACACAGGATAGGGTTATGTATGGAAGAACGCATCGAGCAAATGGTTATCAATGCGTGAGTATTTATGGGCTTGTTGCCATATATATTTGACTTCATATAACGCCATATAACGAAATCTAACGGCGCACTGTGGCTCAAATTTTGATTTCATTGGCCAAAAGTCAAATTTTTTTTTGTCATCGATTTTTAAAATGTTTACTCCTTTTTGTAGCTTATATATCCAGATTAAGGTAGCCAAAAAATTAGGTTAAACTATTGATAATTGTGGGCGTGGCATGCTGTCAAACTCAACTGTTTTTTTTAATTCAGCAAAAGGTGTTTTTTTTTTGTTTTTTATCAAAAATAAATGGTTACTACTCGCAAGCTATCATCGATATTGGCCTGCGGTCTTTTTTATAATGTTAGTAGGATTATAGTCTTTAGTTTTTGTAAGTAGTCACAGTTCTAACGTTTGATATTAGGGGCGTTATGAAATATTTATGAAACCACTATATTTTTCTCAAATTTAAACTTTAGTGGAATAGAACTTCTAAAGGAAGTAAGGGAACAAGAAACGTATACCACCCGGAGAAAGGCGAATGTATCCTGTTTAACCCTATATATACTTTTGCACCCCCCACGAGCCCCCGGTAGAACACTTTTTTCATTTTAATGAAATTACTCTAAAAAAATTACTCTAAAAAAAATTTTGTTTTTTTACTTTAGACTACGTAAAAGTAAAATAATTAAATAAAATACCTGCGAAAGGGTTTATTGGCTTTGTTTTGATCAGCAAAAAAATAAGTCATAAAATGATCACAATAGGTTCTACAGTAAACAAATGATCTCTTTCTTAATTTACCTGTTGCCAAATTTAAGGGTCAACCAAAGTCATAAACAATTTTATAAGTTTGTCAATAATCGCGGCACTAAACCACTAAAGATAAAAAACCACCCCATATTGGCGAGAAACTAATTAGTTTTACCTGATATTGAAGTCTGGATAACAAGTGCAGTTTTGTTCAATTTAAGTACTACCTGCTATGAAATTAAAGATCAATGTGTGAATAACATGTACCTAAAAGTGTATAAAATGACGGATTCTATAAGGGATTACTCAATAATAAGTTAATACTTCAAGTGTACGGACGTATATTCGCAAGTGATAAAAAGTGATAAAAAAGTGATAACAGACGCAAATAAAAATATTGAGAAAAATATGGAGAACTTTAGTTATAAAGAACTGGCCGAAGAGTATTTTCGAAACAAAAACCAGGAAGATGTTCTTAGTTACGTTAAAATAAAATTAAACTTAAATTCGTCTAGTACCGAAATACAAGAGCAATTATCTAATTTCGTCAAAGTACTAAAAAAACGATTGAAAGAAGTTAACTACTGTAAACAAAAGTTTTATAATAAAAGTGCAAACTGGTTAGAAGGCCAACTTAATGTTGGTGGAGAAACAGCAAAGCTAGATAAGGCTGGAAGACCACGCAAATCATTGGACAACTGCAGCGATAGATCTAAGAGGCGGAAACTTAAAAATTTTAACGAGGAAATTGGTTCTACAAATATAAAAGAATCTTTTCTACATCAATTACGAGCACAAAACCAATTAACAAAAGTGGATATCATTGAAAAAACTTGTAATGCTAGTCCAGTGAGAACAAAGCGAATTCTTAAAAGTATACCAACTCCGAGCGATGCAAAACAGTTCACAAATGAGGAGGCATTAGCATTATTTCTGGATTTGAAATTAACAAAACACCAATATATTCAGCTCAGATTGCGTGCGATTGAAAAAGGCTCAAATATGTATCCAGCATATCATCACATAACAGCTGCTAAAATAGACTGTTTGCCATCAAAGGACACTATTACAATCACACCAATTTCGGCAGAAGTACAACTACAATCTTTACTTGATCACACAGCCAAACGCTTGCTACAATCAATAACAGGAACTGAGTTAAAGAAATATGGAAACACAAAGTTAATTCTATTTTGTAAATGGGGATGTGATGGTTCTTCGGGACAAAAACAATACAAACAAGTTGTATGTGAAAATATTTCGGACTCAGATATGTTCATGGTATCATTTGTACCATTGCGATTGAAAAAGATTTTGGAAGATTCGGAGCCTTCGAGTAGTACAACGCAAACAATGGATATTTGGAAAAATGAGACACCATCTTCTACGAAATACTGCAGGCCAATCAAATTTGAATTCAAAAAAGAAAGTCATGATGCCATTAACAAAGAAGTTAGTGATATCAAGGCCCAAATAGCAACACTACAGCCATTACAATTACAGTTAGATGGGCAGCAAATTGAAGTAAGCTACCAATTAGTGCTGACAATGATAGATGGAAAAGTAGGTCAGGCTTTGACTAACACGAAGGCTGCATCCAGCTGCATTATATGCCAAGCAACATCAAGCCAATTAAACCAAGTCCCGACAAAATCATTCGATAATACCGATGCCTTCGAATTTGGATTATCACCACTACATGCAAGAATACGACTTATGGAACACATACTAAAAATCAGTTATGATTTGGATTTCGGGCCTTCAGGATCAATAAGAAACAACGAAACCAACAAAGAGTTAAGAAGTTCAAAAAAGAAACATGTTCAAGATGAATATCGCAAATTTGGATTGATTATAGATCAGCCAAAACAAGGGTCAGGCAATACAAATGATGGCAATACCGCAAGAAGATTCTTTTCAGATCCAGAAACAGCATCTGAAATAACAGGAGTGGATTTAAACCTTATTTTCAGATTTAAAATAATCCTAGAAGTACTTGCGTGCAATGAAGAAATTGACTCTAGAAAATTTGGAGATTATGCTAAGGAAACTGCAAAAATATATACAACCAACTACCCATGGAGAAATATGTCTGCAACAGTCCACAAAATCCTTTATCATGGAGAAGATGTCATTAAATATCATTTGGTGCCACTTGGAGATCTATCAGAGGAGGCTCAGGAAAAAAGGAACAAGGATTACAGATTTTATAGACAGCACAATACTAGAAAAATGTCACGAAATTCCACAAATGAAGATCTATTTAATATATTATTGGCAACGTCAGATCCGTTCATCTCCAGTATTCGAAATCAATGGAAAGTGGAACATCGGGATTTAGATGAAGAAGCCAAAAAACTACTAAAGAACAGAAATAGCACAGAACAAAATATGGAATATTTGCAATCAATATTTGAGTCTAATGAATAATAATTATAATTGCCTTTCATTGTTATTTAAGTACGAAAAACATAGTATTAGTAAAAAATAATAATAAACAGAACCTACCATTGTTACAAATGCTATTTAAATCTATTGCAGTTTTTATTCTTAAAAGGTTTCCCACATATGAATGCAATGTTTTAATAGATAAGAAAGATTCAAAAAATAAGAACCCATATTTTCATATCAAAATTAAAAAAAAAATTAGAATCATTGCGCTAATGTTTAGCAGATTTATTTAGCTAGTGTAACAAATTAGGCAGCAAACACTAATAAATTTTTCTGTAGTAATAATAATATTCCTTGAGTGTAAGCAAATTGCAAATTTGATAGCAAACATTTTTAATTTTTTAGTAATACTAGTTAAATTTCTAGTGAATTTTACTATTTTGTTGCGTGTAAAAATTTTTTTGAGTGTAAAAATTTTTTTGAGTGTAAGCATTAAAAAAATTTCATTATTACAAAAAATGTTTATAATAATTATTTAACTCCAAATATGACACTTTCTAATAAATAAAAATAAATAAAAAAAAAACATATATCACGCTAAAAGTTAAAAAAAATCAAAAGTTAAACTTTGACCTAGAATTCCTTAAAAAGTACTCAATCAATTTAAATGAAATTCACACTGAGTCAAGATCAACTATCTATCTATCTATTAAAAAAAACAGTACTAAAATATTTTGATCGGTTCAAAAGTTACAGAATTTTGGCCAATGAAAAATGATTTTCAGCCACTGTGCGGCGTTAAATAACACGATCTGGGGGGCCAATTCTAATCATAACAAGTAAGAAAATTATAGTCGGTCTAGACCAACTATACGATACCCTATACCATGGTTAAGAGACCCTATCTCATCGGTCCTACTAAGTGGATATAGAAAATAAGCATAAACCAAATTTGAGTAGCATTGTTATTAATTTTTTGGCTGCAAATATGAAAAAGTTCATATCGGGTGCTATATATATAAGGGGACTAGGTAGAAAAATGGATCGATCTTGACCATATTTGGTAAGGTCACATATATTGTGAAAAAATATATACAAACCAAATTTTAGAGAAAAATCTGTGCCATATTTTTGTTTTTTGATAGATTTATGTGAAGATCGGGAAAAAGCTCTATATGGGGCCTATTACTAAGAAATGTCCTATAGGGATTATTTTTGGACTACTGATTAATGGATATAATAAACACATACAAACCCAATTTGATTGAGATCTATATGATAATTTGGATCTTATGGCAATTTATGTCGATTTCATAGGGGTCATTTGTATGGGGACTAGGTCTGAACATGGACCGAATTTCACCAATTTCAATAGCGTTCATCCTATGGCCGACAAAGGTTTATTTACCAAATTTCATCAAAATATATTCATATTTGCGACCTGTAGTTTGATTACAAGGTTTACATGGACACACAGACGGACGGACGGACATCGTTAAATCGAATCAGATAGTGATTCTGGGTCGATCGGTATAATAAAAGATTGGTCTAGGTCAAATATTTTTGGTAGTTACAAACAGCAGCACAAAGTCATTTTATCCAAACCAAACCACATAGTGGTATATGGTATAAAAAAGAGAAAGTTCACGAGCATGATATGTATCATGCAGTAATTGAATCGTTTCACGAGATGTCGTCTACATCAATATCACCTATAGGCAGGAAGAACAATTTTATCATGTCGCAATATCGAGTACCAGTAACAGTCACTGGTACCTCCAGCTCAAAATCCGCACCAAACAGTGACACGTTGTGGGTGCAATTGTTTTTCGACAAACACATATGGGCACGATTACGATATCTCGGGTCCCTTATGAAAAAACAAAACAAAAAATACAAATAAAAATTAATGTATGTCGAACGGAACATAGTCATTCGTGCACACATATACTAGATCCAAATTTTCAATCGTTCATACACGCACACTTCAGCTGAACTCGCAGTCATTCGTACACATATTCTCGAGTGATTCGATTTTTTCGACCTCAAAACGTCATAACTACGGAACTAAGGCTCTAATCGAGAAAAGTTATTCTTGTTTTTCGTTTTCTATTCGTCCATATATCATTATCCGACGGTCAAATCAAGGGGCCTGAAATATCGTAATCCTCCACATATGGGTTCTCTGAACATCAACTCCAGCACCTTTGGCGATTAAAGAAGACATCAAGGTGAAAATGTGCTTCATCGCTTAGGATGATTTTGTTTAAAAAATCAGCATCGTGTAATAGTCCATTTTTACTAACCCAAAACTGTCATCTGTCAAACTGTCTTTTCTTTTTGTTGTCAACACTACTGACAAATGGCGGCAAAATGAAATCTTGCATGGATTTTGGGACACCTTTTAGAATGTCCTACAGAAGGATATAATGGACCATTTTGAAAATTACGTATCTACATTCCGATTTCACAAATGGAAAATCGAAATTAATCCAAACAAGACCAAAGCAATAATTTTTCCATTCAACAAATCTCCCAAAAGACGGCCAAGACGTCATCTTCTTATTGGAAATAATACCATAAATGTACTTAAAGCTGTCAAATATCTCGGAGTTGTCTTGGACAAACAGCTTACATTTAAACAACATATTATGGCTACGTGCCAAAAAGCTATAAAATCATTTAAAGCATTATGGACACTACTAAATAGGTCATTTCTAAACCCCAAAAACAAAAATCTACTCTTCAAAAGTGTTATAAGGCCGATATTAACATACGCGTGTCCTATTTGGAGTGACGCTGCTAACTGTCACCTAAAACGCTTACAAATCTTCTTCATGAAGAAACAGGTTATGAAAAAATGATCGATTTCATAACAAGGATTAATAACAATTACTTTGCAAAAATTTAAAGTTCCTCTTACCCACTGATAAGAGAATGTACAGAAATAACGTAAAATTAAAAAGAAAAATACCAAATTGAAAATAATGTGCTTATAGAGCTCTATTATTTCTAATAAACCTCTTATAAGCAAATAAATATTTTCAGATAGTATTTGAATCTATTAAATCATATAAAGGTTTTTTTCTCCCATTTTCCTTTAAAAATCATTAAAAAATAAAATAAAAACTATTTAATATCTTTAGATTCTATACATTATTTGTTGCAATATCTATATGTGAAGATAAGATCTCATATGTAAATATCAAATTTGTTAAAATATGTAAATAAGGAAGAATATATACATATGTATGTATATAGATATATATGTATATAGATATATATATATATAATATATAATTGAAATATATGTATATATAATATATAATTGAAATTATGTATGTTTTTTTTAAGAAATAACTTTTTTACTTTGGTAATGTTTATGTGGTTGGGGAGCCACTTAGTTATTTATATTTTAAATAGTTTTAAGTTACATTTAAGATGGAAATTGAGCTACAATACATGTATAAGTGGCCTTGTAGGCTTCCAATGTATTGAAATGGATAAATAAATAAATAAATTTGTACCTGTTAGTAATAAAGTTTCTAATCCTTTAAGTTCACCTAATATTTTACAATACAAATTTCAAACATTTCGATTTTCTTTGTTTTATTAACCCTTTCCGGCACTGTGTTGCATTTCTGCAACACACTCTTAAAATAAGTGTAAAAATATGGCATATGGCAATATACCGATTTAGCTCTGCATTGTAATGGTTTATTGGCCAATTAGATTATTATATGACAATACTGGTTTATTAATTTCATTTGACTGCAGCACGTGTACATTTCTGTTTTGCACTCTTTGAGTTAATTTACGAAAAAGTTTTTTTTAAGAAATACTGATATTTGGCTACTGAAATTTGTGTGAGTGAAAGGTAATAGAATATATTTCAATAATCAATTACATATTTTGTTGTAAAACAAATTCCGTTTATGTCTTATACCGATCTTTGTTTGTTGCATATATGCAACAATGCGTGTTCCGATGTATTTTTTTTACCATTTTTTATCCAATGTTTTTTGTCCAATGCTTTTTTCTTAGTATCAAAATGAGTCGTAAATTGTACAATCTAAGTACTAAGGATCTGGAAAATATTCTAGCAGAATGGGAAGGTAGTGAAGATGGTCTGGATTTTTCTGATGACGACGATGCAGTCGATTCAACGTTCAACTTGGAGGCGAATGAGGATTTAAGCTTTGATGAAGAATTAGGGGTATCACCTGACTTTAAAAATGAACTTGAATCCACCGACAATCTAGTAACTGCATTCACTACTAGTACCGAAACGGATTTATGCCCGGTTGCCGCTTCTCTTAGTACTACCGCTGAAGCATCTTCAAGGTTGGCTAATCGCGGATCTAGGACTAAGATAACATGGAAAACAAAAAGCCTAAGCTTAAAAGAGGACCAACTACGTTTTCATGGATCCGAAATATTACCTCCTGAGATACCTTGCCTTGATACCCCATTTGAGGTTCCTATTTATTTACTGAGGACATTTTCGACCGTATAAGGGACAAGACAAATTTATACTCTGTGCAGAAGGATGCGAATAAGCCTGTAAATGTAACAAGTCAAAAGATACGGAAATTCATTGGTATTGTTTATTATATGTCGGTAGTACATATGCCAAATGTAAAATGTATTGGTCTCAAAACATAAGCTTTGCGCCGGTACGAGACACAATATCATCGAAAAGATTTGAATTGCTTAGGCAGTTACTTCACTTCAACGACAATAGTAAAATGCTTCGATATGATCATGTTGATTCCGATCGATTGTTTAAAATTCAGCCATTGATAGTGAAAATCAGCAACAACTTCAAAAAAGTCCCATTTGAAGCGCATTTGTCAGTAGATGAACAAATGTGTTCAACAACAGCTATAAGTGTGTTGAAACAGTATAAACCTCATAAATGGGGATTCAAACTATTTGTTATATGTGGTGTATTTGGATATGGATATAAATTTGAAGTCTATAGTTGCCAGGAAAACAGATGTGCAACCGGCGAGCCTGATTTAGGGGCATCATCTAATGTAGTAGTCCGTCTTTCTCGTGATATCCCAACCAATCAGAACTACCGCATATATTTTTTTTGATAAATATTACACCTCGATCCCGCTTCTTGAACACCTTTCTACTCGCGGTATTTTGGCTTTGGGGACTATAAAAAGAGCGCGTAGTCCCAACTGCAAGCTGCCTGATGAAAAAGTTTTAAATAAGAATCGCGTGGTACGTCAATAGAACAAGTCGGTGACTGCAATGGAATGAACGTAGCAGTAGTTGCTTGGAGAGACAACAAAATCGTCACTCTAGCATCTAATTTTGCAGCAAAGAACCCAACATCTGTAGTCACAAGGTGGGACAAGTCAAGGAAACAATACATCTCTGTTAAAGGTCATTTTGTAGTGGCAGAGTACAACCGACATATGGGTGGAGTAGAGCTTTTAGACTCTGTTTTGGTTGGTATCTGCGTATTTTTTACCATTTATTAGACATGACTCTATGCAATTCATGTCTTTTATGTAGGAGAATACAGGCTGAAAAGGGTAGTGCAAGCAAAAACATCAACTCTGCAGAATTTAGAATAGAAAAAGCTGAGACGTTATACAAATTTAAAACTATTAAACGTAAAAAGCGCGGAAGTGATGTTGAGTGTCTCATTCAAAATAAGAAGAAGAAAGGCCCGGTTCAACACGTTCCCCCCAAAGATGTGACTTTGGACCAATACGGTCACTGGCCAGTTTGGGTCAATAAACGAACGAGATGCAAATTTCCAGGCTGTAAGGGTTATACGCAAACATTGTGCGAAAAATGTGGAAATAGTTTGTGTTACAATAATCAAAATAACTGTTTTAAAAATTTTCATATTACTTAAGTTCAATTTAAATTTTTAAGATCTATTTCTGCAATGTTGCATTTCTGCAACAAATAATTTTTTTTACAAAAATACGACTTGAATTTTTAATAAAATTTTTTTTTTAATTTTTTCATTATTAACACCCTATTTACCACATAATAAGAATAAAACTACCAAAATTGGCGTTATTGCTCTGTAAAGGGTTAACTTCACAAATTCATATTTAAGAAGTTTTTTATAGAAATAAAGTTCACAAATATAACAATTCATAAAATCCATTTTTAAAGTTTAGTACTTTTGAATTGGTTTAATTTACATACCTGACATGTTGTATTAACAGTAACACCACAAACAATACGTTGTATGCCCTCAACCCATACTTTTAACTCCATGATGATGTCTGATATTATTTTTCCGATACTATTTTTTTTTGCAATAAATCAATAGCACTCCAAGAAAAATGGTAATAAAAAAGCACCTTCGATCAATTGATGATTCTAACAAACTAAATTTCCATTATGAACAAAAATGTTGAACCTATCAAGGGATTGGCCAAATAGAGTATGGCTCTTGAAGTATTTCAGTTGTTTATTTTTTATTTTTAGATTAAATACTAATTAAATACCATTTAATTGTACGTAAATAAGTGAAGCTTAACATGTGCAACGTAGCGTAATGACACCAAAAGGAGAAGACATTAATGTCAGCAACAATTATCTAGATAATAATGTAAACTATTTATTTTTTCCACAAACTTTATAAAAAAAAAAACAAAAATGCCCAAAATAAGGTTGGGTTATTGTTTGTTATTCACATAATACATCAAATCATAACATTTCAACTCCATAAATGGTTTCAATTCACTTTTATATCCATTACTTTGTCTAGATTTTCCCTTTTCTTTGTTTTCTTTTCAACGTTGCTACTGATTGCTTTCGAAGAAAATTCACTTGCACTTTATTTCTATTTCTGTATCTTTTTTGCAATCCAAAGCACACACAACCACCTTAAATGGTGACACAAAACAATATAATTTACTACTCCATCATATTTATTGATTGAAGTCGTTGCTCACTTTTAGCACTTTTTTGTTTGCTTCGTTAAAATATTGTTTTTTTATTAAACTTAAATTCTAGGTAGGTAAATTCTTAATAGATTTCCAATTATTGGTATCTACTTTTTTGTGTATATTTAGGTTAAAATAAATTTAATTTCATTTTCTTCTACTTTATTTTTTGTTTACTATTTCTTCACTTTAAACTCTAGTTCTTAATTTTAATTATTTTTAATGAGATTCAGTGGAAAATCCAATAGTAAAGAACTTTTTTCTGATATCGTTTTTACAACTACAAAAACGCCATTTTGCCCTTTTTAGTTATTTTCTTTTGTTACTGACATTTCATCAGGTTTTATTTTTTCTACTTACATTTCTTGTTTGTTTACTACATGTATTTGTTTTTGGTTCGCAGGTGGTTGTCAAGGTTTTTCATAGAGTTGCCGTGGTTGGATTTTTTAGTGTTGAAAACGTATGCGGTAACGTTTTATTATTGGAATCGTATATTTATATATCATGGAAGTAGGGTTATATATAAAACCGTTGTACGTTTATATGTAGCGAAATATCTCCGCAACAATTAGAGATATCGAGTTGAGGGTGACATCACATCCCTCATTTGCGACATATCAATCTGGTTAAAATTTACAATTGAGCCTAACTGCTGAGTAAAGTACAAAACACATTTGATAGCCACTCTCTGTGAGAAAGAGTTATCAATTCAATTTTTGATGTTTTAGATTACGGTATGACCCATATTTCTGCATCATTAACTCTAAATTCGCGTTTTTTGAGTTATGCCGGTCTTCTTGCAAATTAATATTTTCTGTTCGAGCTCTTCTGTTTTTTTTTTTGTGTTTGGGGCCCCATTTTTTTTGCAGAGCATGCTATTTCCCATACAAAATACTTAAAAGTCGAGCCAAAAATGGTCGGCATATACATATACATATATTTAATACCTATAATATATCAAATCCACACAAAAATCTATTTACTAATGTAGATTCGGGAGCAACAACGTCCGACTGGATCAGCTAGTTGTCATATACAGAAAAATTTCCAATTTTTAAAAAAATTTAACAGATTTTAAGAAGATTATTGTGTTTACGTTCCTGTATTCTTGGAGTTCTGAACATTTGGTTTTCATAATCGGAATACACAACAACAACTTCCATGCTCTTTTATTCCCGATAATAGTTTCATGATTTCAATTACATTTTTTTATTGTTAAATTATTTGTTTTTTTAAAAATAAAAATTTAATAATTTTTTTAGAGTAAAAAAAATTGTGGTGCACTTTAATTTTGTAAAAATTTATTTTTATACCCTATATCACTATGTGATTTGGGTATAATGACTTTGTGCTGCTGGCCCTAGACCCCTAGACCATCTTTTATTATACCGATCGAATCAGAATCACTATCTAATTCGATTTAACGATGTCCGTCCGTCCGTCCGTCCGTCCGTCTGTGTGTCCATGTAAAGCTTGTAATCAAACTGCAGGTCGCAAATATGAATATATTTTGATGAAATTTGGTATATAAACTTTCATAGGCTATGGGATGAACGCTATTGAAATTGGTGAGAATTGGTCCATGTTCAGACCTAGCCCCCATACAAATGACCCTTATGAAATCGACATAAATTGACATATGATCCAAATTATCATATAGATCTCAGTCAAATTGGGTTTCTATGTGTTTATTATATCCATTAATCAGTAGTCCAAAAATGATCCCTATGGGACAACTCTTAGTTATAGGCCCCATATAGAGCTGCTTCCCGATCTTCACTTAAATCTATCAAAAAACAAAGATATTGCACTGATTCTTCTCAAATTTTGTTTGTATATATTTTTGCAAAATACAAGAGACTATCAAATATGGTCAGAATCGGTCCATTTTTGGGCCTAGTCCCCATATAGATATAGCATCCGATATGAACTTTTTCATATCTTCAGCCAAAAAAAAATTAATAAAAATCCCACTCAAATTTGGTTTATGCTTATTTTCTATATCCAGTTAGTTGGGCCTGAGAGAAAGGGTCTCTAAACGCATGGTATAGGGTATCGTATAGTCGGTTTAGAATGACTATAATTTTCGTACTTGTTTCTTTTGGGGTTTTAAAATTTAATGGCATGGCGTCCGCCAACATAATGCCTGGTTATTACGACTTATAGCCTCCACTAAACAACCATAACCTACGCAATGGATGGAGAGCTTAGAAAAACGTTAGTTTCTCTTATTGAAAATAACAGAAGCAACGAAATTGATGATTACTCGATGAATTGCTGGTGACATCTGTAAAAATAAATTAGAAGTCTATAATCGATTATACCAAAGTACTTGTTATTAGAGTGTTAACATAATTATACCCTATACCACTATGTGGCTTCGGTATAATGACTTTGTGCTGCTGTTTGTAACAACCAAAAATATTTGACCCAGACCCATCTTTAATTATACCGATCGAATCAGAATCACTTTTTGAGTTGATTTAACAATGTCCGTCCGTCCGTCCGTCCGTCCGTCTGTGTGTCCATGTAAACCTTGTAATCAAACTGCAGGTCGCAAATATGAATATATTTCGATGAAATTTGGTATATGAGCTTTTATCGGCCATGGGATGAACGCTATTGAAATTGGTGAGAATCGGTCCATGTTCAGACCTAGCCCCCATACAAATTACCCTTATGAAATCGACATAAATTGCCATAGGACCCAAATTGTCATATAGATCTTACTCAAATTGGGTTTGTATGCGTTCATTACATCCACTAATGAGTAGTCCAAAAATGCTCCCTTTGGCCCCATATAGAGCTGCTTCCCGATATTCACTTAAATCTATTAAAAAACAAAAATATTGCACTGATTCTTCTCAAATTTTGTTTGTATATGTTTTTGCAAAATGCAAGAGACGTTACCAACCATGGTCAGGATCGGTCCATTTTTGGACCTAGTCCCCATATAGATATAGCATCCGATATGAACTTTTTCAAAATTTTTTCAAATTTGGTTTTTGTTTATTTTCTATGTCCAGTTAGTTGGGCCTAACAGATAGGGTTTCTAAACGCATGGTATAGGGTATCGTATAGTCGGTCTAGACCGACTATAATTTTCTTACTTGTTTTTTACTTATTTTTGAATTTAAATTACCGAAATAATAAAAAAAAAAACTAGTGAATTAATATAATTTTGAGTTAAAACACATGCCGCGAACTTCAGCAATTGTCTTTATAGGCCCTTATATAATCATAATGATATCTATAATATTAATAGGCTAGGCGATTTCGTGTGGCAGATGTTTTGTTCTACCGTTTTATCCCGATTTTGACCAAACGTTTATTATTTGAAAGGTATTTCTTTGAAGCCGTTTTTCAGATTTACAGAATTTTTAATTTTTTCCTTTGTTTTAAATAAATTGCATTTAAAGTTGCTACTAATACATACATAAAATTATAAAATGCTATGTGTGTGTTTATTAAATTTGTTAATGTGTTTGTAATAAAAATGAGTTTGTGAATTGGCTATAATTGATTAGCATACTTTTAGGGTCTTTATTTAATGAAAAAAAATTTCCTAGCATTTGCGCTCGAATTTCGAGGGCTGAAATCTGCTAGTACAATTTAATTTGTTATAAATTCTTTGGAAATTGTTTTTTTTTTTCTAAAAGCCAGATGAGTTTAGTTTCAAATTTGTATAGAAAACATGGAAATGTTTGTAGTATTTTAAAATCAAATGTATATATTTTTTTGGGAGAATGTAGTTGGGTTACAATTAGTTTGGAAATTGTGATTTTTTTTAATTTTATGCAAACCACATTTTTAAATATCCTAGCAATTTATGAAATTATTGATCATATTCGAGTCTCTTTCGACTCCTCTGCGTGATTAAAACAATCATATATACGCTCTTATTCTGATCATAAGACTTCTTTGTCGGGCAAAAATGGTACCCCACCCGAGACTCTTCGTGGTCTTTTATTTCTTGTTTTTCTGTTAATTTTTGACTCATTTTAAAGCCATTTTAAATCAAGTGCGAGTCTTTTTCGAGTGTGATAATTTATTTTTTGATCATCAAAAGTACTCGAAAAAGACTGTTAGATGATTTTTGGAATATTAAACTTCCAAATCACTTTTTAAACGTAAGTGCGAATCTTTTTTGAGTCTTTATTTAATCACGCATGGAGATTAATCAGTTTCTAATCATCAACAATGCTCGGAGAAGACTCAATAATGTGATTTTTATTAAAACAATCTTCCAAATACAGGCTTTTGTTATAGATTTGTGGGACTTTCTTTTTATTTAATACATTCTTCATATTTTTACGATTTTATGTCTTAATTTAACCGCTGAATAATTCCTTTATTTTTAACAATAATTTATTCGCAACGTGTTTTGCCAAGGACGGTATAATAAGAGGATGGTCAAACTGAATTGGCCTTAGTCAGGCCGCAGAAATTAATAGGAGAAACATGTTGCCGGCTTGCAAGTGCCTTTCGCTGAAGCCAAAAAATATTTGGAAATATGACTGAGGCCAAAAAATATTGGAATGAAATGTATATATGGAAGTAATTATATTGTAAAAGTATTTATATATATTTTATTTATATTTTTTTGTTAATAAATAAATAAATACTGAATATAAATTGTTTTGTTGAATCATTAATGTTAAAAAAAAGAAAAAAAGTAAGTATATAAAAATGAAATAAAATTTGCCAATGGAAATAAAATTAGGCCTATCATATATTTGTGTGTGGCATTGATAAAAATGAAGTGACTAATAGAAAAGAAGACTGGAAAAAAAATTTTTTTTTTGCTAACTCTGGGATTTGAACATTGGCCACAAAAATCATAGCGTCACCACTAGACGAACTCAGCTACCAACATATCTTGAAAATTTCCTTCTAGTAGATTACTCATACCCGTTTCTTTTATTATGCATACTAATACAAAAAATGCGAAAAACTGTCGAGATCTTGATCGATCTCCGATCTCAATATATTGGAAAAAGTGAGAAAGCATTATATTCGCAAATGTTATTCCTTTATTTAAAAGAGAAAATCTCCAACTTTTCCATTGTAAGCAGTTACTGTAAATCCAACAAAAGTAGCAATAGAAATGAAAAAAGACATTTCTTTTATTACAGTGGAGTCTTTACTTTAAAAGTGAAAAGTGGTGTGCAACATAAATTCCCAAAAAAAAAAAAAAAACAAACCCGAAAAAAAAAACATTCATCAAATAACTTTTAATTGCAAATAAAAATCAAAAACAGTTTTAAGTGCAAATTTAAATTAAAATTGTGAAAAAAACAATTTTTAAAGAAAAAATTTCAATATTTTCCAAAAAAAATTAAACATATTAAAAAAGGTTTAATTTAATAAAAAAAAATGAATTAACATAAATTATTTATAAATTATTTAAAAACCAACTACAAATAAATTCAGGTAAGTGAAAAGTATATTATAATCTTTATATATATACATATGTATAAAATATGAAATGAAAAAAAAAAAAATTCAATACATATTAATGCATATAAATAGTTATACTTTATACCACTATGTGGTCTGGGTATAACGCCTTTGTACTAATATTTGTTACTAACAAAAATATTTAATCTAAACCCATCTTTTATTAAACCGATCGACTAATACTCACTCTTTCGAGTACATTTTATAAAATATATATTATGTAAAATATGTATATATTATATAAAATATTAAATATATTAAATAACAAATTATATTAATATATGTATGTATGTGTAAATAGTTATACTTTATACCACAATGTGGTCTGGGTATAACGCCTTTGTTACTAATATTTGTTACTAACAAACAAAAATATTTTACCTAAACCCATCCTTTATTATACCGATCGACTAATACTCACTTTTTGATTACATTTTATAAAATAAGTATATATTATGTAAAATATATATATTATATAAAATATTAAATATATTAAATAACAAATTATATTCATATATGTATATGTAAATAGTTATACTTTATACCACTATGTGGTCTGGGTATAACGTCTTTGTTACTAATATTTGTTACTAACAAACAAAAATATTTTACCTAAACCCATCCTTTATTATACCGATCGACTAATACTCACTTTTTGATTACATTTTATAAAATAAGTATATATTATGTAAAATATATATATTATATAAAATATTAAATATATTAAATAACAAATTATATTCATATATGTATATGTAAATAGTTATACTTTATACCACTATGTGGTCTGGGTATAACGATTTTGTACTAATATTTGTTACTAACAAACGAAATGTTTCTAACAATCGACTAATACTCACTTTTTGAGCGTTTAGAATGAGTCCTTGCGAAATAAATAAGTATGCGGCTGAATTGCTCGCAGAATTCATAATATGCCTTCAGCTCTTTCCATGCTTGTGGGATGCAACACATGAGGATTATGTTGTGAAACAAACCAGGGACAAAGCAATTAATTTGCTAACTAAAAAATTTATTAATTTGTTTAAAAGAGGTGACATCGATGAAACGAAAAATTTAATAAATGGGCTTATAACTAGTTTTCGGCGGGAGGAGAATAAATTAAAAGAAAACAAGAACTATATAACAACATTGTGGTGCTACTCCAACCTATCATTTTTGGGGGTTAACGTAACCCAAAAAATTGAGGATGATTTCGTATTCGACGATGGGAGTGTTGACTCAATTAAAAGTTTTAAGCCCACAAAGAAGTCGACACCCCAAATCGAGGAACCTCCGAAAAGTTATAAAGATGATAGCAGGGTTTGTGGTAAGTTTGATAGTTTTTTAAAAATTTTAGAATAAGATTTTGAATTCAATGCTTTTCAGAAGTTATTCCTCCCGCCGAGATCGAAGATATGGTTCCAAGCATTGAAATACAGTATATAACAATTATGCCACCTCCAGCTGCAGGTGAGACCAATTAAGACTTATTTTAATTTAATTTATTAATTTCATTTCATTTATATTGCCAGTGGAACCAATATATCTTTTTAGGCCTACCGCCACATCACCTAGGCAGGTTGTCCATCAAATGCCGTTAATTCATACGTCGAGGCACAGTGAGCCATATGCGGTGCACTTGGCATGTTGCCTCCGAACGCTATAGGAGGTGTTACGAGGAGATCAGCTTTGTGTTATATGATGGAAGGCTGAAAAAATTGTAAAAATTTTTTTCCAGTCTTCTTTTCTATTAGTCACTTCATTTTTATCAATGCCACACACAAATATATGATACGCCAAATTTTATTTCCATTGGCAAATTTTATTTCATTTTTATATACTTACTTTTTTTCTTTTTTTTTTAACATTAATGATTCAACAAAACAATTTATATTCAGTATTTATTTATTTATTGACAAAAAAATATAAATAAAATATATATAAATACTTTTACAATATAATTACTTCCATATATACATTTCATTCCAATATTTTTTGGCCTCAGTCATATTTCCAATTATTTTTTGGCTTCAGCGAAAGGCACTTGCAAGCCGGCAACATGTTTCTCCTATTAATTTCTGCGGCCTGACTAAGGCCAATTCAGTTTGACCATCCTCTTATTATACCGTTCTTGGTATGGCCAGGATATATATGAATTATACTGTTCCTCTGAAAAAATGCCAGGATCTTCTGATTTAGGAATTGGAATTTTTAAATTTCATTTCGGAATTGATAGCGTAAATTTTTCCATTTCTTCTTTAAATGTTCCTCTGAAATAAAAAAATAAATTATTTGTAGAAATATAAAGCAGTATACATATATAATTTCAGGTATCTCGCCACTGGCGAGCATAGCAATATGATTATTCCCTAGCCATCTAAATATATGCGGAAATGAAAAGCTCGCCAAAAATTATTTGAGAAATACATATGTATAATCTACTGATTGTCATATCAATATTCCTATAAGGCAAACTGTTAATGTAAAAATGGCTGATATAACCTTAATGTGTTGCGGCCCAATACATAATAATAATAATTACTAAGTAAAAAAAATATTTAATATTCAACGTTTTTAAAACGGACTAAAAAGTATAAATTTTTCATTGCCATAAACAGATTTCGAAACCAATATACATAGATGGTCCTGTTAATGTTTGATTGTGAATTTTTAATTGATGGAAATTAATCACGAAAAGTTTGATTGTACTGCCTATTCTTTGATTACACTTGTTTCAACTAAAAAGTAGATTAAAATTTAACCGTAGTTAGAATTTTGTTGCAGGCTTTGTGTTTCGATCCCAACTATTTTATTGATGAATTTTAGTTATTTATGCTTTGAAAGTCTTAAGTTCTTATCTCTTAAGTCTTATCTCACTTAAGTACAATTTTATTGGAGTGCAAATTATATGAACTGTTTTCTTAACACAACTACTCTTTACTATTATTTTGCGTTTTTATTTATTTTATTTTAGTCTATGGAATAAATCCTTACAGACATTAAATCTGCAAATACCAAGTCTCTAACTTATCGGGAAGTTACTTTAACAAGTATTTCATTCTTTGTAGGCGGTGCCACGCCCATACAGAAAAAATTTTAATTTAATATTGCATTGTCACCCAGTTCTGAGCCATGAAAAAATTTCGATATAATATTGCATTGTCATCCAGTTCTGAGCTATGTGAAAATTTCAAGTCTAGCTTATCGGGAAATTACTTTAAAATCAATTCCCAGATTCCTACGGAACATACAATCACACACACAAACAGACTAGAATGCGACCTAATAAAAACGTTTTAAAATATACATTTATACATCGTTTTTTCGTAGCTGTTGCAATGCTCGTCCAATATTTTTCAAGAGCAAATCAATTGTTGTGATTTTTATTGTTCGTCCCAAATTTCAGGACGAATAAAAACTTCTGTTATGAATTGATAGTCAATATATAGATGGAATTATTAGAATTCCTAGAAAAGTGCTTAGTCAATTTAATGATAAATTATAGATACTTTCAATTTAATGAAGTTTTTGATTTTTGAAAATAAATTTTCAATTTCAAATTGATAATTAATTTTTTTGGTGTTTCGTTTGTTATGTATTGTTTCTTATTCACAAAAAGCACTACGTGTTGCACTTGTTCGATTAATTTGTATGAATGAAATCTATAATAGTAATAGGCAAGGCGATTTCTTGTGACCGTTATAGAAATTGTTGTTAATAACCGATTTTGACCAAAGAAAGGTATTTCTTTTTAGCTGTCCACCAGATTTACAGATTTGCACCCAGACGTTGCATTTTTTTTTCAAGTAATGTTCATTTAAAGTTGCTACTAACACATACATAAAACATATACTGTGTGTGTTTATTACAAATATGTTGAATTGCGAATTGGCTAAAATTGATTAGCATACCTTAAGGCTCCTTTAAAATTATTTATTATCAAACCCATTTATAATGAAATTTAATAAATTTTATTTAAAAAGCGTTGAATCGTGTATTGGCTAAAATTGATTATCATGAAAAAATAAAATTTACTAGAATTCGCACTCGAATTTCGAGGGCTGGGCTCTGCTAGTAGTAATGAAAAAAAGTGTACAACTGGTGCAGCAACTGTAAATGGCGTCTCTAATTTGGCTAAATCTTTATTTTAAGGCATGTGCTGCCAATTTTCACACTAGAATTTCACCACTAGGATAGCACCACTTTTTTTCTGCTTCAAAAGGAAACCTTGAGACGACAAAGGGCTTCAATCAGATGAGCCATCTTAAACTTCGGCAAATGTGTTTCTTGAGCTCCGGTTCTGAAAAATACAGAGAAAATTTAGAAATACACCAAAACAAATATCGATCAATTTCTTAAATTGTTCTACATGAGCGGACATCGACTGATTCTGAATAGATCAGTATAATAAAGGTGGGTCTAAATTCAGTATTTTTGTTAGTTACAAACATCATCACAAAATCGTTATAACCTGCCGCAGTGTTTTTGGGTATAACAAACGAGTATTATTAGCACGTATTTTTTTTCTTGGACCAGAAAAATTCTATATACAGGTGAAAGTACAGTTTTGAATTTTCTCTTTTGTCTTAACAATTTGACACCAACGAGTAAAAAATTATGAAATATTCCACCCTATTGTGTGCAAACAATAGGGAAGAACGATAAATAAAACTTTTAAATCGGTTCCATGAGGAGATTAATATGATATTCCGCGATAAGTGATTTGTTAAACAAACTATTATAAAATATTTTTAACATTTAAAAGATTGCACAAAATCATTTGTTAAATTAAAAAATAATTATTGAGAATTAACTATGACAGTTTTTATTCTAGAATACCTCAATGTGGATTGGTTGTTACTGTTGCCGAAACTACTTATAATAATAATTATAAAAAATATAGATATAGATATTGTAATAATAATATTCGTTTCGGTACTAACTTTAATTACATATGTTTAAATATTTTATTATCCGATGCATAATTAAAATAATTCTATAATTTGAGCACATTTCGTTTTTGCGATCTTACCAGATCCCATAAATAAATCGTATTTGCCTCCTACTATTACAATAGGAAAAGGTATTATGACCAAATTAAATATATCTATATGATCTATTTTAAAACGTTCCTTTGCATTTTCGTATAAAATACCATTTGCGGAATTTGTGATGAATTCTTGGGAGCATTCTGAAAGGCGACGATAAGCACCTTACAAATCTACCCATAAACGTTGAGGCTGAAATAAATCCACCATAATAATAGCAGCGAAATTTTTTATACCATAACTTTTTAATGGTACATTTAATAATTGTGCAGTTTTCCAATGAACTAAACTCTCATATGTTAAGAACGTACTTTTGCAAATGTCCAGCTCTTCTAATGGAGTATTCTAATGCTAATGTATGTTTAGGGTTTTCTAAAGGTGCTATTACACGATGTGTTTTTTACATATGTACTGTCAAATTTTCCCATAACAAAAGTTGTACACATCGTGTGATACATATGAAACATTGTTTATGTACAATACATGAGGAAAGTCACATGTACATTTTTCAATTAGAACAGGTTCTATTTTGGCATGACAAACATATGAAAATACAACACTGCTTGTGGCGAAAGAAAAACAAAGTAAATTATAAAGATTAATATTGAAAGAAAAATAAATTGTTTAATATTAATTAACAATTAAAAAATATATAACTTTTTTTTTAACAATAAAATTATGTAAATGTAAACAACAACTGATTTAATTTGTGAATTTACAAAAATTTATTGTTAAAAAAAATTATATTTTTTTTAATTGTTAATTAATATTAAACAATTTATTTTTCTTTCAATATTAATCTTTAATAATTTACTCTGTTTTTCTTTCGCCACAAGCAGTGTTGTATTTTTATATGTTTGTCATGCACAAATAGAACCTGTTCTAAATGAAAAATGGACATGTGACTTTCCTCATGTATTGTACATAAACAATGTTTCATATGTATCACACGATGTGTACAACTTTTGTTGTGGGAAAATTTGACAGTACATATGTAAAAAAACACATCATGTAATAGCACCTTTAACGGTAAAATGTATTAGCCACTGTTGATTTGCCTACTCCCTTAAGGTGCTATTACACGAAGTGTTTTTTACATATGTACTGTCACTTTTTTTATCCATATGAAATTCCTCATGTCTGTCAAAATTGTCTTTTACATACGATTCATAATTTTTGCTATCACACGTGCATATGTATTTCCGTATGACATAACCTCTAAATGTAAACAACAGCTGATTTAATTTGTGAATTTACAAAAATTTATTGTTAAAAAAAAGTTATATATTTTTTAATTGTTAATTAATACTACACAATTTATTTTATTTCAATATTAATCTTTAAAATTTACTCTTTTTTTCTTTCGCCACAAGCAGTGTTGTATTATCATATGTTTGTCGTGCAAAAATAGAATCTGTTCTAATTGAAAAATGTACTTGTGACTTTCCTCATGTATTGTACATAAACAATGTTTCATATGTATCACACGATGTGTACAACTTTTGTTGTGGGAAAATTTGACAGTACATATGTAAAAAACACATCATGTAATAACACCTTTACTACCCAAAATAAACACTGTACGGTCTTTGGGTCCATTTTCTTTATGTAAAAAACTGAATTGTTCCTCTGCTAATTTTAGGGCTATTTCATGTATTTTTTTTTTTAAATTAGTGTAATCAGTTTCCATTGCTCTAGATATACTTTTATACAAAATGTAATTAAACTGTTTTTGTTACGAATTCCTTGATTGTCAAAATAAAAATAATTAACTTGACAAATCCAAGCACTGTCTCAGAAAGAACTGTCATAAAAAAAGGATTGTTATTGTTGCCTAGCGGTGCAACACTGATATTAGCTCTGTTCGTTTACGTGATAATTTGTAATAATTTGTACAAATTATTAAAAAATTTACTGGATCCTGTTCGTTTACTTCAAAACCCCAGTAAAAGAGAACAAATGAGAGCGTAAAGTGACAGTTCATTTTTTGAAAGCTTGCTAGTTTTTACTGGATATATTTTTGCCAGCAAGAAAAAACATATGTATGTTTGAGTTTTGTGGTAAATAAATCAAAAAATACTACATTTCTATTTTTGTGCAAAAATTTTATATAATAATCCTGAGAATATTTTTACGTGTTAAATAAAATAAATTCTTCTAATTAAGGTGCATTTCTTTTTTAATTTAGAGTTTCAATTCTTCACTTCAGCTGTTTCTATGAGCTTGCAAATTCTTACAAATAACTGTTCGTTTACTATTTTGGATATTTATGTGTTTGAGAGCTAATTTTTCTTACTCTCTGAAATTTCGGTTTTTTTGCTGGGAAAGTAAACGAACAGAGCTATTGATAGATGAATTTATATTTATTTTTTTTTGCATTAAAAAAACGCGTTTTAAGTTTTACAGTCATCAGCTGTGCTTGCAAGTGTGCAAGCGAGTCGCTTACACGATGCTATCACTTTTTTTTATCCATATGAAATTCCGCATGTCTGTCAAAACTTTCGCTATCACACGTGCATATGTATTTTCGTATGACATAACCTCTAAATGTAAACAACAGCTGATTTAATTTGTGAATTTACCAAAAATTATTTTTAAAAATAAAGTTATATATATTAAATAGTTTTTAATTGTTAATTAATACTAAACAATTTATTTTTCTTTCAATATTAATGTTTATAATTTACTCTGTTTTTCTTTCGCCACAAGCAGTGTTGTATTTTCATATGTTTGTCTTGCCAAAATAGAACCTGCTCTAATTGAAAGATTTACATATGTCTTGCAAAATGTGTTGTACATAAACAATATTTGAATGGGTTCACACTATGTGTACAAATTCCACGTGTTAAAAAACTAAGAAAAATACACCTTTATAATCCCATACTATGTAACATTGCTACGAAAAGTAACTAAACTTTATCAGCTGTTCACAAATGTCACGTACAAACGTGGCAAAAATCTATTTTCAACAGATTGGGACGTTCCGGTTACGTGACAGTTGAGTTCGGTAAGGTCATATCACACAATGTGTTTTTTACATATGTGCTGTCACTTTTTAGTATCCATATGTAATTCCGTATGTCTGTCACAATTATCATTTTACATACGATTCACAATTTTTGCTATCACAGGTGCATATGTACTTCCGTATGACATAACTTCTAAATGTAAACAGCAGATAATTTAATTTGTGAATTTACAAATTTTTTTTTTTAAGTAAAGTTATATATTTTATAATTGTTAATTAATAATAACAAATTTATTTTTCTTTCAATATTAATCTTTATAATTTCGTCGCAAGCAGTGTTGTATTTTCATATGTTTGTCATGCCAAAATAGAACCTGTTCTAATTGAAAAATGTACATGTGTTTTTCCTCATGTATTGCACATAAACAATGTTTTATATGTATCACATGATGTGTACAACTTTTGCTATGCGAAAATTTTACAGTACATATGTAAAAAACACATCGCGTGATAGTACCTTAAAGGTGCTGTTACACGAAGTGTGTTTTACACATTTACTGTCACTTTTTTTTTTATCCATATGAAATTCCTCATGGCTGTCAAAATTGTCTTTTACATACGATTCATAATTTTTGCTATCACACGTGCATATGTATTTTCGTATGACATAACCTCTAAATGTAAACAACAGCTGATTTAATTTGTGAATTTACAAAAATTTATTGTTTAAAAAAAAAGTTTTAAATTTTTTAATTGTTTAATACTAAACAATTTATTTTGATTATTAATTATTAAAATTTACTCTGTTTTTCTTTCGCCACAAGCAGTGTTGTATTTTCATATGTTTGTCTTGCAGAAATAGAACCTGTTCTGTACATGAACATGTGACTTTCCACATGTATTGTACATAACAATGTGGCATATGTATCACACGATGTGTACAACTTTTGTTGTGGAAAAATTTGACAGTACATATGTAAAAAAAAACACATCATGTAATAGCACCTTAACTGCTCTAAATGCTTTCCATGTAACAGAAAAATCAGCTGACTAGGCCTTAACCGTTTTAGTTACGATAACCGAATCACATAACGATTACCGATTACCAAATAAAGAAACGAAAAAGTTCATATTACTAAATAAAGAAAATTATAAATAAATTTGAGTGTTATTTCGACCTTTTTGTTGTATTTTTTAGATAAAAATAGTTAAGCTTGATGAAAATTATAAATCTTTGCACAAAAGTTAATATTCCTTCTGGAATAAGATTCCAATACAATAAAAAAACTCATTTTCCATTAAACCTGGCAACATTAAAATTTTAAATCGTTGTCATTTTCTAATAAGAAACTAAATAACAAAAGCAAATAAGAATAAAAACACAAAAGAAAAACTACGTAAAAATACAACAGTGCAACTGTATCCAAAATTTTTTATTTGTAAAATCGTATATATTTCTTGTGCACTTTTACGAGAATTTTTACTAAAGACGAAACACAAACGTTTCAGCTGTTGAACAAAAAAAAAATTAATAAAATCAATTATCAAAAAAAGTTAAAAATAGCAAAACAAACGGAATATATGCAATAATTAAAGAAAATAATATCCGACTAGTGATGACGAATATAATAAAATAACAGAAACGGGGTATTCCAAAAAAATTAAGAGAAATTTTTTTGGAAGAAAAAATATTTTATTAACGAAGAAAAATGTGTATAAATATTTTCAAAAAAAAAAAGTTAATTATATTTCACACAAATATATATTTAATGTTTTAACAAATAGATATTAAAATTAAAGTTATTTTTTTTTCTCGAAAAAAGGGCTGGAGCCCTGATTATCTATATTCTTTTGTCTGGTGTTTTTTTTTTTTCTTTGTAAAAAATTGTGTCTGTGTGTTGGACGAAACAATACAAAAGAAAACGTAGACGTGTTGTAGAGTATTCTTGAAAACACAAAGTTGATGGTGTTGTTGTCACCATGACCAGCCGCAGTCGAGCTATACTTAATGTTAACCTGGATGCGGTCATGGCCAATGATCCATTACGCGAGCTCTTCGAAGCCTGCAAAACTGGAGATATCGCCAAAGTAAAAAAGTTAATAACACCGCAGACTGTTAATGCTCGTGATACGGCTGGACGCAAATCTACGCCTTTACATTTTGCAGCAGGTGAGTTAAGCAAATCCTTTTAAAATATTTTTTTTTTGTTTGTTTGTTTCACCCTTCATCAAATACAATTGTCCTTGAGCCAGTTTTTATGCATTGTTTTGTATATTTTATTTTTTTTTCCTCAAAACTCGAGATATATCAAAACAAAAAGATGGTGAGAATGATGATGATGATGCAAGTGTAGAAAGATGACGCTAATGACAAAAGTTTAATGTTGTTGCTGGTATTTTTCCAAATCAATGCTTGTTATATTTTCCGCACCGTAGCTGTAGCTAGTTGTTTGTTATACAGTGACCTAGTTTCTCCCTATAATGACTGCTCCTCTTTTTCTCTTCCTCATTAACTTCCTCCTGCATATACTTTGTAGCCAATTCACACCTTTGTCTTTCGTATTACAACAATATTATGCTTCAGTTTACAACCATGAACAATTTTCTATTTAAATAAATTGTTTATTTTTTAAGGAAAAAGTCTTCAGAATGTGAAAATGTTAAAAATAATGTGCGTGTTGTTGTTATGAAAAACTTATTTGAAGAAAAGTGTTTTTTTTTTTTAAAAATTTGATCGAGTTTATGAATTCAAAAGAAAAACGTAAATGTCTTAAATACTAAGAATCTTGGGAGAAATGAGAATATCTTTCTTAAAAAAAAAAAACTGCCAACAAAACCAAAATTTTTTCCAAATGTGTCTGAAGATACCCACCAGAAAAACATTTCTTCCAGAATCCTAAGAAGTCGTCTTAAAGATTCAAGACTGAGAAGTTGGCAAGGTGAGGAAGAAGCCATCTCGGAATGCAATAAAAAATCGACTTGAATGGGCAAAAATAACCAACATTTAAGAGCAGAAAATTGGATAAATATGCTTTGGCCGGACGAACTCAATTTCGAGAAACAGTTACTAGCACTTTTCATAAAAAGCGCTTATTCAAATGGATAAGTTATGATATGTTTTAGTGATGCTATTTTTTAAATATAATGATTATGGCGGTGACTTATGGTGACTTGAGTGAAATATTAATTTCGTAAGGGTCGGATGATAGGTCACAACTATGTAAATGTCATTGAAAATTCACTATCTTCACCATTGTTAAAATTTTTTGGCGATAACAATATCACAATGCTCCATACTTCGAGTAATATCAAGTAAGATTGAAATCCAATATCATCATTTATGTTCTATTCTAAAGCTTAAAGTTTTAAAAGTTAAAAAAAGTCGTATTTTCATAATTCTTTTTCGAAGATCTGAATAATGTTGGATTATTTATTTCATATACACGTTATAGCATAACATTTGAAGAATCTTTGAAAAATTGTGCAATTAAAAATTTTAATAAATAAGTCCGTGACAGTGAATCTACGGAGGCATTGTTGTTTTGCGGTGAATATCATAACCGGAACCGGATCATGTGAAATAAAAAAATCTAAATGCGTTTGAAAAGTAACATGTTTCCTGAGGTAGTGACGAATAGTTTTTTATTCAATTTTTTCTTTATTTTTTTGGCAGCATTTTGAAGTGAAAAACACGATTTTTACTATAAAATTTTGAGGAAGAAAATGGAAAATTAAAAAAAACTTCGTGGTTATGTGTAGATATAGTGTGTAAAATTTCAAAAGAATCGGTCAAGTAGATTTTGAGTTATGATGTTCACGGACTTCGAACATTTATTTGCGAGAAAATCAATTTAAAGTTTTTTAAAAACTAATTTATATACGATATACTGTATGAGGCCGGCTGGAAACGCTTTATCGTCTTAAGTTTTGCTCCGATTTACTCTGACACAACACTCTCACCATGTTGTACATTCAGAAAGAGAAATGCAAAAAAGGTTTTAAAACCTTACCCCCTTTTAAAATTAGACAACACAATATAATGTCACGAACAAGTTAAATGAGAGCATTATGAGAAGAACGGGTAGAAATTCCATGCAACAGTGCTTCTGCCCTCAAAGCGGGGACCTTTACTTGGATAAATACTGAGTAAATATGTATGAATGTGCATATGCTTTTTCCAGAACGTAAAGTGTTCTCCATAAAAGAGAAGGCTGAAATTTTGCTGAAACTAGAATCTGGTTCTACAAATGCAGCACTAGCGAAGGACTATTGTGTTTCGCATTCGACTATCAGTGCGATATGGAAAAACCGAGACGCAATTCGTGTTTTGAATCTGAGAACATGCAAAGAAAACGTATGCGTTCTGCTCAAGATTCTGATATAGAACAAGCTCTTTTGCAATGGTTCAAGACGCAAAGAAATAAAAATACTATAGTAACTACGTCCGTACTTCAAATGAAGGCAGAGGAAATAGCCCAACTTCTTGGAAAAGATTACAATTGCACTGAAAGCTGGATTTACCGTTTTCGAGAGCGCCATAATATAGTTTTAGGAACAATTTCTGGTGAGGCTTGCAGTGTCGACAACAGTCAATGCAGCGACTGGCTAGTTTCAGTATGGCCTAAAATACGAGAGGGGTATCAAGCACAAGACATTTTTAATGTGGATGAAGCAGGGCTCTTTTATAAGCTTCCACCCAACAAAACCCTTAAATTCAAAGGTGAAAGGTGCTGTGGTGTTAAACAATCAAAGGAAAGAATAACCTTGCTGGTTGTAGGTAATATGGATGGGTCCGAAAAAAAGAAAATGTTTCTCATTGGAACTCCTAAAATGGCGCGGTGTTTCAAGCATGTAAAATCATTACCTGTAGATTATAAAGGAAATAAAAAGGCATGGATGACCTCAGAAATTTTTGAACGCATTTTGCGCGATTGGGGCAGCAGTTTGAAGAAAGATAAAAGAAAAATTTTACTGCTTGTAGATAATTGTCCAGCACATCCAAATGTTCAAAATCTGTCTTCCATAAAATTAGTTTTCCTACCACCTAATACAACGTCCGTCTTACAGCCAATGGACCAAGGGGTAATTAGATGTTTGAAGAGCAATTATCGCAAACAACTAATGCTAAAAATTATTCGCGATACAGACAATAACACACAAAGCACCAATACTTTGTTAGATGCTATTGACATGGTGGCCTCCGCTTGGCAAAGTGTAAAATCAACAACAATAGCGAACTCTTTCCGACATGCGGGACTACTTCCAGCCGAAAGTGCGTGCCCAGATGCAGATTTCGAAGATGAAGATGATATTCCACTTTCGTTGCTACAGGAAACATACAAAAATATGTAACAAGTAGCCGAATGTATTGATTGGGATGAGTTCGTAAACGTGGATGACAATGTCGTAACATCGGAAGCGGCTTCATTGAGAGAAATCGTGGAGAGCACAATAGAAAATGAGGAAATTCACAGCGATAATGAACCAGATGACGATCATGAGCCAATCAAAATTCCCACTAGGACAGAAACCTTGAAAGCGGTGCACACTTTAAAACAGTTTTTGCGATTTGGGGGTTCTGACATATCAGAGAGTTTATATAGTTCCGTAGAAGTTATTGAAAGTAAATTATTACATGAAATTCTTGTAAATAGGAAACAAACCACGATTACAAACTATTTTCAACCTCAATAAACGTGAATATACATGATAAAAAAAAAACTTATTGTGTGCACCTATTCGGATACAACGACGTTCGGTTATAACGACGAATATTTCCGGTCCCTTGGAGGTCGCTATAACCGAATTCTACTGTATTAGTTACCTAATTTAAATTTGGTTATTTTAAAACTGACGTTTATAAAGTTCAAATAGAACGAATATGGTTTGAAAAAATTTAATTTCATAGGATCCCTTACACTTTTGGCTAGACATTAGAGATATAACCTTTTCCAAATATGAAAATTTGTCTGGCAAGGCTGAATATTCCATGGAAAAATATGAATAATTGCGTTTTCACTTCTTCGCTATCGTTAAAAAGGTTCCACACCAAATACGGATGAACTTTGAATTAGGATTTTTTTGATGCCATTATTAAAATTATAAATTTATTAAAAAATTATGTTACTCGTATTAAAATTATTTTTCAATACCGTAAATAGAATTCATAACCTGAATGAAATTTTTACTTTAATATCTAGGGAGGTATTGAAATGTATATCATTTTTATGCCTTTTATACTTTTTAGCTTGTGATCTATTGAACTTCTATTGTTATTAATCATTTCCCATATGAAATTTAAAAAAAAAATAAAATTGCTGTTGAAAAAAATTCCAAAGTCTGGACCAAGAGTTTGGTGAAATGTCCAGAAATCCAAAACGTTGAAAAAGCATTATCGTACTTTAAACAAATGCCAAAAGCAGAAAGATGATATTGGAACGGTTTACGCCTTAGCAAAAGAAGGAAAGAGTAAAGA
The DNA here is from genome assembly GCA_963682025.1 of Cordilura impudica. Classification (NCBI taxonomy): domain Eukaryota; kingdom Metazoa; phylum Arthropoda; class Insecta; order Diptera; family Scathophagidae; genus Cordilura; species Cordilura impudica. The sequence continues at coordinate 271,737,983 of OY821517.1, read as the reverse complement.
TAAAAGGTTTGCTAAAATATTTGAAGAAATTTTGAATATGTGGATAAAACTTAAAATAAACAAGTAAGAAAATTATAGTCGGTCTAGACCGACTATACGATACCCTATACCATGCGTTTAGAAACCCTATCTCTTAGGCCCAACTAACTGGACATTGAAAATAAGCAAAAACCAAATTTGAGTGGGATTTTTATTAATTTTTTTGGCTGCAGATATGAAAAAGTTCATATCGGATGCTATATCTATAAAGGGACTAGGTCCAAAAATGGACCGATCCTGATCATGTTTGGTAAAGTCTCTTGTATTTTGCAAAAATATATACAAACAAAATTTGAGAAGAATCAGTGCAATATTTTTGTTTTTTATTAGATTTAAGTGACGATCGGGAAGCAGCTCTATATGGGGTCAAAGGGATCATTTTTGGACTACTCATTAGTGGATCTAATGAACAAACCCAATTTGAGTAAGATCTATATGACAATTTGGATCTTATGGCAATTTATGTCGATTTCATATGGGTAATTTGTATGGGGGCTAGGTCTGAGCATGGACCGATTCTCACCAATTTCAATAGCGTTCATTCCATGGCCGATAAAAGCTTATATGCCAAATTTCATCAAAATATATTCATATTTGCGACCTTCAGTTTGATTACAAGCTTTACATGGACACACAGACGGACGGACGGACGGACATTGTTAAATCAACTCAGAAAGTGATTCTGATTCGAACGGTATAATTAAAGATGGGTCTAGGTCAAATATTTTTGGTTGTTACAAACAGCAGCACAAAGTCATTATACCCAAACCACATAGTGGTATAGGGTATAAAAAAATTTGTGTGAGAGGTATTAAAAAAAAGTTAAATAGCTGATATTTTCTTACCAAAACCATTTAAAACGTCCAAATGATAGCAATTTTAATGAAATAGTTCATGTATCCAGTGAAAGAGGATCTCTTTCTGAACAAAAACCCCGTCTAAAATATATATTCTGATGATACTGATGAAAATATAGATGACGATAACTACAGGCAAACAAAATCAACTTTCGTTAGATTTTAACGTCATTTTCAGACATATGGGTAAATCCTGGCGTTCGGACGTTACGTTCGGACGCTTGTTTTCTTAACTTTGACCGGTACCTAATCACATTTCAAAAACATGTTGAATACTGTTGAGTAGCTTTTCGTCAATATATAGAAATTGAAACATCGCACCACTTAAACCAGAAAAATTTTATATAAGAGTGTGTTCGGACGTTACAAAATTTGGAAGTTATTTTGAGATTGATATTACACTGAGCTAAATTCTGCTCATTTATTAGTCGTACAAAAAAAGGATTTAGTAAGAAGTTTTGGCAAATTTAATAAGTTTAAAAAAAGTCTTGCCTCATCTTAAAGTTCTAACTATTAAGGTAGCAGCTAACAATTTTATTCGTTCGGACGTTACGTTTCAGACGTTACGAATTTTTCCACCTCATTAAAACGCATTAATGCAATATTTTTAAAAGTTTATTTTAAACAAAAATTAAAATTTATTTGCTCCGACCAGTACTATTTTCACGTTTTAACTTAAATTTAATTGTAATTGACAGTTTCAGCTGATTTTATAGGGTTTTTGAGTTCTGAAAGCAATTATTATTAAACTCCAATAAAATGTCACTTCTCTTGATAAATATATTATAAAAAAAAAAAAAAACGGTAATTCATAACCTCTTAACAAATAATATTTTTACATTTAAACTTCAGAATACTCAGACTTAGCAGTTCTAGCTGCTTTTATATAGTTTTTATTTGAGCATTGAAAGGAATGGAAGCTTTTTAAGCCAGGAATATTTCTTATATTAAGTCATAAATTTTTAGTAAGTTCAAATGAATTATCTATTTCTGTTGATGATAAAAAAATTATATCAATGCCTGAGATGTTCTTCTTAGCGCAGTCATAAAATTCATAAGCATTGCTTAAAACGATGCTTTGTGTCCTTACTATTTCCCAAACTTTTCGTTTTACCACAGCACCAATGCCATCAATTGCACCTTTACCGTGTGAGGTCGCAAAAAAATTCCACTGGAAAAATGTTATTTGAAAACACTCAACGAAATGTGGAATAGTTCCTAGTATGAACTTATTTTTAAATTGGCTGCTGCATCCATCAGAAAATACAAATATTTTTGAAATAACATGCGTTCTTTTCAACTTATTAATAATGTTAGAAAAAAAAACAATAAACGTCGTATTTATTGTGCGTTAATTTGTCGCTAACAATAGCGAACGATTTGACTTCTTTCTGAAGCCATGCCACGCATGTGAATATTGTTACTTGTGTGTAACTGAAATGAGCAGACTGTACTTCATTTTGCGAAGTAAGTCTATAATTTTCTGCAAAATCGATTTGAAGGACTACTTCCCCAGGTAATAAATTTGTTTTTGTGCTTTCGAAATGATTTTGTTGAGTGCGTTTAATGAATGAATGCAGTTTGAAAGCAGGCAGCTGTGACTCGATTTCGCAAATAAGTTCTTTTGTTGATTCCTCTGAGTAGCTTACAATCATTCGATTGTCAATAATCCGCCAATGTTTCCACTTTATAGTATCATCAAGTGCACTCATATAACTTAAAGGAACCAATGCATAAGTTATATCCAAGTCACAATCCTTGCATTCATTTGACATACATTTTTCGTTCGTTACTTCACAACAAACACTTTTAAAGAAATCATCAAGATTAGTTGGAAACGATGCAATTTTTGTTTTCATGGCCTCTAATAGAAACGAAAAGTTGGCATGATACTGGCAGACACACATATTATGTGGCATGTCTCGGCTTAGTAATACCGTTTTTGGTCTATTTGCATAAAACTTGCTTCTTGAAATTTTTTTTGAAGGGAAATTCAGTTTGAAAAAGTGCGTATGCTTCATTTACGGTAAGAACCATATAGCGCTTTGCTACAGGTAATTTTTCCAAACCTATCAAGACAGTCTCTTTTCGCCCAGCCGCTTGCACCGAAATGTCGTCACGTACAAAGAAGCTCTGTACAAGATTTTCGTCTTCATCTTCTTCATAACTGCAGTCGCCTGACGAATTTTCAATTTCTTCTTCCACATTGTACTTCTTGTATAGAACGTCAATCACTTTGCGCTTTTTACGAATGTCATTGGGCAGAGCTCGATCTGATTTGTGCACGGCTTTACCTAAAGTTTGTTTACAATTATATGGTTCCAACACTGCTTCGGATTTTGCATCTTTTTTCTTTTTTCGAAAGGCCTTTTGCCGGTTACAATTTTGAAGTTTCAATCAGCAAGAGATGGTGCTTCAATAATTTTCGATTTCATTTTTTAGCCGATAATCTCGCTTTCTTTTAACTTCGTTTGCACGATATGTACTAGATCTTGCCACGTCTTCTTTCTGTGCAATTCTCCATACTTTCGCCCCTTTCTGCTGATGTTGTAGGCATCTGTGTAAATAAACGCAAATCCAATCAAAGTTCACTAAAACTGTTATTATAGAAGCATACCGTTCGGACGTTACGAAAAGATATCACAAAAATCAAGAAGATATATGACTTTTTTTAAAACTTTTATTTTTTTGTTGTGAAATACCATATAAATTTATTTTAAAAACGAACTTTCTTTATTTTTCTTTTCACTTTGGTTATTCATATCACACTGATTCTTATATTTTCGTTACGGACGACGTTACGCACCATGGACTAATTGTGCTTCGTATCATTTACCGTTTCATATAATTGCTCTCTTTGAACTTACTGCAGAAGATCACAGTATAAGAGTTTAAAAAAGTGTTGTAGAAGCAATGACAGCGAGACTTTTAGTTTTGAAGCATAATTGTCATTTCGAAAATATATGAAATAAGTAGAAAAATCTGTATGTGCAAGACAGGGCACGGAGCTTTGCCTTTTTTTTGTAGTCAATACAAAAAAGTTAAACTCTGACACTTAGATTGTATAGCAGAGATGTCAATCTAATTAATCGCAACTAAAATTTTAAGAAAAGAGCGACTTAAATTTTTCATTTACGGTTGACCATTTTCTGGATTTGCCCATATTGCAATTAATACTGTAATTATATACAAATTTGATTTTTATTTTCAATGGTGCGTGGTAGAGAAGAAGAAAGCATATATTTCTAAAAATTCATAACTGCACTGTATTCTTAATCGGACCGGTTTCTGGCAGTTCAGCCGTCATCAGCGATTCATTGAACATTGTGATAATTGTTATGTTATAATTGAATAGATTGTTTCTATATGAAATTTTTCTACTTAGGGCGGCCGTGAGGTTTGAACCTGCGTCTATCTCACATACACTCGTACTTGCACTTTTCGGTCGTGCGCTTTAACACACTCACCTAAAGTCAGGCCTACGAGAAGTGTGGTTAAGAACCAGTTTTCATACCATACAGCTTTTACTTCGTATTAATCTCAGAAGATAAAACCCTGTTCAAACAAACAATCATTATTTTTGAATTTTTTTTGAATATTTATGCAATTATACTTCTAATTTCCACTATTCTCAGTTTCATAAGAGTTTGTATATGTGATGTATGGTCATGTATGGCCAACAATGTTAACGTGAGCACTAGAAAAGCAGCTAAGATGTGCAAACAATTGGCTGGGTCTGGAATAACCATTGCCACCTCAACACAAGCAGGCATATACAAAGCTATGATGAGATCCGCTAAACAAAAAGAAGATCTGGCTAAAATATTGAAAAACAAAGATTAACGCCTTGACTTCGATGGGGGAGAAGATTGGAAAGGAAGAAGTGCAGGTTATAGTTATCAAAAACGAATTAAAAAAAGTAAAGTTAGACGTTTTTGTACTTGATAGTGGAAAAGCGTTTTATATATTTAACGGTATCAAAGATTCGTGGCATAGGTTTGATTTGTGGAAATCCATCAAAATGATGCTTTGTGACACGACTAGTGTAAATAGCGGAAATAAAAATGGCGTTGTTAGGTTACTCAAAAACTACTTTTACCACCACCGTAATATGTTGGTTGCCAGCACCACATCCTGGATTTGGTACTAATATATGTCATGGATAAGATTTTAGGTGGAAAAACATCATCTCTTATATAATTTCAAAAATTTCTTTAATCAAAAAGATGTAGTTATTAAATGTATGGACATTAAATGGCGTGTTGATATGTAATTCAGATATCATAATGTAAATGGAAGATTTCAAGAATGTTTTTTACGGCACTGGGTGCAAGAACCGTCTGCAATTAATAGACAGCAGCGCAGCAACATGTGTATGTGCAGAACGAGCTGTGAAAACAGTGCAAGATTTGTTTCCGCTATTCAAACCAACGCGAACATTAAACTTAAAATTTATTTCTCGTAACCTACTTTATATTATATTTCCTTTATATTATATTTCCTTTATTATATTGTTATGTTGTTTTAAAATTGTAAAAAAATGTTTGGAAGGTTTTAGAAATCGCATTCGGTGCGACAGGTTTTTGTTTCAAACTGACCTAAGATATCGGTTTTTATTATCAGTACAATATTCCCTAGAACATTTTTAGTCAAAAAAAGTTATATCCCTACTGCGCATGAAATAAATCGCTCCACCCATTGTGATTGCAATATCGATCATTTATTAATCAATAATCAATTTAAAATGATCGATAAATCGTCTAAATAAAAGGTGCCACGAAATTCACGCAAGATGTGATTTAAACAGAAAGCACAGTTTTTCTTTCATTACGATGTTACTATTTTTTAAATCATTTATTTACTCAAGAAGTATGGAACAAATGGCCTCCACACCTTTCATTGCACATACATACTCTGTTTAATTATTTCCATGTCCATTTTGTATACATGTGGGTGAATTTCTTTAACGCAGTGTTGAATTTCTCCTTTCAATGACCGGATGGTTGTTCGCTTGTTGGAAAAGGCCTTTGACTTAAATTAACATCATAAAAAGTAAACAAATGCTGTTGGATCACACAATGTAGGGAGCCATTTCTAATCGTTCAAAAAATCAGCATCCAGTTGTTGATGTTAAATAATCCTTTCAATGAACTCTCTTCGCTATGCATAGTCATTGGGCTTCACTTCTTGTGTCAATTGAACTTTATACCAATTTTTCATCTTTAAATTGTCTTATTACTTACGATAAAAACTAATATTACAGAATTTACTACTATACCATTTAGAGATTGACTACTAAAAACATAAAATCAAATCAAATGGCAACATTGCACAAATCTCTCGTCTCATTTCTCATCGAAATTTTTCGATCGATATTTTTATATTTTCCAAAAAATATTATTTTTATATAAACTTGATTGTTATTTCGACCTTTTTGTTGTAATTATCTAAAAATTATTTTTATATTTTCCAAAAAATATATTAAGAATAATTTTACAATTAACGTATTATGGCCCCTAGTTAAGAGTTAAATAAAAATTCATAAATGAAGCTCAAAGTAAAAATTAAACAATAGGTTATTAAGATCAATATCGTAATGCTCGGACAAAATCAATACATTGTCGGTAATCCTTTTTGCTTAATGACCGATTTCAAATGTTTTGGCATTGACTTCGAACAATAAGAAAGTTCAAATTATGCCCATTCCCCGATGAAAGCATCCTTCAATACATCGCGGTTAGAAATGTTGTGATATTTTAATTTTTCCTCAATAGATCTCTATAAATGCTCGATGAAATTTATGGACGATGATATGGGGACAATTATATATTAGCCAGTTTCGAACATTGTGGTCTTTGTGTTTTGGGTCATTATCTTGATAGAAGTAAACCTCGTTTTAAATACCCCTTTCTTTAACACAGCCCATAAAATTGGCCTTACAATATTTAAGTACACTATTTGGTCTATAATTACTTCAATTATATGCATGTTTCCCGTGACTTTAGCTGATACACAACCCCATACCATAACTAAGCCCATGCCATGTTTTACTGTGTGACGGAAGTTGTTTCCTCCAGACATACAACCGACCATCCTTTTACATAAATGACAAATTTAAAATTTTGGACATAATTTGAATTGCTATAAGCAGGTGTTCTTCCTTTATCATTTTGAGTTTATTTTTTTTCCAATTTTGACTCAGAGTTATAATTTGTAAAAAAAAATTAGCAAGAACTATCTACAAATTTTAGTTCGCCTTATACATACTACATAGTTCCTCATATTAAAAGTTTTATTAAAATGAAGTAATTAACGCAAAATCAAAAATAAATGTTAAGAATTCAAGTATTATTTAATTATAGCTGAAAAAATTAAACAGAAGCATTATAAAACAGAAATAAATGCACTTTATTTAGAAAATGACCAAATTTTACGCGTCAAAAAAAAGTAAACAGCAAAGAAAAGTCAACAGAACTTCAATACAAAAAGAAAATTTAAAAATTTTTTTAATATTTGGTTTATTTTCATTTGGCCTTAAGCCCCTTATGTAGTCTTCTAGGCAGCGACTCGACAAAAAATTTTTGTTATATCAGGGGAGATTACGTTCCATTCATTCTTTTGAGGCATCTTTAAGTTTGCCTTGCTTGAAAAGGCACTTCGAACTATTTTTATACCCTCCACTCCAGTGTGCAGAGGGTATATATAAGTTTGTCATTCCGTTTGTAATAATTAGAAAAAAAATTTTGGACCCCATAAAATATATATATTTGTGATCCTTATAACAACCGGAGTTGATATAGCGATGTCCGTCTGTCCATCTGTGGAAATCACGATGACGGCATCAATCGGGCAGCTAGGGTGCTCGTTGACATAAAAAATGATTCACTAACATCCTTAAAAGTTTGCTATTTAAAATCGTCCGAATCGGTCGATTAGGGCCCGAGATTTGAATGAAGAACTAAAAAAAGGATTGAAGAAATATAATTTTCTATGTTGTTCTTGTCACGATCACGCCCTCAATAGTGCAGCTACAGTGATCATTTTTAGTGAGAATGATTCACCAAATTCATGGGAAGATTTCTGTTTCAAAAATCATTAAAATCGGTGGAACAGGTCCAGGGAAATCTCTGAAAAAGTAAAAAAAAAAAATTAAAAATATGATGTTTCTATATTGTTCTTGTTGTTATTCTAAATGTTGTGTTGTTGTCATAGCTGGACTTGTTGTTTTTGTGGTCGTTGTGGTAATAATAAAATAGAAACTAACCCTTTGTACATTTTTTATTTACTCTGGTAAAATTTTAAAAGTTTCCATTGTTTTGGCATCACTAAAAAAAATTTGTTAGATCATTTCTGTTATTACCACGAGCCTGCCTGCAAAATTTCAGATCGAATGGGTTACGGGCAAGGGGTTAAAATCGATCCAAAATTTTTTCGACAAGCAGACACTACGAGTTAATGTAAAGGGAGTAAAAATTCACCAGCATCTAAAGCAAATAATGCTAAAATACCTAGTTGTCAATAAAAAAAAAAAACAATGTAAATTTAGCAAAAAAAAATTTTATGTATAAGAGAGAAAAACACAAAAATAACGTTTGATGTTGTATTTTTTGTGTGTAATATTTACATATTTACATACATGAACATATTAAATAATACAAATAATATACATACATTCTATATATGTATATCCATAACAACTGCATGCTAGAAATAAATCGGTATATTATTTTATTTACATAAAATTCTGCAATATTTTGTTGTGGGGAAAATACATTTCTTTTGCATTAACAGAGTGTCACTTCATTTTGCTCAGCGTGACTATGCCACAGTAGATGGCGCCAAAATTTTTGTTTGTTCTAAATAGCTTTGCAATAGTTATTTCTATTTTAACATGAATGTTAATATTTTCAACTAGATATCATACAGAACAATGTTAAAAGTATACATGGGCTGGTCTTTTATTTCATACGTTTTTTCATCATTCTTTTACAACTATAAACATAAGTTTGGCATATTAACTTTTTGTTGTCTTTACAAAATAGAGTTACCGAATTATCAATGCTTTCAAAAAAGTTCTACATAGTTATATAGAATTATTATTTTGCTTTACCTACAAAATATCTGATTGCGATTACATCTAATTTTTAAAAATTGTTTATAATTACTAAAGCATTATTATTCACATAAATACAAAATTGCACTTTTTAAATTTTCCATTCAAATTTAAGAAAATATCAATTCTAATAAAAACTGAATTAAAATTTTCAATTATAAATTAGAGAATATTAATTGAATTTCAGAAAATCATATCAAAACGTCGGAAATAATAATTTTAAATTTAGAAGACATCAATTGCATCTTTAATATATAAATTTTATTCGTTAAACACAAATTGAAATTCCAAAAAAAAAAAAACACCAAATATGTTTACATTTAAAAAATTTTTACATTTAAAAAAAATCTTAACATTCAGGAGATATTAATAGCTTTTCAGTACCGCGATTCAGTAACTTCTTTTAACGATAGTCGAATCGTTAAAAAAAAGAAAATAGCAAAATTATCAGTAAAATTTTTAAACGATATTCGCTATTGTTAAAGTCAGCTGTTGTTGTTATCTAAACGACAATCATTTTTGTGTTGTTTATTCAATCGATAAAAACTTAAATTTTTAGGTTGAAATGTCGTCATACATAAATAAAATCATAAAATAGTGAAAATATTTTGCTTCTATTAAAAAACTTTTTTATTTCATTTTCAAATAAATAAACAGAAATATTAGTAAAAAAAAAATTGAGATATTAAACATAAACATAAAATCATCCTGTCAAACACGAAGTAATTTGTTTTTTTCTATTCTTCTTTGTGTTTTCGCTTATTTTAACAGAGATGCCACTCGTTTACAATTTAAATAAATAGAAAAATAGATTTGTTGACTGTCGTTAAGATGTGTGTACTTAGTGAATCACTTAATCCTCAGTGCAAACAACAATAGCTGTCGATATATTTTGCGATTGTCGGATCGTTGAAATTCTGTCGGATCGTTGAATTCGCACTACAGAAAACATTAATTTAAATTCAATGAATTTTAGAAAACCTCAAATGATATTTAAGAATTGCGAACATAAAAATTGTTACATAAATAAACACAATTTGATGAGAATGTTTTTTATATATAAATTTTCATAATATTTTCGGACGAATATCTGAAGTTTTTCAGGAAATAAAGATAACAAATTATTTTATTTAAAATGTTTGGGATATTTGGTTTTTTTCATTTGACATCCCTAATTTGACTATTTATTATTATAAATTTATTCTCTATGTTTTCCAAATATGGCAATATTTTAATAAAAAAATTGAGAGAGTTTTTTTTTTGGTTATTAATTTGTTACTCCATCCGACCTATATGGCCGCAATGAAGAAATATTTGGCCAGTTAAAAGAAACTATACAGCCATCTCTAATTAGATCGATTTAATGCATATAGCCACCCTACACAACCATTACCTCTGCAATGGAGGTTAGCTCGAGCTTTTTAATTAGCAAAAACTAAATTAAACGAGAAGTTATGTCATATAACCGGAAACGCATGCATATAGGAAACGCATGCATATTTTTCCAATATTTTGTTTACATTTATTATTAATACTCAAACCGAGGTGGAGGGTATCAAAGATTCGGCACAGCCGAATTTAACACTCTTTCTTGTTCTGTCAAGATTTGCCCACAGATGTTCGATTGGGTTAAGGTCCGGGGACTGCGAGGGTTGATCAGGTGTCTTAGGAGTCCGGTACAGTAGCCACTCTTTCACAATTCAAGATGGAAGCTTTAGATCGTTGTCCTGTTGGAAGATCCTATTTCCAGCCATGCCTTCTTTCTCGACGCTAGGGCCAACATTGTCCTTCAAAATGGTTAAGGTATCCATTTGGTTCATAGTGGAGTAAATAAAAACATAATTACCAACACCTGTTCCCGCCATATAGCCCCAAAACATAACTGAACCCCCACTGTATATAACAGTTTTGGTAACGCACTTTTCTTTGCATGTTTCATTGTAAGCACGCCATATTTTTGGAGGCTTCTTCGCGCCGAAAATTTCGAATGTCCTCTTATCTGTATATAATATGCTTTCCCACAAAGATAGAACCTCATTTTTATACCCTCCACTCCAGTGTGCAGAGGGTATATATAAGTTTGTCATTCCGTTTGTAATAATTAGAAAAAAAAATCTGGACCCTATAAAATATATATATTTGTGATCCTTATAACAAGCGAAGTTGATATAGCGATGTCCGTCTGTCCGGCTGTCCGTCTGTCCGGCTGTCCGTCTGTCCGGCTGTCCGTCTGTCCGTCTGTCCGTCTGTGGAAATCACGATGACGGCTTCAATCGGGTAGCTAGGGTGCTCGTTGGTATAAAAAATGATTCACTAACATCCTGAGAAGTTTGCTATTTAAAATCGTCCAAATCGGTTAATCTGGTCCCGAGAATTGAGCGAAGAAGTAAAAAAAGTCCTGAGAAAATATGATTTGAATATGTGTTCTTGTGATAACGCCCTCAATAGGACAGCTAGGGTGCTCGTTTTTAGTGAGAATGATTCAATAACATCATGAGAAGGTTTCAGTTTTTGAAATCATAACAATAGGTTTCATAGGTGCCGAGAAATCACTGAAAAGTTAAAAAAAATATGACGTTTTCCTATATTGTTTTCCTAAATTTTGTATTTTGTCATAGCTGTGCATGTTGTTTTTGTGGTCGTTGTGTTAATAATATAAAAATTCATCAATATCAATATGTTTTGGTGTAATATTTAAGTTAATTAATTAATATAAGAAAGTATGTAAAATCAATATCAATATTCTGCGAATTTTATAACATCACAAAATGTTACAAATTGATATCAAAATACTATAAATAATATTCATATATTCAGTATATGTATATCCATAATAAGTGCATATTAAAATAAATCGGTATTTTATTTTATTTATACAAAATTCTGAAATTTTTAGAGTTGCAAAAATAGTATGGTTTTAAGAGTTGTATTTTTAGTACAGGTATAAATCATTGCATTCAAAAGTAGTAGGTAGGTAAACCCTGTAAAAAAATTGGTGTTTAGAAAAATACTATTTTTTGTCAGATGTTAAAAAAAGATGTGTTAATTACAATAAATTTTTAAAATTTGTTATTTAATGTCGGGAACGGAGGCAAACGCCATTCCCAAAATTTTGTTTCAAGAGTTATCCACATTAAGAATAACCGCGGAGCTCAGCTCAATCAATGTGCAATGATCGAGCCTTGCCCTGGAAGACATGCATTTATGCTTTTCTTAACACAAACACCATTCCCATTTACCAAAAATTTTAGACACGAGCTATTCACATTATGAATAGTCGCGGAGCTCAACTCAATCATAGTGCAATGATGAAGCTTCGCCCTGGGAAACATATATTCATGCTTTTCTTAGCACAAACCGAACTTCTTATGGCACATTAAAAATAAACTAATTGAGAAGTACAATTCATCATTACGCTGTATTATAATACTATTTTCTTATTTTACTGGTAGCTAGTAAACAAAGTGATCGTATCATTGTGAACGAAATAGAATTGAAATTGTGTGCAGATTTGTTTTACTTAAAAAACCTGTTTCTACAGATAGTGAATGAAATCCCAGTAATCATTTTATGCAATAAATAATCATGTAGAGTCTTTTTGACTCATATGTGCTGTTAAAACAGTCATAAATGCGCCCTTTTGCTGATCACAAAATATTCTTTTGTTGGAATTAAATATTACCTTACCCGCGAATCCTCTTGAGAGTCCTTTTTATCCGCTTTTCTGATCAGTTTCGACTCATTTTTGAGTCTTATTTAATGTAATTTTTCTATAAATCACTTTTTAAGAGAAAGCAAAAATCATTTTCTAGTCTTTTTCTAATAGCGCATGTGATTAATCAGATTTTAATCATCAAAAGTGCTCGAAGAAGACATAGTAAGGTAATTTTTGTTAAAACAATCTTCGAAATGATGACTGGGATATTGTATATTTTTGTTAACACACAAAAATATGCATAGCAGCACGAGTAAACCGAACTCTAATCGGCTTCTTATATGTATACAGCCGAACAAAAACGAAAATACTCACCAAAGAGTAAAGTAAGCAACAATTTCATTCAGTCTTATGGAAGCTTTTGAACAAAGCAAGTCTACGTCGCGTTGTCTTGTGAATTTTTACATTAGTTTTTAATAGGCACTAGTGATGCCAGATTTTTTCAGAAATCTCTACGCTTATGAAAAAAATTCCCTTTTTTCCATACACCCACTTTTTCCCTACACTACTTTTTTTAAAATTTATTTTTAATTTGTATATTTTTAATTTCAATTATGTAAAAACTTGATTGTTATTTCGACCTTTTTGTTGTAATTATCTAAAAATTATTTTTATATTTTCCAAAAAATATATTAAGAATAATTTTACAGTTAACGTATTATGGCCCCTAGTTAAGAGTTAAATAAAAATTAATAAATGAAGCTCAAAGTAAAAATTAAACAATAGGTTATTAAGATCAATATCGTAATGCTCGGACAAAATCAATACATTGTCGGTAATCCTTTTTGCTTAATGACCGATTTCAAATGTTTTGGCATTGACTTCGAACAATAAGAAAGTTCAAATTATGCCCATTCCCCGATGAAAGCATCCTTCAATACATCGCGGTTAGAAATGTTGTGATATTTTAATTTTTCCTCAATAGATCTCTATAAATGCTCGATGAAATTTATGAACGATGATATGGGGACAGTTATATATTAGCCAGTTTCGAACATTGTGGTCTTTATGTTTTGGGTCATTATCTTGATAGAAGTAAAACTCGTTTTAAATACCCCTTTCTTTAACACAGCCCATAACATTGGCCTTACAATATTTAAGTACACTATTTGGTCTATAATTACTTCAATTATATGCATGTTTCCCGGGACTTTAGCTGATACACAACCCCATACCATAACTAAGCCCATGCCATGTTTTACTGTGTGACGGAAGTTGCTTCCTCCAGACATACAACCGACCATCCTTTTACATAAATGACAAATTTCAAATTTTGAACATAATTTGAATTGCTATAAGCAGGTGTTCTTCCCTTAATCATTTTGAGTTTATTTTTTTTTCCAATTTTGACTCAGAGTTATAATTTGTAAAAAAAAAATTAGCAAGAACTATCTACAAATTTTAGTTCGCCTTATACATACTACATAGTTTCTCATATTAAAAGTTTTATTAAAATGAAGTAATTAACGCAAAATCAAAAATAAATGTTAAGAATTCAAGTATTATTTAATTATAGCTGAACTCAATAAAAAATTAAACAGAAGCATTATAAAACAGAAATAAATGCACTTTATTTAGAAAATGACCAAATTTTACGCGTCAAAAAAAAGTAAACAGCAAAGAAAAGTCAACAGAACTTCAATACAAAAAGAAAATTTTTAATTTTTTTTAATATTTGGTTTATTTTCATTTGGCCTTAAGCCCCTTATGTAGTCTTCTAGGCAGCGACTCGACAAAAAATTTTTGTTATATCAGGGGAGATTACGTTCCATTCATTCTTTTGATGCATCTTTAAGTTTGCCTTGCTTGAAAAGGCCCTTCGAACTATTTTTATACCCTCCACTCCAGTGTGCAGTGGGTATATATAAGTTTGTCATTCCGTTTGTAATAATTAGAAAAAAAATTTTGGACCCCATAAAATATATATATTTGTGATCCTTATAACAACCGGAGTTGATATAGCGATGTCCTTCTGTCCACCTGTGGAAATCACGATGACGGCATCAATCGGGCAGCTAGGGTGCTCGTTGACATAAAAAATGATTCACTAACATCCTTAAAAGTTTGCTATTTAAAATCGTCCGAATCGGTCGATTAGGGCCCGAGATTTGACTGAAGAACTAAAAAAAGGATTGAAAAAATATAATTTTCTATGTTGTTCTTGTCACGATCACGCCCTCAATAGTGCAGCTACAGTGATCATTTTTAGTGAGAATGATTCACCAAATTCATGGGAAGATTTCTGTTTCAAAAATCATTAAAATCGGTGGAACAGGTCCAGGGAAATCTCTGAAAAAGTAAAAAAAAAAATGAAAAATATGATGTTTCTATATTGTTCTTGTTGTTATTCTAAATGTTGTGTTGTTGTCATAGCTGGACTTGTTGTTTTTGCGGTCGTTGTGGTAATAATAAAATAAAAACTAACCCTTTGTACATTTTTTATTAACTCTGGTAGAAAATTTTAAAAGTTTCCATTGTTTTGACATCACTAAAAAAATTTGTTAGATCATTTCTGTTATTACCACGAGCCTGCCTGCAAAATTTCAGATCGAATGGGTCACGGGCAAGGGGTTAAAATCGATCCAAAATTTTTTCGACAAGCAGACACAACGAGTTAATGTAAAGGGAGTAAAAATTCACCAGCATCTAAAGCAAATAATGCTAAAATACCTAGTTGTCAATAAAAAAAAAAACAATGTAAATTTAGCAAAAAAAAATTTTATGTATATGAGAGAAATACACAAAAATAACGTTTGATGTTGTATTTTTTGTGTGTAATATTTACATATTTACATAGATGAACATATTAAATAATACAAATAATATACATATATTCTATATATGTATATCCATAACAACTGCATGTTAGAAATAAATCGGTATATTATTTTATTTACATAAAATTCTGCAACATTTTGTTGTGGGGAAAATACATTTCTTTTGCATTAACAGAGTGTCACTTCATTTTGCTCAGCGTGACTATGCCACAGTAGATGGCGCCACAATTTTTTGTTTGTTCTAAATAGCTTTGCAATAGTTATTTCTATTTTAACATGAATGTTAATATTTTCAACTAGATATCATACAGAACAATGTTAAGAGTATACACGGGCTGGTCTTTTATTTCATACGTTTTTTCATCATTCTTTTACAAATATGAACATAAGTTTGGCATATTAACTTTTTGTTGTCTTTACAAAATAGAGTTACCGAATTATCAATGCTTTCAAAAAAGTTCTACATAGTTATATAGAATTATTATTCTGCTTTACCTACAAAATATCTGATTGCGATTACATCTAATTTTTAAAAATTGTTTATAATTACTAAAGCATTATTATTCACATAAATACAAAATTGCACTTTTTAAATTTTCCATTCAAATTTAAGAAAATATCAATTCTAATAAAAACTGAATTAAAATTTTCAATTATAAATTAGAGAATATTAATTGAATTTCAGAAAATCATATCAAAACGTCGGAAATAATAATTTTAAATTTAGAAGACATCAATTGCATCTTTAATATATAAATTTTATTCGTTAAACACAAATTGAAATTCCAAAAAAAAAACACCAAATATGTTTACATTTAAAAATGTTTACATTTAAAAAAAAAATATTGCCATTCAGGAGATATTAATAGCTTTTCAGTACCGCGATTCAGTAACTTCTTTTAACGATAGTCGAATCGTTAAAAAAAAGAAAATAGCTAAATTATCAGTAAAATTTTTAAACGATATTCGCTATTGTTAAAGTCAGCTGTTGTTGTTATCTAAACGACAATCATTTTTGTGTTGTTTATTCAATCGATAAAAACTTAAATTTTTAGGTTGAAATGTCGTCATACATAAATAAAAATCATAAAATAGTGAAAATATTTTGCTTCTATTAAAAAACTTTTTTATTTCATTTTCAAATAAATAAACAGAAATATTAGTAAAAAAAAAATTGAGATATTAAACATAAACATAAAATCATCCTGTCAAACACGAAGTAATTTGTTTTTTTCTATTCTTCTTTGTGTTTTCGCTTATTTTAACAGAGATGCCACTCGTTTACAATTTAAATAAATAGAAAAATAGATTTGTTGACTGTCGTTAAGATGTGTGTACTTAGTGAATCACTTAATCCTCAGTGCAAACAACAATAGCTGTCGATATATTTTGCGATTGTCGGATCGTTGAAATTCTGTCGGATCGTTGAATTCGCACTACAGAAAACATTAATTTAAATTCAATGAATTTTAGAAAACCTCAAATGATATTTAAGAATTGCGAACATAAAAATTGTTACATAAATAAACGCAATTTGATGAGAATGTTTTTTATATATAAATTTTCATAATTTTTTCGGACGAATATCTGAAGTTTTTCAGGAAATAAAGATAACAAATTATTTTATTTAAAATGTTTGGGATGTTTGGTTTTTTGCATTTGGCATCCCTAATTTGACTATTTATTATTATAAATTTATTCTCTATGTTTTCCATATATGGCAACATTTTAATAAAAAAGTTGAGAGAGATTTTTTTTTTTGGTTATTATTTTGTTACTCCATCCGACCTATATGGCCGCAATGAAGAAATATTTGGCCAGTTAAAAGAAACTATACAGCCATCTCCAATTAGAACGATTTAATGCATATAGCCACCCTACACAACCATTACCTTTGCAATGGAGGTTAGGGCGAGCTATTTAATTAGCAAAAACTAAATTAAACGAGAAGATATGTCATATAACCGGAAACGCATGCATATGGGAAACGCATGCATATTTTTCCAATATTTTGTTTACATTTATTATTAATACTCAAACCGAGGTGGAGGGTATCAAAGATTCGGCACAGCCGAATTTAACACTCTTACTTGTTCTGTCAAGATTTACCCACAGATGTTCGATTGGGTTAAGGTCCGGAGACTGCGAAGGTTGATCAGGTGTCTTAAGAGTCCGGGACAGTAGCCACTCTTTCACAATTTAAGATGTAAGCTTTAGATCGTTGTCCTGTTGGAAGATCCTATTGCCAGCCATGCCTTCTTTCTCGACGCTAGGGCCAACATTGTCCTTCAAAATGGTTAAGGTATCCATTTGGTTCATAGTGGAGTAAATAAAAACATAATTACCAACACCTGTTCCCGCCATATAGCCCCAAAACATAACTGAACCCCCACTGTATATAACAGTTTTGGTAACGCACTTTTCTTTGCATGTTTCATTGTAAGCACGCCATATTTTTGGAGGCTTCTTCGCGCCGAAAATTTCGAATGTCCTCTTATCTGTATATAATATGCTTTCCCACAAAGATAGAACCTCATTTTTATACCCTCCACTCCAGTGTGCAGAGGGTATATATAAGTTTGTCATTCCGTTTGTAATAATTAGAAAAAAAAAATCTGGACCCTATAAAATATATATATTTGTGATCCTTATAACAAGCGAAGTTGATATAGCGATGTCCGTCTGTCCGGCTGTCCGTCTGTCCGGCTGTCCGTCTGTCCGGCTGTCCGTCTGTGGAAATCACGATGACGGCTTCAATCGGGTAGCTAGGGTGCTCGTTGGTATAAAAAATGATTCACTAACATCCTGAGAAGTTTGCTATTTAAAATCGTCCAAATCGGTTAATCTGGTCCCGAGAATTGAGCGAAGAAGTAAAAAAAGTCCTGAGAAAATATGATTTGAATATGTGTTCTTGTGATAACGCCCTCAATAGGACAGCTAGGGTGCTCGTTTTTAGTGAGAATGATTCAATAACATCATGAGAAGGTTTCAGTTTTTGAAATCATAACAATAGGTTTCATAGGTGCCGAGAAATCACTGAAAAGTTAAAAAAAATATGACGTTTTCCTATATTGTTTTCCTAAATTTTGTATTTTGTCATAGCTGTGCATGTTGTTTTTGTGGTCGTTGTGTTAATAATATAAAAATTCATCAATATCAATATGTTTTGGTGTAATATTTAAGTTAATTAATTAATATAAGAAAGTATGTAAAATCAATATCAATATTCTGCGAATTTTATAACATCACAAAATGTTACAAATTGATACATACTACTGTTGCCAATATCAAAATACTATAAATAATATTCATATATTCAGTATATGTATATCCATAATAAGTGCATATTAAAATAAATCGGTATTTTATTTTATTTATACAAAATTCTGAAATTTTTAGAGTTGCAAAAATAGTATGGTTTTAAGAGTTGTATTTTTAGTACAGGTATAAATCATGCATACTTGCATTCAAAAGTAGTAGGTAGGTAAACCCTGTAAAAAAATTGGTGTTTAGAAAAATACTATTTTTTGTCAGATGTTAAAAAAATTATAGATGTTAAATTAATTACAATAAGTTTTTAAAATTTGTTATTTAATGTCGGGAACGGAGGCAAACGCCATTCCCAAAATTTTGTTTCAAGAGTTATCCACATTAAGAATAACCGCGGAGCTCAGCTCAATCAATGTGCAATGATCGAGCCTTGCCCTGGAAGACATGCATTTATGCTTTTCTTAACACAAACACCATTCCCAACTACCAAAAATTTTAGACACGAGCTATTCACATTATGAATAGTCGCGGAGCTCAACTCAATCATAGTGCAATGATGAAGCTTCGCCCTGGGAAACATATATTCATGCTTTTCTTAGCACAAACCGAACTTCTTATGGCACATTAAAAATAAACTAATTGAGAAGTACAATTCATCATTACGCTGTATTATAATACTATTTTCTTATTTTACTGGTAGCTAGTAAACAAAGTGATCGTATCATTGTGAACGAAATAGAATTGAAATTGTGTGCAGATTTGTTTTACTTAAAAAACCTGTTTCTACAGATAGTGAATGAAATCCCAGTAATCATTTTATGCAATAAATAATCATGTAGAGTCTTTTTGACTCATATGTGCTGTTAAAACAGTCATAAATGCGCCCTTTTGCTGATCACAAAATATTCTTTTGTTGGAATTAAATATTACCTTACCCGCGAATCCTCTTGAGAGTCCTTTTTATCCGCTTTTCTGATCAGTTTCGACTCATTTTTGAGTCTTATTTAATGTAATTTTTCTATAAATCACTTTTTAAGAGAAAGCAAAAATCATTTTCTAGTCTTTTTCTAATAGCGCATGTGATTAATCAGATTTTAATCATCAAAAGTGCTCGAAGAAGACATAAGGTAATTTTTGTTAAAACAATCTTCGAAATGATGACTGGGATATTGTATATTTTTGTTAACACACAAAAATATGCATAGCAGCACGAGTAAACCGAACTCTAATCGGCTTCTTATATGTATACAGCCGAACAAAAACGAAAATACTCACCAAAGAGTAAAGTAAGCAACAATTTCATTCAGTCTTATGGAAGCTTTTGAACAAAGCAAGTCTACGTCGCGTTGTCTTGTGAATTTTTACATTAGTTTTTAATAGGCACTAGTGATGCCAGATTTTTTCAGAAATCTCTACGCTTATGAAAAAAATTCCCTTTTTTCCATACACCCACTTTTTCCCTACACTACTTTTTTTAAAATTTATTTTTAATTTGTATATTTTTAATTTCAATTATGTAAAAATAACATAAAAACAAAGAAAAAAAATATAAAAAATAAGATAAAAAAATATCATGAGAATTACATAAGAATAATATAAAAAACATACAGATATTATAAAAAAAAATTTTTTTTACAATTCTGTATAATTCATCTTTTTGATATGGCTAGATGTGCATTTAAAATTTACACAATTAATTCAAATGGCTTGCAAATGAGATGTTATAACTCAAACAGAATATATGTTCTTGGTTTTCAGTGTTGCCGTTTTAGCTTTTTAGTTTTAGCAACTTTTTTTGTCGTTTAGCATCCAAAATTTATCAAAAGATGCTAGATGCTAACTTAGAATCTTTTATTAATAAAAAGTTGCTTTTAGCATCTTTTTTTTTGATATTTTTTTCATTATTTTTGAATATATAATTTTAATGGTATTGATATGTTTTAATTTCTCAAAGTGTAGTACAGTAATTTTGTGTACTACTCCTTTTACCACTCTGCTCGTTTCTTTCAACAAATATAACAAAACATTTTGAAATAGAAGAATGTAAACACCAACAACAGTTTTTAATGAATTAGAAAGTCGATTGCCAAAAAATATTATTGTATTAAAAAAATGCCAAAATTTTCAATACAAAACACATTAAGAACCAGTTTTTGAGATATTAGTTAAACCTAGTTTTGTTAAACTCACAATTTATTCATCAATTCCTTTATGAATTTGGACATGTCTGAGAAAATTAATTCTCGGTTTAACTAAACTAGGTTTAACTGACATCTCAAAAACTGGGCCTAAATCGGGTAAAAGAACAGATAACCAATATATTAGAAGAGTTTAAATTTATATCATCTGAAACCGAAAAAATTCAAATCCAATGGAGTTATATCACAGAACAAAACTGGGATACAACACTGAATACAACCTCTTTATGGATTGAAAAATTCTATTGGCGAAAATCCATTTAAGGAGTTATCAATATTTGTATTGTCTATATTAGTTTTGTCTTTCTCAAAAGCCGAAGTTGAACGTTTGTTTAGTTTAATGGCTTTAGTTAAAAGCAAACTTCGAACAGAATAAAATCCGAGTTTTTATGTTCTGTAATACGTGAAAAAAAAAAAAGGATTGAAATTGAAAAATCGGTGCTGTCACACTTACAATATACCGAGCAATGTCGTTGATAAAAGTCGATCGTCAGAAAAATATCAGAGCCAAGAAGAACTTGAAGATGAAGACATCAAAGAAATGTTAGATTCCATAAACCAATTATTGTAATATAATCGTATCTTTTGATAATGTAATTTCTGTTATATTTTAAATAAAAATAAAAACCAAAGAATTTATTAATAAGTATATAATTTTTCAATATAAAGGTAATGAAATTGAAAAAAAAATTTAGCATCTTTTTTTTAGACTCCAGTGCGTTTAAGCATCTTTTTTTGCAATTTAGCATCTTTACAATTTCAAATTATGGCAATACTGTTGGTTTTAAAAGATTTTTTATAACAGTGGTTATAAGCATGTATACTTAGATCTGATTTATCGCATTTTAATATATTTTCAAAAGCCTTGCTTCTGCATTTATAGTCGTCACCTTTGACCTGCTCCAGCCATCCATTAGCTTCTCGTCTCTCAACTACCTGAAGCAAAATCTCTATGTTCTGTATTTCTTTGATGTGTTTTCAGCATCATCGAAAAACGAATCGGACATTTTTCTAAAATTAATTATGTTTCTAAAATTAATTATGTTCAAATTTATAATATTTTAATGTAATGCACAAAAAAGTGTTTTATACTTGTCATTGTTATTTTAAAGAATCCACATATTTACTTCCTTCATATTAAAGAGTTATTACCAGACTAAAAAAGACTAGAGTTTAAAATTGAAAATAATTATGCAATATTTAGCAAATACATTCAAAATAGTTTTGACTGACATTTTTGGCAGTTTCAGTTTTGCCTTGTATCAGTAAAATGTTCAGATATTAACTAAAAAAAAAATTTGTTAAATATTTTCATCTTAATTATCTTAATTAATTTAAGGACACAAAGATAGATATAATACAATAAAAACAAGTAAGAGTTGAAAGTTGATCTATGCGGACTCACAAATGTGCCCTATACTAATAGGTCTGGAAAATTGAAAAGGATTGTAAAAAATAAAATGCACCTTTATATTAAAAAATTTAAATTAAAAAGAAAATTACAAAATAAACCATTTACCTGGTTAAACTTAATATTGTTTGTAATTATCTGGATCAGGTTAGTATTTAAAATGGGATAAATCGGGTGTCATTGTGCCAATTTATGACCTAAAATATGTAGACACCTCTATAAAATGCGGAAAATTCAGAGCATTTGTTGTAATAATTCAGTAATAGGTTTATCAAAGTGTTTACATATTCAAATATTTTATATACATTTGTTACAAATAGTGCAAGAAGTCCAGATATTAATGTAAACGTAAAACCCAGGTGGAGGGTATCAAAGATTCGGCATAGCCGAATTTAACACTCTTACTTGTTCTACTTTTTATCGAAATTCATCAGCTTGCTCTGATTCGCCTTAGATATGTATGGTTGCTTGCATGGTATCCTTCCATGTAGACCATTTTTGTGAAGCGATCTCCTTACTGTACTCGTTTCTGATAATTTAACTGCACCTTAGGCTGAATATGTCTTTACTTCTCTTACTACAGCTCTAACTTCAGTACCACTTAGCTGCTTTGGGCGTCCAGGTCTCGTTAAATTTCCAACCTGATGGTGTTTGGCGCATTCATCAACTACTTTTTTTTTTATTGTGCAGTGGTTCCTACCCACAATTTCGCCAATTTCACGCAAAGTTTTACTTACTTTTTAATCTACAATATTTTCCGAGTATAAACTGATATTTGCTTTCCTATAGTGAGAATATTTGCTTTTACATCTTTTTAGCTATTATTTGTACAAATCAACTACAAATGATTTTTTAGTAAAGTAGAACACGTGATCAATGCACATATGTCACAAAAAGATTAGGTTCTTCCCCCAAATATAAAAAAGCGTAAGTAAGTGTTACCAGTCTTTACTTTGTTTTGACACGTAAAATCTGATGCATTTTCACTTTCGAGAGATTTGTGCAATATTCCCAATTGATTTGATTCCATGTTGTATAGTTGTCAATCTCTAAATTGTATAGTATTAAACTCTGTAATATTACTTTTTATCGTCAGTCAATAATAATTTTGTTATAAGACAATTTAAAGATTGAAAATTGCTGGGTACTTTATTTTGACGCTCACAGTAGGTCATAGACTAATACTACTTATCATAGCATAACGTTTTATTTGTTGAGTTTATATTAAGCGTTTTCAATTGAAGTAAATTATGAAGTCAAAGTTTGTTCCATTATGAGTTTGAGCCACTGTATTATCAAGAAGAATGCAATCATTCAATCAAAAAAAAAAAAAAAAAAATAATAATAATTTTATAAAATTTAAAATTTCGAAAAATTATGTATTTTTTCCGTCAAAATTGTCTGAAGATGAACTCCGATCGACCAAAATTTATCTTATAATATTTTTAAATCTATTTGCTTTGATCGCGCTCGAGCCATCTACCTATCCCTAATCTATCTCATGTAATATTAAGATATTCAAAATACTTTTCATCAAACAGACAAGAAGTTTTATAATCTCTACCGCATACATACAAAATTTAATTGAGATCTGCTTCCATTGAAAACCGAGTATGTATGTATATACCTTTGTCAGTCATTTTTGTACAAATATGTACATTAAACTAGCATTTGCTATTCATTTACATTATTGTTACAGCATTTATATTTTGTATCTTCTCGTTCCCTAGAGGATTCACTTAATTATTATTTTCCATTGTTTTTAGCATTTGTTTTGTTTATGTTTATTTGCTTCTTGTTGTGTAGGCCTTTCATAATGTAAACAATTTGTTTTTTTTCCTTTTTGTATTTTCATTTCTCTATTTACATTTCCTAAATATTGACTTTGACCTAGTTTTTCTTTTTCATTTAACAACAATAAAACGAAAACAAGAACAACAACAACAACAACAAAGGTATCAAAACATATGGAAAAAGTAACTGTTAAGTTGTAGAGAAGAAAAATTGTTTTCAAATAAAACAACAACAACAAAAAAAAAAAAATACCTTATTGTTTATAAAAGCTGTTAGATTTTATTATGAGAAGCTTGGTGAGAGTTTTGATTTATTTATTAATATGTATTAATATTCCTTTTGTTTTTTCATCTGCAAATACGCACTGCAAACCTTTTTACATGCTTCTATTGAACTCTCTTTGTCTGTTTGTTTGTTTGTTGAGGTGGATTTTTAATTTACACCAACTTCCCGACTAAGTAGAGCTTTGCAACTTTCAGCATTTACGTAAAGTGTTTGGACAACACATTATTAACTTTTAATTTTAATTTTATCATTATTGCTATGTACAGGATGACTATAGATGTAGTTAGTAGCACAAAGTGAAGACTACGATATCAACTACATACATATTCGAGTACTCGGAATAATTTCTAAAAGGATTTTAGATGCTTCAATCTTTTCCCAATCTTCAAGAAGGACTACCTTTAGCGTGTCTTTGCTTCCTGATTTGGCTTTCATGATATGCTTGGGATTATTATCGTGTTGGAAGATAAATGATTCCGAAAGTCCAAATTTTGCTGTACTTTGATGTAAATTTTCCATTAATATGATCAGATAAACATTTTGTATCCATCGTCCCTTCAATCAGAACCAGATTTCCAATTCCACTCGCAGCCATACACCCCCTATCCATTACCGATCCACCACCATGTTTTACTGTGGCGGTCATATTTCGAGGAGCAGGCTCCGCATTTTCTTTTCTCCATCATTTTTCACGTCCAACTGAAATTAACTCTCATCAGATTAAATAACGGAATTCCAAAAACTTTGATCTCGATTTGGGTGTTCTTTTACGAAGTCGTCAAGTCTTTTTGTTCTATTAATTCCGTTTACAAACGGTTTTTCGCTGATATTTCGACGTTGGTAACCAGCAGTATACAAAACACGATGAATGGTTAGGGGGTTACCTGTCTTGCCAGTATCATTTTCAATTTCAGACTTATTTTTTGGGGTAATTTTCTGGAATTTTGTTGAACTTTGTGAGTAATAATTCTTTCCCCCTGATCCGTAATTATTTTCGAGCGCTCTCCTTATTTTTTCTATTTAGTTATTTTTTATAATGCCTTTTATAAATAAACAATTTTTGCAATTTGCCGTTGAGTTTTGCTTTCGTTGCATAATTTCAAATACAGTAGAAGCTCACAAATTAGAACCACTTGGTTTATGGGTGGTTCTAATGAATGAACGGACAGTTTTTTTATTTGTTTTTAAAACAGAAACAAGGTAAAATAAACATAATAAATATAACTTTTATTGTTTTTTAATGTAATCTGTTATATCTTTGGTTTTCTAGAATAACCGCGTATGTCATAAAGTCAAAATGTTCAGGGGAGACAAAAATCGTTACATTTGAAATTATGGGCTCCTTATAAAGATTTTAGAGCTTTTTATTTAACAGCCCTTTAGATATGGGCAATAAATACTTTATATAAAATTTTGAGTCAAAAATCTTCAGAGGAATTCCTGGAGAAGGGCGAAAAACAATATGTAAATTACACTTAAAGTGTGTGCAGATAAAGTAACTTATGTCGACAAACGTCGTTTTCATTGAAAAAGGAAATTACCAATGCAACCACCCATTTAGACATAAGTTGTTGTTGCTTGAAAAATTGATTTTTTTTGTTCGTCACCAAAAAGTTAACGGGACTAAGGATGAGAATATAACAACGTATCAAGAATAATAGTGACAAAAAATAATACAATGAACACACAAGTTTTTACAACTGGTTATAAACTGAAAACTAAACAAAAATTATTTTGCATTTTTTTTTCATTAATAACAACGTATGTCGCTATGTGTTGTTTTCTGAGACAATAATTTGTCAGCGACCAAACGTAAGTTGACATACGTCGTTAGTGCTGCAAATTAATTTAATAAACATTTAAGTTACGTCGTTATTTAAAGAAAAAGCTCAGAAATGGTCGATATTTTTAAAAAAAAAATTTAACACATGTAAAGAGCGTTAATAATTAATATATTTGGCATCGTTAACTCAAAACTGACAAAAATGGACATACGCGGTTATTTCAGAAAACCACAGATATATGACTGTTTTTTTTTTTTTTTGGTTCCTTAAGAGATGAAATAACGATTTCATTCCGAATGGCCAAAATATTGTTCATGTGCTGAGATAATTCTTTCTTCTTGCACCACTTAATCAAGTTGTTTGCACTTTCGACAGCTACGGAATAAGAAATTGCCGGCCCGGTGTCAACGATTTCATCTTGGTCCGCGTCCTCGTCATCGGTGGAGAGTTTGATTTCATCGAGTTCTGCCTCGTTCAAGCCTTGATTCCATTTTTCGATTTCTTCTAGAGGCATTGAATTATTTGGATCAAGATTATTTAACAGCGCCTGAGTTTCTTCTAAAAATTGATTGCTCTCCTGATTTAGATGACCCCATTGAGCCAGTGGCAATTCATCGTCGTTGTCGAACTCATCAGAATGAACGTTTTCCAATTCGTTCCAATTTACTAATTTTGCGCAAGACTGTTTAATTATGTGCTGTGGTAATTCAACCCACGCTTGTTTAAGTAACATTATTGCATCGCGGATCGAATGGTGCTTTCAAAGAATGTTCAATTCACCCCCTTCAGCAATTAAGTTAGCAAACAGCTGGCGCCTGTAAATCAGCTTAGTTAGCTTTATCGGATTTTGGTCCATAGACTGCAAAGCTGTTGTCACATTGGGCGGAAAAAAATGCAACTATGTTTCCGTCGTCACTTTGGAGCTGTGCAACCTTTGAATGAGCGGAGCTGTTGTCAGTCAGCAGTAGAGTCTTCGGCAGCAGAGTTTTCTTGAGCGAAGCGTTTGACCTAGAAGGCAAAAATGCAGTCATAACTTGAAAAAATATACATTCACTTGTTTGCCGTTTCCTCTTTAATAAATATCTGATGAAACCACTGATAAAAGATACGTGACGTCATCTAAGCATTCTTTGAAAAATCGTAGTGAAGTGGATTAAAAAATCCTTTGAAATATCTTGGCTTTCTTGCTTTACCAATGACCATGGGCTTCAATTTGTGTGAGCCATCTGCGTTTGTACCCAGTAAAATTGAAAGGCGTTCTTTTTGTATTTTGTACCCAGGAGTAGTTTTTTCACAAGCACCTACATATGTTTTGTCTGGTAAACAACGAAAGAGCAATCCACTTTCATCGGCATTATATATTTGTGCTTCGGTCAGTCCCATTTCAGTAACTTTGTCGCGAAAAGTTTGTATGAACGGTGCAATGGACTCGATATTACTGGAAAGTATTTCGCCACAAATTTTTAAATATCGAATGCTATGGCGACGTTTAAATTTTGCACACCATACATCGCTTGCATTAAACGCACTTTCATTTTTATCAGAATAAAGTTCGCTGAAAATTTGTTTAGCCTTTGCCCTTAATATTGGTCCAGTCAAAGTGCAGTTTTTCTTTCGTTAAATTTAAAACCAAGCATACAGTTGTTTTTCCATTTCCGGATATTCAGCAGCATGCAGACCTTTCTTTCTTGCAACTTGAGAAGTGCCAGCGACCGCACCCAAAATCAATTTTTTCTTGGATTTGATGTAGTTGATTGCAGACTCTGCAACTCCAAAATCCTGAGCTATTCGACTAGCTTGTACACGTTTATCAAGCATTCCCAAAATTTCAACTTTTTATCCCAAAGAAAGAGTGTTTTTTTTCCGCTTATGTGACATTTTTTAAAATAACCTTCACTTTATGATTGCAAACATGGGTATGAGGGAAAAACCACATATGCATTTATATCTTCTTATTTTCAAGGCTCATTCACAAAGAAGAGCAAACGAAATTGAAATACTTAAAGCTAGTTTTTGTACGCATATGGAAATATGTAATTCGTTCTATAACACTGTAAAACACAAAAAAAAATTACAAGGCCCGGCCTATAAATTTTGATAGAGGAGACAAAAAAAGACACGTGTATCGGCGTTTTGAAAGTTTACATCTGAATCTCCTTTGAGGGGGGGGGGGGGTTAAAGTTTCCCAGCTCTGGCATATTCCGAGAAGATCGAAAAACCCATTAAAACAGGGATTTAAGGGGTTAAAATGTTCCGCAAAACTAACTACACTGAAACGGAGACTTCAACCAGAAAGACAGAAATAAGACACAACAAAAGAGAACTTAGGGTTAATTTCGCATTTATCAAGAATTTTATTTTAATTTATTTTGGGGTACTTTTTGCTGCTTCATTAGAAATTGTTACGGGACATGATAGCGGAATATTTCGTTGTCGACATAAATATCTAATACATTTTTTGTTATTATGTTATTTTTGTTATTGTAAAAAACATCAATAATTTCTAGGTTTAGATTTTGGACTGTTCTTCATGGTGCATGCTTATTTTTGTGATACACTGTATATGCTTTGTTACCAAATTTTAAAATTATATTTGTTTGCACATACTCGTACATAACATAATTGTTAAAATTTTCCAATTCTTTCAAAAATAAGCAAAGGAAAGTATAGAAAATATTAACTTTCAAATAAATAAATTCATTTGATATTTAATAATATACAAATATCTTAGACATAAAAACAATGAATACAACAGATAATTATATGTTTGAAATCATTAATCATAACAATTGCTGCTAATAATTATCTTAACGCACCAGCTTTACAACAAACCGCAAACACAATATCCACTCAAAAATAAGTTTTTATACTTTACATTATTACAACCTGTAGTTTGTTTTTTTTTAGTGGGTCGTTCGATAAATTCTGGTTACTATTATGAAGACCTCCCAGAAAGAAAGGCTAACATTAAAGTTGAGCTGAGAAGAGTGAATTGTTTTCGGAATTAAAAAAATTGGTTGAAATTTAACTAAGAGTTCACTAAACTCGACTGGAATTATAACTTAAAACAATAAAAATTACATTTTTAAAAGTGATTATTTACATTTTCAGTTGAATAAACATTTTGTAAATTTATTTATTTATAAAATATTAAAAAAGAAATGTTATTACAAATATTTCTTCATCATCAAATACTGTAATTATCTTTTGAAATTAGCTGTACTGAAAACTATTTGACTGAACTACAAACAGTTAACATAAACATTTGAGGGAAGTATAATTTTACTAACGATTACTGTTGACTCAAAATTAACATAGTACAAGTGGTGATGTATTCGTTTTGCTGTTGGTTATGTTAGTGATGAAGGTTACTAACTATCCGAATAACAGCAAAAAGAGTACTTGTCACTTGTACTATTTTTTTTTTTTTTTTGGAATGTTGACTTATATTTTTATTAATTTTGTAATGTCAGGCAAATTCAGAATTGACTTCTGTAACATACGTGGTCTGCGGACGAATTTTTTCTCTGTATATGCCCACACTCTCTTCCATCGGCTGGATGTTTTCGCCTTATGTGAGACCCAGGTAAGTGAGGATGCTGATCCACCGGAGTTTCACATACCTGGTTATCACCTTCTATCCCTTTTTACTTTTCATAAGGGCCTTGCAATGTACATTCGCGACAATGTTGTGTACCAGTTCCAGCAACATCTGAACTGTAATAATGCAGAACTTAACTCACTTTGGGCTAAGTTCAAAATCAGGTCACACATTTTGCATTTCGGGTTTCTATACAGAAGCCCAAACATAGAAAGGGAGCATACCTATAATGGCTTCGGTGCCCTTTCTGAATCTATAACTAAAATATTAGAAAGTTGCCCGAATAGCGAAATCGTAGTTGCCGGCGATTTCAATATTCATAACTCTTCTTGGCTTCACCATTCGAGTCAAACAACTCCCGAAGGCCGTTACGTTGAGCTTTTCGCCGCGCATAACCACTAAGCGCAACTAGTGAATGAACCAACGCACATTCTATGCATTGAAGGGCAAAGCCAAAATATTCTCGACCTTTTTCTAACTTCACACCCTGACAAGTAGAAGTGAAAATTCTTGCACCTCTCGGTAATTCGGATCACTGCACCATTTCCGCATCTTTTTCGTACTCTGTACTTCATAGTGTTTCAACACCAGCTACGAAACGCTCAGTTTTTATTTACGAAAAGGCTCGTTGGGCCGAGCTCAACGATTTCTTCAAGCATTTCAACTGGAAAATTTGTTTCCTGGACAATAATATTGACGCTGCAGCGATAATGGTGGAAAAAATAATTGTGCTTGGTATGAGATTATTCATTCCATCAAAGTACATTTCGGCTAAACTTGATCAAAAATCTTGGTTTAACCAGACTTGCAGAGATGCAGTCAGATCCAGAGAGGAAGCATTCCGACTTTGGCGTGAAAATAAAAATTCCGTCACTGAACTGCTACGGAAACAGGCGAGAAACGAATGTGCTAAAGTACTAAGGCGTGAAAAGTTTCTTCACGATCAGCGTCCGTGCTAAAGCAAGAGCTTTTGGTCATTTGTTAAAAGAGTAAAGAATAATGCTAGTTCTGCAATCCCAACTCTTATAATGAATGACCAAATATTCACTGACCCGGTTGATAAGGCTAACCTTTTAGCTGAACTTTTTGCAAAAAATTCATTTTTGCCGGATAGCGATCAACCACTGCCCGAACTCGAAAGATTATCTTGTAAATAAAATATTCTTCCGAGTACGTGCAGTTAAAAAGGTTCTTTTGGATCTCAACATTAAGTCTCCGGGACCGGATGCTATACCAGCACTGGTGCTGAAACAGTGCTCTTCGACGCTAGCCAGTCCATTGGCCAACCTTTTCAGCCTTCCGTACCGTGCGGGAGTCTTTCCCTCTTGCTGGAAGGTTGCTAATGCCCAACCAATCCCTAAAAAGGGTGCGGCTAATAACCCTGAAAATTACCGTCCAATTGCAATCTGCTCTGCACTCTCAAAGGTGATGGAGAGCATGATCAATTTCCATCTTGTGAACTACCTAGAGGCCAACTCACTTCTTAATGATCGACAGTATGGCTTCTGTAGAAATCGTTCCACGGGAGACCTGTTAGCTCTACTTTCTGAGCGCTGGAGTCGATCCATTTGCAATTTTGGCGAAAGTAAAGTGGTTGCTCTAGATATTTCCAAGGCATTCGATCGAGTGTAGCACGGTGCAAAGATGTCTAAGCTTATTGCATTTGGGGTCGGTAATGACTTCTCTCGATTTATATCGAGTTTTCTTAGAGATCGAACAATACGTGTTGTTATTGATGGGGTCTCATCCAATTAGTTTCAGCTTAATTCAGAGGTACCCCAAGGTTCCGTTCTTTCTCCTTCTCTTTTCCTTATCTTTCTGAACGACCTTCTTGGTCAAACTTTTAACTCTATATACTCTTTCGCAGATGACAGCAGCATTTATCATTCATTTTCCTTTAATTGTAGGCCAAGCCTCTAGGAGGTTGGGGGCAAAAGGCGTACAATGAATGACACACTCAATGAAGACCTGTTAACAATCTCCGAGTGGGGTAAAGCGAATAGGGTTGATTTTAATGCGCTGAAGACTCAATGTTGTATGTTGACCCATAGGGCCATGGATTCCACAATGTCATCTGTATATATGGGTGGGATAGGTATTGAGGAGTCGGATACTCTTGATGTTCTAGGCATGAGAATTCAACTGATGTTCGTTGGAACGAGCATGTTTTTCAAGTGTCGAAAGAAGCATTCAAGTGTCTTGGTTTTCTAAAACGGTGCAAAAATTACTTCACTCCTTCTGATCTCCTTAAAATCTATACCACTTACATCCGACCGAAAATGGAATACAACTCCCATATATGGGCAGGAACTTCAAAGTCTATTTTGTAGGGCGTTGATGCTCATCAATGACAGTAGGGTATCCAATTCTATTGACTCATTGGAACATCGTCGGAATGTGGGTTGTGTATCACAGTTCTATAGATACTACCATGGGAAATGTTCTTCTGAGATTAGCGAACTTATTCCAAGTGCCCGAGTTTCGGTTCGCTCTACCCGCTTCTCTAGTAGATCACATCCGTTCGTAGTTTATTGTCCAGTTGACCGCACAACACATTACAAAGAGAATTCGATTATCAGTCGAACTAGTCGTTTGTGGAATAAACTCCCCGCAGAGGTCTTTCCTGACAGTTATAATCTAATAAAATTTAAGTCAAATATCCACAAACACTACTCCCTCTTTCCTCCTTCCCATAAAAAAAATGCATGTAGGGCTTCTCTTAACTTAATTATAGTCGGTCTAAACTTTGCTGAGGATATAGAAAATAAGCATCCACGAAATTTTTAGCGTGCATATATAAAAAGGTATTAGGATATATCGCACCTGTACCTCTAAAGTGAGTCAACTCAAACTTTTTCAATTTTCACTTTTTGTAAGAAAACGATACGCAGTAGTCATATCTATCCACTGTAAAAATCTTACATCGATTTTTCTAGTTTTTCGAAAAAAAAAATTCAGTTGTAACCCTCTTTGTATTATAAGAGTAGCTCCTTTTGAATCCACTAAAAAGACATATTTTGAGTTCCACCCAAAAAACTTGTTATTTTCGATGATCACTTATTATTCGCAATTCTTTACAATGAAACAACTGTTTTTAAATTTTATAGTAAATATAAAAAAAAAAACGTTTTCGCCTCTATTGAAAATTTGTAAATTTTGAGTTGACTCACTTTAGAGGTACAGGTGCGATATGTCAAATATTTTTGGTAGTTACAAACATCAGCACAAACTCCATACATCCCGACCAAATCTGCAAATCCTGTTATACGAGGGCATTTTAACAACTCCGTGACTTTTTGAACTTAGCTTGAAGTTCATTAAAAACAACACTACTAGTTACAATTACCATCTGTTAAAAGACTACTGTGAAATTTTGAGTAAGCTGCGTCATTTGGTTTGTATTTGACAGCTATTGAACGCAGACAACCTCGTGAATTTCTGCATTATTTTTTGCAGAAAAAAACCATTACCGAAGCCAAGGAAAGGCTTGGTTAATACTATGGTGTCTTTGCACCATCAACTTCAATGGTTAAAAAGTGGTTTAGTGAACTCCGTAGTGGATGTACCAACACAAATGACACCGAACGCCGTAAATCGTTGATAAAATCCATGAAATGATATTGGACGATCGGAGAATGAAAAAGTGTGAGGTGGCTGAGGGTGCGGGCATCTTAACTGAGCGGGTACATCACATTTTAAATGTATATTTGGACATGCTCACCCTCGGCCATAAGTGCAACGGTTTGACCACTTCAAAGGCGTGTTGTGGACGAAACATGGATCCATTACAAAACACCAAAAACCAAGGAACAGTTATAGCAGCGGACTTTTCCGTGTGAACGTGGAACAAGGAATGCCAAAGTGGGCCTGTTGGCCAACAAAGTCTTGACGACAGTTTTTTGACATGCATGCGGTATCATTCACATCGAGTGAATTGAAAAAGGTAAAACGATCACCGGCGAATATTATTTATAGCTGTTGGACTGATTCGACATTGAAGCAAGAACGAACGTTACAATGTACCGGTGCACTCATGTGTTGTCGCCATGTCCACGAACTGCTATCCCATCCAGCATTTTCTCATATTTCCAAACCTGAGATATTCGGAATGAGTTTCAGTTCATCCCTGAAACAAACGGCTATTTTGAGGACTTTATTATTTTGAAGGAATACAAAAATTGGAGAAACGCTGGACTAAATGTACCGTGCAAATATAAGACTGCATTCAGAAATAAATCGCTTTTTTCCCCCGAAATTGAAATTGCATGTATTTGATATTCACCAAAATTTTTCAAACGTTACGTTTCTTTTATGTAATATTCCCATAAGAGTATAAGCTTAGTCAGATCTGAGCGGAGCATTCTTCAGTTGCACGAAAAAATAGACAAACAACAATGGATAAACTCGATGGCAAAAATTGGCAATATCTTTTGTTTACATATTGAAGGATATTCTACTGTAGAAAATTTGTACAACTTAGCAGCAATTTCTCATCTAAAATATAATGAAAATAAAAAGCTATACGCTTTTTTTTTTTGTAGATTTTCGTGCAGGTTATGATAAAGTCTCTAGAAAAGCTCTGTTTTACAAACTCCAGAGCATTGGTTTATCAACAAAG
Organism: Cordilura impudica; assembly: GCA_963682025.1. NCBI lineage: Eukaryota > Metazoa > Arthropoda > Insecta > Diptera > Scathophagidae > Cordilura > Cordilura impudica. The sequence goes on along the minus strand of OY821517.1, from coordinate 271,703,521 downwards.
ATGGCTAGAATGATTCAGAGCTTATACAGCCATACCAACTTTGCAGTTTGGAGAAGTTTTATTGACAGATTTTGCAACATGTACTGGGGTAAAACAGGGGTGCCTGCTATCGCCAACATTTTTCTCGATTTATTTAAATGACTTAGACGAGTATTTAGAAGGAGGAGTTAATGTGGGATCACTTAATATCAGATTATTATTGTACGCTGATGATATAGTTATTTTAGCAGACGATATTCTTACCGTGCAGACTATGATCAACAAGCTGCAGAGATATTGCGATATATGGAACCTAGAAGTCAATCTAACTAAATCGGAAATGATGATATTCAGAAAAGGAGGGAGACTCGCAGAAAGAGAAAATTGGATTTTCAATGGTGAATCAATTAGAATTTCAAATGAATACACATATCTTGGAGTTACACTATCGCCAAAAATGAATTTTAAAAAACATATCGAGAGATACATATCAGCGAAAAATAGCATAATGCAACATGGAAAAATTTTTTACTAATAAAGAGATTGGATTAAACGCGAAGTGGATCCTTTTCAAATCAGTATGTCGAGCTATCCAGTCATATGGAGCCCAAATATAGGGATTCTCATTATTCGAGGAAGTCGATAAACTCCAAAGGTTTTTCTTAAAAAAGATTCTTAAATTACCACAATTCACACCTACAAAATAATCATATATTTACTTTAGACTTACATCTACGATAAAGGGGTTTTCACAAAGAGCGCTACAAAAGTTTTTTTAAATAAAACAAAAACGGTTTTGGATATCAATGAAATTCTTTATTGCTGTGAAAGTACGTTCGATGCCATTATGTATGGAAATCGATCTCTTTTGCATGGCCACCACGGGCACGTTTCCAGAAGTCCAGACGCTGAACCCAATTTTCGACGGTTTTCAAGCATAAATCGGCCGATACTGCTGCAATTTCACGTTCGATATTCGTACGAAGTTCAGCAATCTTCGCTGGCTTGTTGGCATAGACCATAGACTTGACGTAGCTCCACAGGAAATAGTCCAACGGCGTCAAATCGCACGACCGAGGCGGCCAATCGACTGGACAATTTCGTGAGATAACACGATCTCCAAACTTGGTTCCAATAAATTGATTGTGACATTCACTGTGTGGCTTGTGGCGCCGTCCTGTTGGACACATGTCCTCCAAGTCCATATCATCCAATTGGGGCCAAAAATATTCGGTTATCATTGAACGGTAGCGATTCCCATTCACAGTAACGTGCCGGTCTTGATTATCACGGAAGAAGTACGGCCCAATGACGCCGCCGGCCCATAAACCGCACCAAACCGTAATTTTTTCGGGATGCAATGATGACTCATGGAGTACGTGTGGATTGCTGTCTGACCAATAACGCATATTTTGTTCATTGACGAAGCCATTCAGCCAGAAATGAGCCACATCGCTGAAGATGATTTTTCGACGAAAATCCGAATCATTTTCAAGTTGTTGCTCAGCCCAATTCACGAACATACGACGCTTCTGGTGGTCAAGCGGCTTCAGTTCTTGCGTCAATTTGATCTTGTAAGGATGTAGGCCAAGATCTTTTCGCAAAATTCGCCACAACGACGTCACAGAGATGCCCAACGCTTGAGAACGACGTGTGAGAGACACATTTGGGCTTTCTTCAACTGAAGCCTCAGCGGCAGCAATATTCTCGACACTACGGGCACTTCTTTGTCTCACTGGCAGGGGAACATTTTGTACTGTGCCTGTGGGTTCAAATTTTTTCACTAGACGCTCAATTGTTGGTCTGCTAGGACGATTATGACGACCATAAATTGGACGTAGCGCTCTTAACGTTGAGGCCACTGAATCCGAATTTCGGTAGTAAGTTTTAATAATTTCGACTCGTTTTTGGCTCATATATCTTTCCATCATGAAATGGCAAACCTTACTGAAGAGAAATGTCAAAAGAGCGGCAAGAAATATGGCGTCGTTTGCTGTCCCAGTCTTTCTACTTTTGTAGCGTCCCTGTTGAAAAACCCTTTACATACTAAAAACGCTTTTTGAATATAATGGGAAACGCTTGCCAAATCAGCTCACAAAACTAATTTTAGAAAAAAAAGTTGTATTGGTATAAAGATATTGAAACTTTTGCTAGAGATGTTAATTCAATACGAATTGCGGCATGCACAACAAAAGAAAACTGGGAACAACTACGTATTGATATTCTTAATGGGTTAAAAACTAAAGAAAAGGAATTTTACTTGGAGAATGCGTCTAATACAAACCGCTTTTATGCAAAACTGGAACCAGGTTTCAACAGCAAAGGTCTCGTATATGCTCTTTATGTAACTTGAACGAAATAGAAAATATTCTTCAGTTCATGGCCCATTGCCCCATTCTGTGTGAGATAAGATACAATCACTTTAAAAAGACAATCTTACGAGAAATTGATTTAATTGATATTTTAAATAATGCAAAAGAAAATTTTAAAGCCGTATATCATTATATGGTAGATGCGATTGTTTATAGAAATGAGTTAATCAATGAATACAATTATTAAATTTACTATTCTTCTCAAACATAAACATTCTCGATAAAATCATACATATGTACTATTTATATTTTTTTTCCGACTGGCGACAATAAGTCATAGTCGTAAGTTCTATTTATTTTCTTCTAACATATTTTTAATTATAATATTATAATATTTAAGTTTGTAATTTAATGAAATTAATTGAAAATAAAGAACAAGTAACTAACTAACTAACTATCTAACTATTGTGTATATTTATACCATCACTTTCACTTAAGTCTTTAAATTTAAGTTTCTTCAACTGTTATGCCGGGAACAAGCTCTTATCATTACGATTATAAAACTTATACTAGCAGATTCCAGCCCTCGAAATTCGAGTGCAAATTCTAGGAAATTTTATTTTTTCATTAAATAAAGACCCTAAAGGTATGCTAATCAGTTATAGTCAATTCGCAAATTAACACAAAAAAACAAACTCAGTTTTATTACAAACACATTAACAAATTTAATAAACACACATCCCAGTATGCATTGAAATATTATTTCTCCAATGTTGGAGAAAAGTTAAGTTCTCAAATTGATGTCAAATGTAATTCTCAACTTGAGTTGAACAATTTTTCTCCTTGTTTGCTTTCAACTTGACATCAAGTTGAGACTTAACATTTTTTCTAATCTTTGAGAAATATTTTTACTCTCAATTGGATATCCAACACTTTTTTCAACTTGAATACGATTTGTGTTAAGTTTGAGATATTATTTAAATATGTCATAAATAATAAATTAAATTAAAAATTCCAAAAAAGTACAAATAATTAATTGATATATTTTTAATTATTTCTGCTTTTTGTCGAATTTTGCAATTTAAATTCTTATTTGTGACATATTTAATATTAACATTCATAAAATGTACAAATAATTAATTCATTTATTTTTAATTCTAAATTTTAAAAAATATTAATATTGTACATAATAATGTTAAATATTTAATGAAATTAAATTGAAACATTAAAAAAATTACATTGTTTTCATTTCTAAAATTAGTATAATTTTTTTAATATGTCAATTCCGTTCCTTCCATTTGATACCGATTGGAGAAATTTCTTTGCTATCAAGTTGAGAATCACAAATTTCTCAATTTGATAACTAATAAATTACCATATAAAAAATGTGCCTTTTAAGTTGAGAACGTTTGAGATTTGAGAAATGTATTTGATCTCAAATGCACCTCAAGTTGATAGCAAACAAAAATGTTTATTAGGATAGAATTGTATAATTTTATGTATGTGTTAGTAGCAGCTTTAAATGCAATTTACTCAAAATAAAGGGAAAAATTTAAAAATTTGTAAATCTCCAAAACGGCTAAAAAGAAATACCTTTCAAATAATATATGTTTGGTCAAAATCGGGATAAAATTTGGTCACAAGAAATCGCCTAGCCTATTAATGTTATAGATTATAAAACTTATAATATATTTAATTATCAAACTAGCTGTTGTATACACTCTACACTCTATTAGAGTTTTAAGATTTATTTTATTTAATTTGCGGTTTTAATTGTCTGTTTTTTTTATACCCTTCACACTACTGTGCAGACGATATATATCATTTGAGATTCCCCTAGAAAGTATATATGAGATGGCTGTATAGTTTCTTTTAACTGGCCAAATATTTCTTCATTGTGGCCATATAGGTCGGATGGAGTAACAAAATAATAACCAAAAAAAAAAAAAAGCTCTCTCAACTTTTTTTTAAAATATTACCATATTTTGAAAACATAGAGAATAAATTTATAATAATAAATAATCAAATTAGGGATGCCAAACGCAAAAAACCAAAAGTCCCAAACATTTTAAATAAAATATTTAATGTTATCTTCATTTTCTGAAAAACTTCAAATTTTCTTCCAAAAAAAATTGTGAAAATTTATATATAAAAAATAACATTCTCATCAAATTACGTTTACTTATGTAACAATTTTTATGTGAGCAATTCTTAAATATCATTTGAGGTTTTCTTAAATTCATTGAATTTAAATTAATATTTTCTGTAATGCGATACTGTAAATTTCAAATTCAACGATCTGACATTCGCAAAATATATCGACAGCTATTGTTGTTTGCACTAAGCATTAAGTGATTCACTAAGTACATACATATATCTTAACGACAGTCGACAAATCTGTTTTTCTATTTATTTAAATTGTAAACTAGTGGCACCTCTGTCAAAATAAGCGACAAACACAAAGAATAGAAAAAAACAAATTACTTCGTGTTTGACAGGATGATTTTATGTTTATGTTTAATATCTTTATTTTTTTTTACTAATATCTCTATTTATTTATTTGAAAATGAAATAATGAATTGAATATGTTATATAATTTTTTTATTTATATAAAAAAGTTTTTTAATAAAAGCAAAATATTTACACTATTTTATGATTTTTATTTATGTATGACGACATTTCAACCTAAAAATTTAAGTTTTTATCGATTGAATAAACAACACAAAAATGGTTGTCGTTTAGATAACAACAACAGCTGACTTTAACAATAGCGAATATCGTTTAAAAATTTTACTGATAATTTTGTAATTTTCTTTTTTTTACGATTCGACTATCGTTAAAAGAAGTTACTGAATCGCGGTACTGAAAAGCTATTAATATCTCCTGAATGGCAATATTTTTTTTTTAAATTTAAACATTTTTAAATGTAAACATATTTGGTGTTTTTTTTTGGAATTTCAATTTGTGTTTAACGAATAAAATTTATATATTAAAGATGCAATTGATGTCTTCTAAATTTAAAATTATTATTTCCGACGTTTTGATATGATTTTCTGAAATTCAATTAATATTTTCAAATTTATAATTGGAAATTTTAATTTCAGTTTTTATTAGAATTGATATTTTCTTAAATTTGAATGGCAAATTTAAAAAGTGCAATTTTGTATTTATGTGAATAATAATGCTTTATTAATTATAAACAATTTTTAAAAATTAGATGTAATCGCAATCAGATATTTTGTAGGTAAAGCAGAATAATAGTTCTATATGACTATGTAGAACTGTTGTGAAAGCAAAAAACTCATTGATGAACTCGGTAACTCTATTTTGTAAAGACAACAAAAAGTTAACATGTCAAACTTATGTTCATATTTGTAAAAGAATAATGAAAATACGTATGACATAAAAGACCAGCCCGTGTATACTCTTAACATTGTTCTGTATGATATGCAGTTGAAAATATTAACATTCATGTTAAAATAGAAATAACTATTGCAAAGCTAATTAGAACAAATAAAAATTGTGGCGCCATCTACTGTGGCATAGTCACGCTAAGCAAAATGAAGTGACACTCTGTTAATGCAAAAGAAATGTATTTTCCCCACAACAAAATATTGCAGAATTTTATGTAAATAAAATAATATACCGATTTATTTCTAACATGCAGTTGTTATGGATATACATATATAGAATATATGTATAGAATATATAGAATATATGTATATTATTTGTATTATTTAATATGTGTATGTATGTATGTATATGTAAATGTTACACACAAAAAATGCAACATCAAACGTTATTTTTGTGTTTTTCTCTTTAAATAAATTAATACATAAATTTTTTTTTGCTAAATTTACATTTGGGCAATTCACAACAGGTGTTGTATATTGTATGTTGTATTGAAATACACAATACAATCATTTGTTGTGAACACTCAGTTGTATTTTCATATTGTAAAACGCTTTCTTTAGTAATTTTCGATCCAACGAGAAAAGATCGCTTCGTCGCTTCTGCTATTTTGTATAAGAGAAAACACTTGTCAGTGTTTGCTTTTTTTTTTAAATGTTTTGGTTGGTACTGAAAGAGAAAATACATACTGAAAATATAAACATTAATTTTTATATAAATAAACTTATCGATGTATTTGCGTTATTTGCATTATTTGCCATATTTTATTTTATTATTATTTATGCTGATAAAATTCTATGTATTTGTTTTTTCTTTTTCATAAAAACTGGCATTCACTTGGAACTGATATGTTATGATACAATATACAACATTTACTAAACATAACAAATGAAGTTGGATCGTGTATCAGATTTTTCAGTGAAAATTACCAACAAAAATTTTACACTATTGTAAAGTGATACACGATACAACAGATGCAACGATACATTACCCATTGTGAATTGCCCAATTGTTTTTTTTTTTATTAACAACTAGGTATTTTAGCATTATTTGCTTTAGATGTTGGTGAATTTTTACTCCCTTTATATTAACTCGAAAAAATTTTGGATCGATTTTAACCACCTTCCCGTTACCCAATCGATCTGAAATGATCTAACACACAAATGATCTAACAAATTTTTTTAGTGATGACAAAACAATGGAAACTTTTAAATTTTTCTACCAGAGTTGATAAAAAAATGTACAAAGGGTTTGTTTTTATTATATTATTACCACAACAACCACAAAAACAACAAGTCCAGCTATGACAACAATGCAACATTTAGAATAACAACAAGAACAATATAGAAATATCATGTTTTTAATTTTTTTTTTACTTTTTCAGAGATTTCCCTGGACCTGCTCCACCGATTTTAATGATTTTTGAAATAGAAATCTTCCCATGAATTTGGTGAATCATTCTCAGTAAAAATGATCACCCTAGCTGTCCTATTGAGGGCGTGATTGTGACAAGAACAACATAGAAAATTATATTTTTTCAAGACTTTTTTTAGTTCTTCATTCAAATCTCGGGCCCTAATCGACCGATTTGGACGATTTTAAATAGCAAACTTTTCAGGATGCTAATGAATCATTTTTTATGTCAACGAGCACCCTAGCTGCCCGATTGATGCCGTCATCGTGATTTCCACAGACGGACAGACGGACATCGCTATATCAACTCCGGTTGTTATAAGGATCACAAATATATATATTTTATGGGGTCCAAAATTTTTTTTCTAATTATTACATACGGAATGACAAACTTATATACACCCTCTGCACACTGGAGTGGAGGGTATAAAAATCATATTAATTTAAAACATCATTGTAAAAAAATAGCCCTTATAATGTGAAATATGGCCTTTTTTGTATTTTAGTGTTAACAAGCTTGTTATACCCTATACCACTATGTGGTTTGGGTATAATGACTTTGTGCTGCTGTTTGTAACAACCAAAAATATTTGTCCTAGACCCATCTTTAATTATATCGATCGAATCAGAATCACTTTCTGAGTTGATTTAACAATGTCCGTCCGTCCGTCCGTCCGTCCGTCTGTGTGTCCATGTAAAGCTTGTAATCAAACTGCAGGTCGCAAATATGAATATATTTTGATGAAATTTGGTATGTAAGCTTCTATCGGCCATGGGATGAACGCTATTGAAATTGGTGAGAATCGGTCCATGTTCAGACCTAGCCCCCATACAAATTACCCATATGAAATCGACATAAATTGCCATAAGATCCAAATTGTCATATAGATCTTACTCAAATTGGGTTTGTATGCGTTCATTACATCCACTAATAAGTAGTCCAAAAATGATCCCTTTGACCCCATATAGAGCTGCTTCCCGATCTTCACTTAAATCTATTAAAAAACAAAAATATTGCACTGATTCTTCTCAAATTTTGTTTGTACATATTTTTGCAAAATACAAGAGACTTTACCAAACATGATCAGGATCGGTCCATTTTTGGACCTAGTCCCTTTATAGATATAGCATCCAATATGAACTTTTTCATATCTGCAGCCAAAAAAATTAATAAAAATCCCACTCAAATTTGGTTTATGCTTATTTTCTATATCGAAGTAGTTGGACCGAAAGATAGGGTCTCTAAACCATGGTATAGGGTATCATATAGTCGGTCTAGACCGACTATAATTTTCTTACTTGTTTATAATATTGTGTTTAGAACAGGGGTAGAGGGTATCAAAGGTTTAACACTTTTTTTTCTATAATTTTCATAAACCTCAAAAATGCATGTTCTTTGTTTTCCAAAATTACTATTTACCACAACAATTTTGTTAAAATATAGCAATTTAGAGAGAGAATGAAAGTTGAAAAATCACACAGACTCCGCAATATAAAATAAATTTTATTTTCATGTGGTGTCAGTTTTATATGCCAGTTTTATATGAAAACCATCGCAACGGTTTAATTGTGTTTACTCTCTAAACGTTGTTTGGTGTTATCTTAGGCTGTTATATTTAGCTCAATAATTTAAAACCAACAGCCTGCGTAAAAACCCAACTTTAACAACAACAATAATGCCATTTCAAAAAAGTGAAATTTGTTTCTGTGTTTATTTTTTCTATCAACAAAAGCCACAGCAAGTTATTGAAAAAAAAAATATATTGAAATAATTACTACACATACAAATGATAAAAGGGATTGTTTATAATAGAATGTTTATGTGGTGTTTGTAATTGTTAAGTATAAAATTTCTCAGTATTTTTCGTTAAAGTTAAAAACCTCAATAAAGTGCAATATTTTATCTGGTTTTTTCATCTAAAACGCAGTGGGAATGCTTAATGTAAACAAAATAATTTCCTTACTTGTTTATGAAGAATGTATATTTCGTAATTTACTTTGCCAATCGAAAGAAATGCCCAAAAATATTGAGTTATCTTTCACCTGTTGGAGTTTTGGAAACCAGATGTAGGTTGAGCGAAAGCACTCAGTCAGTCACATCATAAAATTTTAGAAATATTTTAAAAAATTGTTCAATTAAAATTTGGCTGTGCCGAATCTTTGATAGCCTTCACCTGTCTCTTACATTGAATACTATGACAAATGTTGGGGGGTACGGTAACCATGTTAATACTGTTGTCGATGCTTGACCTTTCAATCCTAACACCATTCGAATTAAAAGTTAATTGCTTTACTTTGTTGTTTATTATGTATTTATTGTAGTAGGGTTTTTTATGGTGATGAAGACAAAAATTTTTTTTGTCGACTCAAGTCAGCTTTAAAAAAATCGGTTGGAAAATGTGGAAAATGCAAGATAAAATAAAAATGGGACATATATGTATGTGTCATTGGTCGTGAAAGGGTTAATTGCTATAAAGCTTAAATATCGACCGATAATAAAAAAATACATTTTCATTTTTAGTTGAATTTTTGTACAAAAGTGAAGTGTTAAAAGGTAAAAAAAGGTTTTTTTTAAATATAATGTCTTTTTTTTCAGTTAATTTTCCAACTAATACTTTTTAACAATTTTTTAAGTTAATTTTTTCAGAAACTGCCAAACTTTGGCCCCCGTAAACTTTTTAGTCCTAATGTGCACAAGGGCCAAAGGTTGTTTTTTTTTTTGAAAGATCCCGAGTTGAAATATAATTTATTAAGCAGCGAACGTAAAAGTTACCTTATATTGGTTCAAGATAGAGAAGTTTCAATGAAAAACTCGTATGTTTTTGCTTTAGTAAAATTTTTTTTTATTGTCTTTTTAAATATTTCTATATCAATTTTTATGGTAAATTTATGAAATATAACAATTTTTATTGTAAATTTACAAAATATATAAATTTTTAAATCAAGAAATTTTTTTAACTATATAAAAAAAGTGTAACTTATTGTTAGTGTAATGAAAAAGTACTTTAAATCAACCAATTTTAGTAAAAATTTCTTCTAAATAGCCTTGATTTTCATCTTCTAGAAGTTGTTTAGCTTCTTCGTCTAATTCAATAGAGGTAGTTTTCCATTTTTGACGAATGTTGGACATATATGGATCTGAAGTGCACAACAAAATAGTGATAAGGTCTTCATTAGTACAACATCTGGACATTTTCCTTGTGTTGTGCTCGGGAAAGAATCTGTAGTCTTTGTTCCTTTTTGTACTTACGCTTCTTCAGATAGAGCTCCTATTGGTAGCATATTATTTTGAATTATTTGTTCCCCTTGGTACAAAATTTTATGAACTGTGGATGGCATATATCTTCAAGAGTATTTTTCATTATAAAGTATAGCTGTTTTATTGGCGTACTCTCCAAATTTTTTTGCATTTATCTTTCTGCTGCATGCTAGAACTTGTAATATGATTTTGAATCGTCTTATTAATTCATGATCTACACTTGTGATAGATGCTGCAGTTTCCGTATCGGAAAAAAATCTCCTTGTAGTATTTCCATCAATTGTGTTTCCTTCCCCTTGTTTTGGTTGGTCGATTACGAGGCCTAGCTGTAGATATTTTTGTTGAATTTGTTTTTTTTTTTGCTTTCTTTTTTTCTTCATTTTCTTTGTTTTTTCTCACTGTTTCGCCTAACGGACCATGTCCAAATCATAACCCAATTTAAGAATATGCTCCAAATTCGTTGGCTTCCTTAAAACTGTCGTCTTGTGGTGGGGGTTGGTTTAATTGACTTGATGTCTTTTGGCATATAATGCAGCTTGAGGATGACTTTGTTTCGGTTAAAGCTTGTGCAACTTTTCCATCAATGATTGTGAGACACATTTTAAAATGTACTTCAATGTCTTGGTCATCAAATTTAAATATTACTGGTTGAAGTTCCTTAATTTGATCTTTTATTTTTTGAACTTCTTCAGTTATGACATCTTTGGTTTCCATTTTGAATGCAAATTTTATTTGCAATACTTTGTTGAAGAAGGAATTTAATTTTTCCATATATCAATTTCTGTTGCGCTACTAGTTGACGGCTCTAAGACGCTATACCTTTTTGTTAAGCGCAATGGAACGAAAGATACCATAAATAAATTAGCATCTGATGAATTTTCGGCATTAAATTGCTTGTATTGTTTCTGACCAGAGGATCCATCACATCCCCATTTGGAAATTAAAGTAATGCTGCCATTACCAATTTTTTTTAAATGATCAGTATCAAGCGTATTTAGCAATCGTTCTGCAGTATGTTCAAGGAGATCTTGCAATTTTATTTCTGCTGATGTTGAAGTGACACTAATTGCAGATTGTGAAGGTAAGCATTCTTTTTTGGCAGAAACTAAATCTCGATACTCTGGAAAAATCCCACAATTCTTTTCATTGGTTCGCTTCCGCAATTCCTTATATTGATTTTTGGTCAATTTTAAATCCAAAAATAGGGCGAACGCTTCTTCCGGCGTAAATTTCTTATCTTCAGTTGGTGTAGGAATGCTTTTCAAAATCCTCTTTGTGCGCCTTGGGCTCGCTTCTACTATTTTTTCAATTATTTCAATTTTATTTTTTTTTTATTTTGGGTTGGTTGAATTTGGTGCAAAAATTAATCTTTAATAATTCATTGAGAAATTTCTTCATTGACATTCTCCAGCTTGCGCCTTCGAGATCTTTCACTACATCCGTCAATTGGTTTTGCTGGTCGACCCTTTTTTCCACATTCGTTGGCAGTTGTAGATGCACTCTCAAAAATAAGTTCTTTTTTTAACCAGTCTTGGAAACGTTTGTACATCTTTGTCTTGCTATGAGAGCATTCAATCTACCGTCTTTTCAAATTCGATGCAAAATTAGTAATTTTTCCTTTGTGCATTTCAATGTCTTCTAAATAGCTTACAATTCTTAAAGAAGTCGTTGCTCACTATGTGCAAAAATACATCTTCTACATCATTTCGTTGAAAATAAATATCTGCCAGATCTCTGCAACAGTACTTAGCCATTGCACAAATTGTAATGAATAATAATTGTGGAAACATTATTATAAATACTCTTTCTTGCAATTATGTAAAATAAAAATTTTTATCTCTTATTACCACTTTTAGAAGCATAAAAAACCCACACCCTAACCCCTTTTAAAAGGTGAAGCATACCTGCTCATATCTTAAAGGGCTATGTTGCAATAGTTTTTTTTTTACCATTTACCTGCTATTTAAATCGTTTCCCATTTTGTCAGGTATTTAAACTATATAACTCTAATTCAGACTATTAATGTTTTTGAAAGAGACCTATGTAAATGTACCTGTAACAATTAAGCGCATTATATATCAACCCTTTTTTATAAGTATATAACAACTCCTGACAACGCTACCGACACGCAAAAAAATTCACCGCGGTGCACCGGTACGACCAACTTTTGTATTCATAACACTCAGACGAACGGACAGACATCGTTTAATCGACTCAGAAAGTGTTTTTGAGTCGATCCGTATAATAAAAGATGGATAAAGGTCCAATATTTTTGGCAGTTACAAACATCACCTCAAACTTAATATATCCTAACCACATAGTGGACAACTTTTGTATTCATAAATTTTGCAGAAAATATCTAACCTTGGGTCAGAAAAATTGTTCTGGTGCACACGGGCGGAAACTGGCGGGTGTATAATGGGGTATAGGAGTATAGGGGAGGGTTCAGACTATAGAAGAGTGCAAGATTTTTTTTGATGGCTTTTGATGGGCAGGGCTCTTTTTAAATTTTTTATTTTTTTATTTTTAAATGACTCAGTGACTTTATATTTCTAAAATGAATAGCTTAGGAGTTACAAAATTATACAAAATTTATTTTACTTTAAAATCTTTTAAAACAAAAAAGTGCAGTCTTTCAAAAATTAAAATTTACAAAGAAATTTTTAATTTTAGCAAAATACTGAGAAAGTCCATTTTCGAAGACCCTGATCGCTGTGATATAGTTGAAATATGTCGCAATTTTTTGGCTCCCGGGGTTCACTGGTATTTACTTTCGAACGAATAACATAACTTTAAAATCGGTAACCATAAAAAATGATTTTTGCCGCCTTCTCAAAATATGGTGCACAGTGCGAAGTTTAGTTTACGATTAATACGTAGACGCATGCGTGATAATTAATCAAACTTATACGTAGAGCCTCACAAGATCGGTAGATCAGTGAGTCAGTGCTGAGCGTAACTATTATATTGGAAATATTTCTTTATTTTGAATTCAATATTCAAATTAATAAAACATACTCTCATTAATAAAAATAAATAATGAATTCGTTCTTTTAAGGTTTCTGTCCGTCTTTGTTGTTGTTGCAGAAATACTGCTCACTATTTACTATTCATACATTGTACAAGTTTAATGTGAAAAAGAAACGTTTTAACATTTTCATTTTGTAGGTCAAAATTTGAATGTCAAACAGTAAGGTTTCTCTGTTAAATTTATGTTCGTTCCATTAGCTGCACTTGCTCCGTTTACTTATGTGTAGAAGTAATGCGTTTAATTTACCATATTATATAATGAATAATAGAAATGTGATTTTCACAGTATCCAAGAACTAATCCAATTTTAGACCAACAATTGCATGTTTGAGTTTAAAATTTCAAAATTATATTTCAAATAAAAATGTTTATTAGGTTAGATAAAATCAACTTTTTTAAATTTATTTTTGAATACAGCAAATATTTCAATATGGCTTATCAATTGAGATAGTATTAATATGTGATCGAGAAGAAACAATTATTGAAAAAGAAGAAAAAACTGCATTTTTAATGATTTTCATGTTTTGATAACTACACAAATTAGATCTTATGTGAAAAATATTTGAATGTCATTTATTTCGGATCATTTTGAACAAGAATAGTAGCCGTCTTCTTTTTTTATTAATTTTAATGCCATACTTACATTTATATTTAATGAAGAAAAACAGCTTTTAAGACTTAATCCTCTTTGGCTTTGATTAAATTTGTTACGAATATTTTAAATTACTATATCATAAACAAGTTACTGAAGTGTTCTAATAATTGACTTTATCTTTTAAACTTGTTAATCTATAATTATATAATTCGAGGTCTCATTTTAAAGTTAGCCTTTTTTTAGTAAAGTACCTTTTTTAAAAAAGTAATCTTAGAAAATAACCTTATCTTAAACAAGTAAGAGTGTTAAATTCGGCTGTGCCGAATCTTTTATACCCTCCACCTCGGTTTGAGTCTTGATAATAAATGTAAATGAAAAAGTAAACAATTTGTTAAACTTAATACCAAATTATTTCAGCAAATTCTTTGGGTTGGTTTTCGTCTTTTCATCGTGGTTGCTGATCGGCATGCATTTAGGTTATATACCTATATGCATGCGTTTCCGGTTATATGACATAACTTCTCGTTTAATTTAGTTTTTGCTAATTAAATAGCTCGCCCTAACCTCCATTGCAAAGGTAATGGTTGTGTAGGGTGGCTATATGCATTAAATCGTGCTAATTGGAGATGGGTGTATAGTTTCTTTTAACTGGCCAAATATTTCTTCATTGCGGCCATATAGGTCAGATGGAGTAACAAAATAATAACAAAAAAAAAACTCTGAATTTTTTTATTAAAATATTGCCATATTTGGAAAACATAGAGAATAAATTTATAATAATAAATATTCAAATTAGGGATGCCAAACGCAAAAAACCAAATGTCCCAAACATTTTAAATAAAATAATTTGTTATCTTTATTTTCCGAAAAACTTCAAATTTTCATCCAAAAAAAATTGTCAAAATTTATATATAAAAAATAACATTCTCATCAAATTGCGTTTATTTATGTAACAGTTTTTATGTTCGCAATTCTTAAATATCATTTGACGTTTTCTAAAATTCATTGAATTTAAATTAATGTTTTCTGTAGTGTGATTCTGTAAATTTCAACGATCCGACAATCTCAAAATATATCGACAGCTATTGTTGTTTGCACTAAGGATTAAGTACATACATCTTAACGACAGTCGACAAATCTATTTTTCTATTTATTTAAATTGTAAACGAGTGGCATCTCTGTCAAAATAAGCGAAAAACACAAAGAAGAATAGAAAAAAAAACAAATTAATTCGTGTTTGACAGGATGATTTTATGTTTATGTTTAATATCTTTATTTTTTTACTAATATTTCTGTGTATTTATTTGAAAATGAAATAATGAATTGAATATGCTATTTAATTATTTTATTTATATAAAAAAGTTTTTTAATAAAAGCAAAATATTTTCACTATTTTATGATTTTTATTTATGTATGGCGACATTTCAACCTAAAAATTTAAGTTTTTATCGATTGAATAAACAACACAAAAATGGTTGTCGTTTAGATAACAACAACAGCTGACTTTAACAATAGCGAATATCGTTTAAAAATTTTACTGATAATTTTGTAATTTTCTTTTTTTTACGATTCGACTATCGTTAAAAGAAGTTACTGAATCGCGGTACTGAAAAGCTATTAATATCTCCTGAATGGCAATATTTTTTTTTTAAATTTAAACATTTTTAAATGTAAACATATTTGGTGTTTTTTTTTGGAATTTCAATTTGTGTTTAACGAATAAAATTTATATATTAAAGATGCAATTGATGTCTTCTAAATTTAAAAAAATTATAATTTCCGACGTTTTGATATGATTTTTTGAAATTCAATTATTGTAATTTATAATTGGAAATTTTTAATTCCAGTTTTTAGATTTGATATTTTCTAAAATTTGAATGGAAAATTTAAAAAAAGCAATTTTGTATTTATGTGAATAATAATGCTTTAGTAATTATAAACAATTTTTAAAAATTAGATGTAATCGCAATCAGATATTTTGTAGGTAAAGCAGAATAATAATTCTATATAATATGTAGAACTGTTTTGAAAGCAAAAAACTCATTGATGAACTCGGTAACTCTATTTTGTAAAGACAACAAAAAGTTACTATGCCAAACTTATGTTCATATTTGTAAAAGAACAATGAAAAAACGTATGAAATAATAAAAGACCAGCCCGTGTATACTCTTAACATTGTGCTGAATGATATCTATTTGAAAATATTGACATTCATGTTAAAATAGAAATAACTATTGCAAAGCTAATTAGAACAAAAATTGTGGCGCCATCTACTGTGGCATAGTCACGCTGAGCAAAATGAAGTGACGCTCTGTTAATGCAAAAGAAATTTATTTTCCCCACAACAAAATATTGCAGAATTTTATATAAATAAAATAATATACCGATTTATTTCTAACATGCAGTTATTATGGATATACATATATAGAATATATAGAATATATGTATAGAATATATGTATATTATTTGTATTATTTAATATGTGTATGTATGTATGTATATGAAAATATTACACACAAAAAATACAACATCAAACGTTATTTTTGTGTTTTTCTCTTTAAATAAATTAATACATTAAAATTTTTTTTTGCAAAATTTACATTGTTTTTTTTTTTAGTAAGAACTAGGTATTTTAGCATTATTTGCTTAAAGATACTGGTGAATTTTTACTCCTTTTATATTAACTCGTAGTGTCTGCGTGTCGAAAAAATTTTGGATCGATTTTAACCCTTTTCCCGTGACCCAATCGATCTGAAAGTTTGCAGGCAGGCTCGTGGCAATGACAGAAATGATCGAATAATATTTTTTAGTGATGCCAAAACAATGGAAACTGTTAAGTTTTTCTACCAGAGTTGATAAAAAAATGTACACAGGGTTAGTTTTTATTATATTATTACCACAATGGCCACCAAAACAACAAGTCCAGCTATGACAACAATACAACATTTAGAATAACAACAAGATCAATATAGAAACATCATATTTTTCATTTTTTTTTAAAATATTTCAGAGATTTCCCTGGACCTGTTCCACCGATTTTAATGATTTTTGAAATAGAAATTTTCCCACGAATTGGTGAATCATTCTCACTGAAAATGATCACCTTAGCTATCCTATTGAGTGCGTGATCGTGACAAGAACAACATAGAAAATTATATTTTTTCAAGACTTTTTTTTAGTTCTTCATTCAAATCTCGGGCCCTAATCGACCGATTTGGACGATTTTAAATAGCAAACTTTTCAGGATGTTAATGAATCATTTTTTATGTCAACGAGAGCACCCTAGCTGCCCGATTGATGCCGTCATCGTGATTTCCACAGACGGACAGACGGACAGACGGACATCGCTATATCAACTCCGGTTGTTATAAGGATCATAAATATATATATTTTATGGTGTCCAAAATTTTTTTTCTAATTATTACAAACGGAATGACAAACTTATATATACCCTCTGCACACTGGAGTGGAGAGTATAAAAAGTTCCATTTTTAAAGAACCTTTTCTTAAAAAATTACCTCTTCTTAGAAATATCTTTTTAATAATCTAACAAATAAAAACAAAGTTTTTATTATTCTCTTTCTTTACTTATGCATATGAGTTTTGAATATATCCGTGACTATGCGAGACTGTGTGTGACTATCTTAAAATTAATCTTTGGCCACAACAAGTCTATGCACAAAGTTTCAGATCGATCGGATGAGGGAAAGTGAGATTTTAATCTTTCCGTGGCTGTGCTTGACTATGCGTGAGTGTGCGTGACTATGTCTAAGTAAATCTTTTTTCATTGCAAGTCTATCCACCAAGTTTCAGATCGATCGGATAATGGGAAATGGGTTTTAAATCACTTCGTGACTGTGCGTGACTATGTCGAAGTTAATCTTTCTTTACAGCAAGTATATCGACCAAGTTTCAGATTGATTGGATGAGGAGAAATCCGTTTTAAATCTCTCCGTGACTGTGCGTGACCATGCTTGACTGTGCGTGACTAAGTCAAAATTAATCTTTTTCTCACAGCAAGTGTATGGACCAAGTTTCAGCTTGATCGGATGAAGGGAACTGACATTTATATCACTCCGTGACTGTGCGTGACTATGCGTGACTGTGCGTGACAACCCCAAAATTAATCTTTAGTCACAACAAGACTATGGGCCAAGTTTCAGATCAATTGGATAAGGGGGAATGGGGTAGACCCACGACAGACAGACAGACAGAGAGTATGAGTTAAAAGAAAGAGTTTAAAAAAGTAAATTTTCCGGGTTATCTCCTAAGACTATACTTACAAAAAAAAAAAAAAAAATAAAATCAAGTCTGGAGTATTCTATTCTATAGAACTTCTTCTTTCAAGTCACCTATTTGACGATTTTCAACAATGAAAGTGTGACTGAAATACAATTCGTGATCTTCACCAAAGTCCTTACGAATCGTGGTAAAACAGAAACTTGGACTGAATTCAAGTAATTGACACAGTCCATACATTTGGGATATAGGGGAGACTAAATTAGATTTTTCAATACTTTTATCCAAAATATAATCACTAAAAAATAAATTATCGCGATTGGATAATGTTTTAATTTTTAGATGTACGCGTTCAAGAACATGTTCTGTTTTTTTTTTAGCAGTACACGTGCAAGAAGATGAACTTAAAATAAAGCTACACTCGAATCTGTGTATTTTATATGTGTTCGAAACAAAAAATACGTGATAGAAAAATGTTCATGTAGATAACGAAATATTAAAACGAAACACAGTCATGATTGTGTTCGGCACCGTACAACACATATTATTGATATAAAAATAAAAATATGTGTTGGCTGCTTTAGAACAGAACATTGTGTGTTTGATGTGTGTATTTTCAGAACCTTGGTTTTTATTAATTTTCTTCAAAAGAATATTAATATGTATGTAATATTTGGCCAAAGGGCGTTGTTTTCAAAATATGTTTTGATAAAAACAACTCCATAGCTATGTCTGTGAAGTTGGCATCTCAAATTTTAGCATCTCACTAAAAACATGCAAATTTACTTGCATCCAGCATAGTTCTATAGTTCCTGCAATAGTTCTTCAATAGTTCTATTGATTTGACCTTAAAATCGCGATTTAAAGATTTAAGGGTATGAGATGCCAACTTCGCAAAAAAAATCTCAGCATCTCATCAGATTTTGAATATATACCCTTAGAAAAGTTGCACCCAGCATAGTTCTACAGTCTCCGATGGTTTTAACAATAGTTCTGCCGATTCTGCCTTAAAATCGCGATTTGAAGGTATGTGATGCTAACTTCGCAAAAAAATCTCAGCATCTCACCAGATTTTGAATATATGACCTTAGAGAAGCTGCACCCAGCATAGTTCAATATCTCAGATGGTTTTAACAATACTTCTGCCGATTCTGCCTTAAAATCGCGATTTGAAGGTATGTGATGCTAACTTCGCAAAAAAATCTCAGCATCTCATCAGATTTTGAATATATGACCTTAGAGAAGTTGCATCCAGCATAGTTCTATAGTCTCCGATGGTTTTAACAATAGTTCTGCTGATTCTGCCTTAAAATCGCGATTTGAAGCATCAGCATCTCATCAGATTTTGAATATATGACCTTAGAGATGTTGCATACAAACAGGTACCCAGGGCCGTTTTTACCCCCCTTAATATCTGACTTCCAAAAGCTTTCCCCTTTAGTTAAAGTCATGCAGAGTCAGACAATGGACTACTGCCTAGGACAGCGCAATGTTAAAATAGTCAGTTTTCTTCATTGAAAGTAATCCAAGTATCAACCACTACTAGTTGCGTAATAGTTAGATATACATAAGTGCATTGAAAGTAAGTTGAGTTGCCGGCAGGGTAGCAAGTGCCATAGTTCTATAGAAGATCAAAAAGAATATGGATCACACATATTGATCGATACTTCCGTTATGACGGACCTCCGTTACACCGTTCGGAATGAAAGCCTTCGCCACACCCTCGATTCGATTGCGCAAACCGTAGAAATCGGGGATAAAGTCTATCGACTGGCTGGTCTCGCAAACTTTATTACAAATCACTATGTGGCTTACGTAAAATCGGGTACGTTTTGGCACGAGTTTGACGATCTAGCTAGATCTAGAGGAACGGTTAGGTCGAGTAAAGAAGTTTCGCCTCATTTGGTGGTGTACACGTACGCAGTTAATAAGGATTAATCCGATTTTGCCATAACACAATATCATACATAATACAAAAAATCAAAAAAATACATATAACAAAAATTAAAAAAAAAAAAAATACATAAAACAAAAAATCAAAAAAAAAAAAAATACATTAAACAAAAAATCAAAAATAAAAAACATAAAACAAAAAAATAAAAAAACAAAAATGAAAAAAAATCCATAAAACTAAAAATAAAAAAAAAAAAAAAATGAAACAAAAACCAAAAAAAAAAAACAAAAAAAAATAATATATATAATATATATTAAGATATATTATATATATATATATAATATATATTCAAAATCTGATTAGATGCTGAGATTTTTTTTGCGAAGTTAGCATCACATAGCTTCAAATCGCGATTTTAAGGCAGAATCAGCAGAACTATTGTTAAAACCATCGGAGACTATAGAACTATGCTGGATGCAACTTCTCTAAGGTCATATATTCAAAATCTGGTGAGATGCTGAGATTTTTTTTGCGAAGTTAGCATCACATACCTTCAAATCGCGATTTTAAGGCAGAATCGGCAGAACTATTGTTAAAACCATCGGAGACTATAGAACTATGCTGGGTGCAACTTTTCTAAGGGTATATATTCAAAATCTGATGAGATGCTGAGATTTTTTTTGCGAAGTTGGCATCTCATACCTTTAAATCTTTAAATCGCGATTTTAAGGTCAAATCAATAGAACTATTGAAGAACTATTGCAGGAACTATAGAACTATGCTGGATGCAAGTAAATTTGCATGTTTTTAGTGAGATGCTAAAATTTAAGATGCCAACTTCACAGACACTCCATAGCTTCAATGATACATACGTATTTTTCATAATTCCAATGCATCTATTTTCCTTACCATCCACACCACTGTGCAGAGGGTATATATAAGTTTGTCATAACTAAAATAAATCTTGACCCAAAAAATATATATTTTTGATCCTTATAACAAGCGGAGTTTATATAGCGTTGTCCGCCTGTCCTTCTGTGGAAGTCACGATCACACCCTTAATAGGTAAGCTGGGTTTCTCATTTTTAGTGAAAATGATTCATGAGCAGGTCGCTATTTAAAAGCATCAAAATCGGTTCAATAGGTCCAGAGAATTTAATGAAAAGGCGAAAAAAAACTTTTATTGTTGTTATTCTAAATTTTGTAATTTTGGTGTGATGGCTGCAATTGTTGTTGCTGTGTGTGTAGCATTTGATTCATGAGTGTATATGTATCGTAATACTCTACGTGTCATATTAGTTAAGGCTGGTACTGTCACACGTTTTTTAACGTTATCTCGAATTATATACAAAATATCGCCAATATGAAACAAAATAACTAATTAAAATAAAAATTTACTTAAAAAAAGTTCCTAGTTATTTATAAAAAACTAAAAAATTTTTATAGATTTTAATATAAATAAAAATTAATCAGATTTTCATTACTTTTTCATTTTTTTCTGTTAAGAACTCTAAATTTGAACTCTAATTTGAAATGTTTAATGTTTAATATTACAAGTTTTTTCATTTGAGACAATTCCAATTTTCCTAATATAAAATTTTTTGTATACAATGTTTTGATGAATTTAAGATATTTGTTTTGTAGAAAAACTCTGATATTATAAAGTTTAAGGGCAATATGCAAAAAAATTAAAGTGTACTTCAAGTAGACTTTATCAACAAATTTTGTATGATAAACATACAATAAATTCTACTTGAAGTACACTTTAATTTTTTTGCACACGGCTCTAAGTATTTTAAATATATTTCCAATTAAATAAATTTAAATGTTATTACTTAATATGTGTCAGATTCTAATGTTTTTCCTATAAAATCACCGTGAATTTAACAAAGCTTAAGGCAAGTTATTTTCCATAGACTTGACAAAAAAAAAATCACTAAGTCTGGAAACATTTGCTTTTAAACAATATACACATATATTCTCTAACTCTCATGTTATTGTTAGCAACACATTTAATCATTTCACGGATAAATTTGAAATCGGATTTTATCAATAAGAGTTTTCACTCTTGGTAGTAAAGTACCCTTGTAACCCTTGTAAATGTTGTAGATTTAGTAAAATTACTACTATTTACAACACCACAACAACAAAATGTATGAAATTGAAATTTACTACGCTGTGTTAAAAGTACAAGGGTAAAAGCCATAGTACATCTACAAGACTAAACATTTACAAGACTGAAACAGCTGATTGTTGAGCTGCCAAAACAATTTTTTATTTTTAATTTTGTATCAAAATAATGAAAAGCCCCTTCTCTAGATGACCCGAATCTTTATAGGACAATTGCTAACTGGTACTCAACTGGAAATTGTTCACATGAATGGGGTTGGTTAAATTCTGTATCTCCAGAAATCATAGACACCAGTGTATGAAACTCAATTCGACTAACCCTCAACATTTGCAAAAATCTGTTCTCATATAATATAATTGGGTTAAGACATTTAGTGACCACTTCATTTTGGGAGCGAATTCCAAGCTCCGCGGCGGTACACTTTAACTAAAATAACGTCATCAACTAATTCATCTAAAATGTGGTCAATGGCATCATGTTCACATGTATCTACAAAAGGAGAGTAGTTATATTTTTGTATTGTTTTTATTATTGCTAGTAATACCGTAGCTTCAACATCCAGAATCTCTGCAAATTCTATTTCGTCAACTGCATTTTGTTCTAAAAAATTTATAATTTTTTTCCCGCAATTTTGGGCCTTTTACTTATCTGCAAATACTTGTTGATATTTTAAGTTTTCAAATTGATAAAAAAAAAACAAATCAAAAAACAGCTGATTCATTAGTTTACAATACACAACACAAAAGACGTTCACACTTTGTAGTATAAAATCGTATTAAATATAACAGGGTTGTAAATTTAACACCAAGAGTGAATACCGCTAATATATTTTTATTTTTTATTTTAGAAAATTGCTTTAAACATAATGTAACTTTTCACAAAGAGACATATAAACCTTATAAAGCCTAGAAATAATAATAAAATTGCTATAACAATTTTTTTGCATTGCTTCTATTTGATTTTGAAAAAAAAAAAAAATCGAATACTCGATTTGTTTTGATGGCAACATCACTATTTTCTATTAATGGTTTTGATATTTAGTTCTGTTACAAATTTGTAGAGTAGTTATGAAAAATTTGAATGAAATGGTTTTTGTGTCTGCAAATATATATATTAATCAGTTCAGACCTAAACCCAATCGAAAAATTGTGAGTTTTCTTGAAAAAGAAAAAAAAACTTTGTAAAGGGGCATCCTAAAAATAAAACTGACCTGAAAACAATAATTTTAGAGGAATGGAATAAAACTCGATGAAGTTCAAAGTACTAATTATTTTACTTTATTTTTTCTATTTAATTTTTTCGTATAAACATGCGATGTAAAAAAACTCTCTTGGCAACAATATTCAGAAATTTATTTTGTGTTTGTTCTAGATAATTAATACTTACTTTTAGATTTGTTCACTTTTGTTACTGTAAGTAGTTAGTAAATACATACATAGATAATATGGAATAAATAAAAAGAATTATTTAAAACGAAAAGGGAGAACTAATTTTCCCTAAATATGATAAGAAATAAGACAATGTGCTGAAAATATGTAAATAAAAGAGAAATAAACAAGAGATTTGATGAATTGGATACCACAGGGTTACATTTTTAAAGTTGGTATTGTACGTCTTAAGATCTATAAGAATTTCGATAGATCTCCTTTAGTTAAAACAAGTGTAAAAGTGTAAAATTCAACTTTTCAGAATCTTTGAAACCCTTCACCTGTGCCTTCCATTTTAATACTGGTGCCGTTATTTAACTTTTAAATTCTAAGGGCCGTATGCAAAAAAATTAAAGTGTACTTCAAGTAGACTTTATCAACATTTGGTATGATATGTTTTTCATCTACTTGAAGTACACTTTAATTTTTTTGCATACGGCCCAATACAATTTAAAAATAAAGTTAATTGCTTTTTTTTATTTATGGCTAGTGTTTATTATAATTTCTTATTTATTGTGTTTTATATAGAACCAGTGATGGGTTTTTACATAAAGAATTAACTTCTATGTGAAAAATTGCATTATTTTTCTATTGGAGCAGAAAAACTATTAAGATCCCTTTATAAAACACCACAGAGAAATACTTTTTTTAACGCAGCCGGTGTTTCAATATCCAAAGTCAAAGTTAGGAATCATACTTTGAAATGTTTTGTGTGCTTATATTATGCAGAATTTCAAATTAGTCGTGACTAAAAATCTTGGCAATTTTTGTTCTGCATTTATTATAAAACCTAATTGGAAAATATTTTTATCTGGTTAGCTTGTAATATGTTAATTTAAAGATACAAAGATAAATTTAATACAAAAAGTATAATAAATACATGTAAGGTCTATGCGGACTCAAAAATACACCCTATACTAGTTGTTGTGGAAAAGATAAATTAAATTTCCAATTTTACTTTTTCAAAAATTTTGTTCAAGAAATTTACCGAAATCAACGATTGGACTTTAAAGTCTCTTTAACAATATATATCTGATTAGAAATGCCAAATATTGTAGGTATCCTGTTCTTAATTTGGCGAGGGCAGCGTTTTTATTTAAGCGAGTTTAAAGAAAAGTTTGATTTTTGATACCTTTTCTTCTTGAAATTCAAAAAAAAAAAAAAAAAAATTGCTGTCACCCTAATATACATACACTGTTTAAAAGCATGGGTTGCTAGACGTGATTTTTTTTCTCAAGTCTACGGCAATTATTTTTTTTTTAATTTGTTTAAGCGGTGATACAAAGAATTTTATATAAGAAAAATTGGAAATATTTTCAAATGACAAAACTTGTAATATGGCCATTTTTCTTTAAGTTAAAATTTAGAGTTCTTAAAAGAAGATCTGCCTCATCTAAAGGATTAAGAAAAAAAAGAATTATGAAAATCTTATTATTTTTATTAAAGTGTATAAATAGTTATTGCATATTTTATAAATAGTTAGGTACTATTTTTAAGAAAATTTACTGTTTAAAAAAATGTATTTTTTTTTTATTAATACGCTCGAGTCGATATAGCGATGTCTGTCTGTCTGTTGAAATCACGTTCATTCACAAAATAAACCATTTAACTGGGTAAATTTAGAATAATTTTGTTTGCCATTATTTCGAGCAGGTTGGTATTTAAAATGGGGTAAATCGGGCATCATAGTGTCAAGATGTAGTCTGAAATATGGAGACACCTCTAAAAAAATGATAATAATTTAGTATGTTTTGATGAAATAATTTAGTATTAAGTTTATCAAACTGTTTAATTTTTAAAATATTTTGGTTGCCATTGTTATAAGCAGTGCAATAAGTCCAGATATTAATCAAAATGTAAATCCAGGTGGAGGGTATCAAATATTATAGCCTTATTTGTTTTTTTTCACAATAACAATTACATCTATCACACACAAATTACCAAATGTAGAGTAACGATAATAAGAACAACATAGGAATAATTTTGTTTTCAAAAGTTGTTGTTGTCTTTTCATTCAAAAAAATTTTTGAACAAAAAACCAGATGGCTACTGGATCCTAAAGATTGCAATCCTAGTGCATTTTGAAAAAAAAAAAATATTTTTGATTTTCAAAAAATTAACTGCAAAAGTTGCGCAATACAGAGTACATTCCGGAAAAAATATTAATAAAATTTCCGTAGAGCAATTTTGGTGCAGCGTTGCATCTTAAAGATGGAAAGTGAGTATATATTTTTTTTCTTTCTTTCTTTCAAGCTAAATTAGTCTCAAAAGCTGCGCAAACTAGAGGATATTAGCTAAAACTATTTCAAGAAATGTGATAGAGCTTTTCTGGTCCTGCTTTTCTGACTGCACGTGTCATATTAGCTTTTTTAAAAAGGTACTCTTTTTAAAAAGTACGCTTTATTAAATAAGTAATTTTTTTAAAAAATTATCCATTTCAAAGTAAATTTTTGTAAAAAAGTACCCCTTTTTTAAAAAAGTATCTTTTTGTTAAAAAAAAAAAAAATAACCATTATTAAGAAAGTGCATTTGTTAAAAAGTCCGCATTTTTAAAAGTACCTTGTTTTAAATGCCCTTTTTTAAAAGTATCCGTTTTTAAAAAATTACTTTTTTTTCCAAAATTATATTAAAAAAACCCGTTTTTTTAAAAAGTACCTTAAAAAAAAATAAGTTATTAAGAAAGTACTCTTTTTAAAAAAAAGACCTTTTAAAAAAGTAATTTTTTTTAAAGCACCCCTTTAAAAAAATACCCTTTTTTTTGTAAAAAAGTACCCCTTTTTTAAAAAAGTATCTTTTTGTTAAAAAAAAAAAAAAAAATAACCATTATTAAGAAAGTGCATTTGTTAAAAAGTCCGCATTTTTAAAAGTACCTTGTTTTAAATGCCCTTTTTTAAAAGTAACCGTTTTTAAAAAATTACTTTTTTTTCCAAAATTATATTAAAAAAACCCGTTTTTTTAAAAAGTACCTTAAAAAAAATAAGTTATTAAGAAAGTACTCTTTTTAAAAAAAAAGACCTTTTAAAAAAGTAATTTTTTTTAAAGCACCCCTTTAAAAAAATACCCTTTTTAAAAAAATACCCTTTTTAAAAAAGTACTCTTTTTAAAAAAGTACTCTTTTTAAAAAAAGTTAAATTAAAAAAAAAAACCTTTTTTCGACTCTCCGAATTTCAGTGGCGAACTTTGCAGACCATACCCTCTGGGCTTCCCAAAGGCCAATCTTCATCACTAATAAAGGCTGGAATATTCTGACGTAACCACTCTTGAATTGTTTTGGCTTGTGTGCCGGTGCAGAGTCTTGTTGAAGGACCCAGTGCTCTCCATTAAAGAGAGTTGTTGCCAAGTCTTTCACCACTCCTTCCAAGACATCTTGTTGGTCCACTTTTGCTCCAGTCTTTACGCCCTTTTCGCAAAAATGCAAAGAACTAACGCCTTTATGGGATACTCCCCATCGCACCATAATGGATGTTGAATGATGACCTCTCTGAACCCTTGGCACTGTAAATTTACCTTCTTCTGATGTTGTAGCATAGACTTTGCCGTTATGCTTATTTAAAACTTCCTCCACCGTAAAAATTTTTTCATCCATAAAAAGGATATTTTTATGACCGTTGTTTGCGTGCCACTGCAATGTGGCATATTAATTACGCAATATTTGAAACCTAACTGATTTGAATTTTTTAGCAAATTTAAGTATATCCATCTTAATATAATAAGAAGAAAATTTTTGATTAAATAATAAATCTATTAAATTTACACAAGCAGGCTTATATCGATCGACTCTAAATCACTTTTTAGCCGAATTTACGACGTTCACCTGGCCTTCTGTCAGTACACATAAACCTGTTACGCAAACTAAAGGTCGCAATTATATAAATATATATTTAGATAAAATTTGGTATATATATAAGCTTTTATCGGAAATATTTTTAAGTTTGTATAGGGTGACTTTAATTTATTGCCTGTTTTTTTTATATTAAATCTATCCTTAAAGTAACATATTAACTACTAGTTAATATTTTTGAAATTTGCTTTTTTTATATTAATATCTTAACATTTTTAGCGAAGAATCATTTGACATTATTTTAAATTGTCGTATTATTTCTAAGGTCTTAAAACATTCTTATAGGGATCAAACTTTGGGTATTATAACGTCGGCTGCGGTAAATAATGAATTTCATGAAGTACTTGGGGAATTATAGGTTTTCTACTTTAACAAGAGAAAAATAATGAAATTTTGCAGAATGTAATTATTTCTTTCTATGGAAGACACGATCATTGTATAAAAAAAAAAAAGAAAATAAAAAAAATTATATAAAAACTGGCCAAAAAGACAAGACAAGACAGAATTTAATCGAAGTTCGAAATTGATGTTTCAGTATCCGCAACAGTTTTAAAGTGGTAGCCGTACGCAACATTGGTTGTTATATTGAGTTTAAGAGGCAGGTGGAGGGTATCAGAGATTCGGCACAGCCGAATTTAGCACTCTTATTTCGAGGGTTTACTAATGCAACCTCGTATCTCAAAAACTGCTAGTTTTCAGAAGAGACAAAAAACGTTTTATAATAAGCTTTTACCATTTTTTAAACAATTTTTTTTTGTTAAATCTACAAAGTAATGGAAATGTCAATAGATTTTCAGAACAACTGTAATATTTTAAATATTCCACCTTTATTTTTTCGCCCGTTTTTTGAGATACGTGTTTTCTGCACAGAAAAATTGCTATAAAGCGTAACATACGCGATTGCGTTATTCTGAAATAAGAGCACTTAAATTAGCTTTTCGAATTATTTTTTAAAAACATATTACTAAATTCATTAATTATTTTTAACCAAATAAAAATTACTGACATTTCATAACTTTCATAACTTTTTTTGTGAGATAAACAATTAATCTTATTAATTGTATATTAAGATTACGTAGTTTCAATAATACTTTTAATCACAACAAATAATTTGAAATGTTGTATTTCAACTCTGTTAAGAGAAAATATTTAGTGTTGTAGAAGAAAATGTGTTTATTTTTCGCGGATGTATTTCACATTATCATAAAAAGTATGGTAATCCTTTAGTATCAATGATTTTAAAGACTGCAAGTCTTTGATTAGTCAATGGAATTTCTTCAAAATACTACTTAACTTCGGTGTCAATAGGATATTTACTGTTTAAACGCTGAGGAAGAATTTTCCATTCACTAACGAAAGATAATTTAAACATTAATTTATCTTTGCAGTATTTTAATCCTCTTAGCTGTAAGACAGTAGGAGATCCTGCTTTAATTCCAGGCCGAATTGTTTTAAAGTATTTCAAATCAGAATAATTTTTGAAATAACTATAATCCAAATACTTAACTTTGTACGATTTTTTCTGTCGTAATTGTTCAATGATTTTCACAAAGCGCATATACTTCTCGGTCTTTCTTACGTCTTTCGATAGCAGAATGAATAGAATCATATTCCATTTGGGTGTGACGCTTAACCAAATATTTTTGGAAGATCTCGATACTGTTTTTTTGATGCGAATTGAAATAAAGAATTAGCTATGGTTACATTTCGATTTCGGGCACTACAACCATCACTGTAAAATACAATCGGCCTAGTAAGCTCAACTTCAGAAATTGCTTTGATTTTATCATTATATTTTTCATTCCTAGCAGGGTTCTTTTCTATTACAAATATCACAAAAATCTTTTCGAGGTTTAAAAATGTCTATATTAATCAATTGCATTTTTTTAAGCTAAAAACCCATAGCAAGCTCTTTTTTTAACTAGAATTTTACGCTCTTCCATATGTTTTATGAAATCACGGTAAACTTCTTGAACATATTTTGTATATAAATTATCTAACTACAACTTTGTAGTATCTTTACGAGAGTAGTGTGACTCCATTTTGGACAAATTATTTAAGAAGTGACTGTTTTTTTTCAATTTTTTTGAGTCTTTTCTTGTGTTCTTTGATTTTTTTTTTTTTTTTTTTTTTAGGAAACCTGAGATTCATCAAAACCTAAAGTATTCAGGCGATATAAGGGTGTTCTCTTTTCAAGGAATTATTTCTTTGGTAACAAGAGAAATAACGTAAGATTGTTTTTTATCCCAGTTTAAATCATTCCAGAATGAATTAAAAATTAGTTTTCTTGTCTTTTCTTGAATCTCATTGCACCTTTTGTTTGACTAGCTGTACATTTTGTTGACGTACATCTTGGTTTTATTTTTCGTTCATTTCTCAGAATAAGTGAACGGTTTTCTCCGTTTTTCCGATTTAAGCTAAAATAAGCCTTGCCTCACGAGATTTCTTTGCTTTATTTCTTTCCCAATCACTGTTGTCCCCTTGATTCTTACGAGGTATTTTTTTTTTTTTTAACAATTTCTGTTTACTTAAATTAATTTTCGATGGCCGAGATGGACTTAAATCGAGATGAACTTAAGATTACCGAGCATAATATGCGTGATCATCAGACCATCAGTGATGCCCAATCTACCTATGTATTACTTTAAGATACGAGGTTGCGCATGACAATTTTGTACTGGTTGAGATACGAGTTTTTTTTATTAAAAAAAAAAAAAAAAAAAAAAAACTAATTAAATTTTATTTATAACTTTGCATAATTATGCGGCGGTAGTTACTATTTACTTTTCCGGTTAAAATCCAAAATCGTAAAAAATCGAGTTACGAGGTTGCGTTAGTAAACCCTCGATTTGTTTGTTTAGAAAGTTAATTTTTAATTGTTTTTTTTTTTTTTTTTTTTTTAATTATGTAGTATTCTTTTTACTCCCTTTATATTAACTCGTTGTGTCTGCTTGTCTGCTTGTCTGTCGCCAAAAATTTGGATTGATTTTTAACCCTTTTCCCGTGATCCAATCGAGTTGCAGGCAGACTCGTGGCAACAACAAAAAAGATATAGATATTTTCAGTTAATCAAAAGGCAGAAAAAGGGGGTTTGGTTTTTTTATTTAATTTTTTAATGTATAATTATTTACTAATTCGTTTTATATTTAAATTGATAATAAATAAAAATAATAAATGAATTATTTACTATTTGTATGGGTCGTGCCACGCCCACTGGTACGATCGACAACTAACATTAATAAGTTCAGGAGTCACACGAATTTTGTAGGCTTTCACTTTTGTAGTACATGCACGTACTTAGCATGTATTTGAATTTTGTTCTACGAACGATTCCGGTTTGAACAGGCATCTGGATCTGAAAAGAGCTGTTTGTGAATACAATTTGCTACATATTTAATATAATTAATTCTATAATATATATATTATTTTTATTTATTAGCAATTTAAATAAAAATGAATTAGAAAAACAAAAACCAAAAATCGTATTACATATAAAAAAATTAAACAAGAACACTACATAATTAAATTTATTAAAAAAAAGAATTTTCAAATTAATATAAAAGAAATACAAAAAAAAAATGGCCGTTTCTCGAAAACAGCTCTAACGATTTGTTATTTTTTTCTTTCTTTCAACAGGGTTTATTGAGTATTTTCAACTTTTTTTTTTGTTCTCAAAAAGAAATTATACAAAAGTATAAAAATAATAGCAGAAAAAATCACCAAAATGTTTATTAAGTCTTAGCGATTCTATTTCTTAAAGCAGTGATATAGTGCAATCAAACCCTATACTCAGTTCGTCAATTTCGGCAGTTCGTCAATTTCGCCCAAGTCTCAGGCTATAACTATATGTAGAGAGTATAAAAGTTTGTTATTTGTTTCAATATTTCAATATTTCTACGCACACGTTAGAGCGAATTGGGTCTTTTATATCATTGAACGACATTTCAGCATCGGCTTACAATTGAATAAAGAATATTGAAATAATTATAAATGAAATTCAAGTTTATATTTCAAGTACAAACTTGTTATTAATCTTTTTTGTTAATATCAGCAATTCTGCAAATTTATTTCTTTTTAACTCAGCCAACAAACATAAAAAAATAAAAAACCCGAAAATTTGTCATAATGCTGGTGTAGACGAATAACATGACCACTTTTTTGATTAAAAGTGAAAAATAGTTTTGAAGGGTTTAATATATTTGTGTTTGAGAACATTTACTTAAAATAATGGATCAACAATGTCAATTGTTACAGAACTTATTGTTGCACCTCGATATCCATTGAATTAGTTGTAAAACTGGTTCTAATAAACTACTTCTAGATTGGAGGAAAACAACCAGTCAACCTGTATAAAGTAGATATTTCAAGCTGTTTTAGACATCAACAAAAGTAACTTTCAATAAGAGCAGCACCTGGTTTACAATGCCTATTTCTGTTTGATTTTCACCAATAGAAAGAAACAGTAAACATTTAATTAAATTTATGAAAAAAATTTTTACCCGGTGTAAGACAAAATTTGTTTTGATCCCTTTCTCTTAGAGTTGTTCCACTGTGTACACTATTGTAAATTTTTGCCGGTTTTCTTGATTTTGTTTGTTTTTTGTTTTTTGATTCGCTATTTTTTAAAATATGTTTTAAGGTATTTTTTCTGTGCTACTGTAAAAATAATTTTGAACTTTCACTACAAAATTGGTTTCTTATTTGCATTTTGGTTTGGTTTTCGACAAATAAATTAAATGGAAATACAAATGTTATTAAAAAATTTTTTTAATGATTGAGTTTGATTTTTTATTTTTATAAAATGTAATAAAATTATAAATTTTTTTATTTCATATTGTTTTGGAAAAAAATCATAATAATCGTATAAAAATTACTTTGACCCTTACTACCGATTTAAGTAAAATAAAAAAAATCGAATTTATTATTATATATTTTTTGTAAGCAAGTATTTCATTCTCAGAATCTAAATAGTTTAGCAACCTTAGGGCCTTTTAAGAACTCATATAGTGTAGTATTATTATAATCGGTCTTGACCGACCATGACTTTCTATGAAGTTTTTTTTTATCGTTTACATTTTCCCAAGACCATGTTGCTCAGATATGCGGAATAAACATAAACTTTCTGCAGCACTATATTAACTTCAATATAAATGAGAAATCACGTAAAAAACCATCAGACATGTTTAATAAATATTTGAAGAAACTGTGTAAAATAATTAACGGTTGATACCATTATTAAAATAAATTAAAAACAAAAAACACAATGTCGGCTTCTCCAAATGGCCAGTTTTGGCTTTACACTTTGCTCCTGGTAGTTGTTTGGATCGTTGTTTTAACACGAGCTTCTACTAACGATAACAGTGTCGTATCCCCAACCAGTGATAACATCGAACTGGAAGAAAAAAACACCCGAAACTGCAAAGCGTTGTGTGATCAATGCCATTGTTTGGCTTTCTATTGTGGCGAAGAGTGTATCTGTGAGTGCAATAACGATCGGTCAGATACTGAATGCATTGCTTCGATGCAAACTAATGCTCGAAATCTGAAAGTCCCATTTGAGATTTTAATACAAGGACCTACAGCAAATACATTTGTACGCAATGCTTTACAATTCGAACAAAATATGGAACGCAAATCTTTGTTCGGTTTTCGCAATAAGAGATCTACAGTCACTATATATAAGCCGAATAAAGACAAAAGTCAGAACGAAAATAAAACAAAATCAGGCTGGGGAAAAAACTCGTTGAGAACATCGTTGGCTAAGGAAATTACAAATGTAAAAATAATTTCACCAGAACGCTCTAAAAGGTCAAGCAATCGATTTAAATGGTTTAATGATCCGTCAAATGACTTAGTACGTCCAGCACCATTGGGAGGTCGTAAAAGAAAAGCCGAGGAATCAAAAACTCCTATAGAAATGCCAAAACGTTCTACTAAATCTTCTAAATTAGACAAACCATGGTTTTCAGACAATACGGCCACTATCCTTACACCGGCTCCTATCTTTAAACGCATAAGTTCCTCATCATCCATGAATAGAAAAAATAATAAAAAGGGTCAAGATGACATCGAAAATAGTTATAAACAACATCCTTTAGGCATCAAGGATACTATTCGAAAATTTAGCAAAAGTGCGCTGATTGACGATTTGGATAATGGCCTTGGTATGATACTTAATGATAGAGTTGAAGCTAAGGATAATATCTCAACCGAAAAGCGTGAATATTTGCCTGAATTAAAAAAGCCTAATGGATTGCTTGGTGGTGGCTTTCATTCGAAATTATTTAAAGTGGACTTGAGAGATACTTCTAGTATGGTGCCAAGACAAGTAAATAAAGGTTTAGCTGAATTTCGGATTCCCTGGTTGCGCCCGGTGAATTTTTTCGAAAGAGTTAAACAGATTATTTAATCAATAAGATCATATTAATATTTGTAAAAGTAAATATTTTAAATATTTTTATGTATTTTTGTAAAGTAAGCAATAAGTTTTCATAAAAATAAATGTGTAAGTAAAAATGGTCTATATATATCGAGGATTTCATGCCAGATAAGTTTATCGAACAATTTTGCCACTGGATTCTAGAATCTAGAAAATTGTTCGATACGCCCTTCCGCCATAAAGCCTTCGATATGTATATCTCTTTATTTTTAAAATCCTCCAGATGCACAGTGGGACGAATTGCCACTGTTCCACTCAAATTACTATACACCTCACATAGTTCAACTGTTTGAGCTTTTTAAATGTTCGTCTTGAATTTTCCCATCGATCCCTCATTTGGGATTTTTGATTTCGGCTCATATTATTCTGGAATTTGTTTCCAAAACTTGGTTTTTACGAAAAAAAAAAAAGATATGATTTTTAACGCAAATGTGCAAGAATGGTTTTTTTTAAACATTTTTCAGCTGAGAATCTTCGTTTCGATATATATTGGGGCCTATTCCCGTTGGCGTTGTCGTTTTAATTGTAGTTTCTATGTCGTTGTCGTTTTTATCGTCGCTTCGTTCCTAAATTGGAATTCTTTAAATATATTGAAACGAAGAAAAGAAGTTATCAAAAACAAAAATTAAATTATTAAAGGTTGGTGGCACTGTATTATTTTACGTTGTTATTTTTGAGATTATTTAACTTTTTTTTTTGAAAGTTTTTTGTATTTCAAACAAAAAGTCAAACAATGGCAAGTACAGAATTTTATTTTTCAAGTTTAAGTGACGATGATGAAATAATGAAGGTAAACATACATCAGAAGATGTTACGACAGAACGTTAATATATCTGTGGTTTTTTGGAATAACCGCGTATGTCCATTTTTGTCAGTTTTGAGTTAACGATGCCAAATATATTAATTTTAAAAGCTCTTTACATGTGTTGAATTTAAAAAAAAAAAAAAAAAAAAATTATTGACCAATTCTGAGCTTTTTCTTTAAATAACGACGTAACTTAAATGTTAATTTGCAGCACTATCGACGTATGCCAACTTACGTTTGATCGCTGACAAATTATTTCCTCAGAAAACGACACATAGCGACATACGTTGTTATTAATGAAAAAAAAATGCAAAATAATTTTGGATTATTTTTCAGTTTATTACCACTTATAAAAACTTGAGTGTTTATATCTGTTATTTTTTGCCACTATTATTCTTGATACGTTGTTATATTCTCATCCTAAGTCCCGTTAACTTTTTGTTGACGAACAAAAAAATCCATTTTTCAAGCATGGGTGGTTGCATTTGTAGTTTTCTTTTTCAAAGAAAACGACGTTTGTCGACATAAGTTGTTTTATCTGCACACACTTTAAGTTTTATTTACATATTGTTTTTTCGTCCTTCTCTAGGATATATTCCTCTGAAGATTTTTGACTCAAAATTTTATATAAAGTATTTATTGCCCATGTCTACAGGACTGTTAAATAAAAAGCTCTAAAAACTATATCGAGCCCATAATTTCAAATATAACGTTGAATGAAAAGTCACGCATGCGCAGTGGAACACTGAGATTATCGAAGTATCGGCGATTAATCAGAGTTGGAATTGATTTTTAAAAATTTAATCATGATCTGCTGATGCGTGAAAATTTATGCATGAGGGTAATTCTGAGGGGTGAAATAGATTTTCAATGCGTGTTCACGCATATTTCGCGCATTTTGGCGAACCCTGCGGGACACATTGAAGCGTGGATGGGGTCCCTCATTCTTCTAGCTCTTATGTCGTCACGTGGAGTTCGACCGCTGCACAAAATTGAATATTTTATGAACAAGTACCAATATGGAGGAATCCTAAACGATACAATGATGCCTTATGTTGACGAAAATGTGCCGGTTGCATGGATATTTCAGCAAGATAATGAGCAATGGTTTATAAACAATTCGGTTACTGTTATTGATAGGCCTTCATGTAGTACTGATCTCAACCCGATTAAGAATTTATAGCAAGTTGTAAAATTAAAAGCTAATTGTTAAAGATAAACAATTTTGATAATCCCTACACCGAAAGAAATGGACTTGGGAAGCCATTACACATAGCCTATGTGAAAATTTGCTTCAGTGTATCATAGATGCAAAGCAGTTATCGATAAAAAATGTTTCGCAACAAAATAATAATTAATTTTAAACTCATTCTTAGATTATGGGTTAGATTATACGAGGGCGGATTGATATTGAAGCTACCTAGCGCTAGATGGCAGCACAAACACAAAAACTCTTTTTTTTTTAAATTACAATCTGTCAAACGTCAGCTGTTAAAATGTCACCCAAATTTATCGATTAGTTTATTTGTTGTAGTCGTTTGAAGTAAGCAACTTTTGTGTTTCTTGAAAAATGGAAAAAAGCGAACTTCGTGCAGTGATTAAACACTGTTATTTGAAAGGGAAAACGGCGAAAGAGACAAAAGAAAAGTTCGATAAACATTGCGGTGAGTCTGCTCCGTCAAATTACATGGTAAAATATTGGATTGCTGATTTTAAACGCGGCCGAACAAGCACTGCAACAATACCATCAACAGGAAGGCCAAAAGAGGTGGTTACTGAAGAAAATATCAAGAAAATCCTCGATATCGTTATGAATGATCGCCGAGTCGAATTGCGTGAGATTGTTGAAATGGTAAACATATCATATGAACATGTGTTGAACATTTTGCATGAACATTTGCGTGTGAAAAAGCTATCGGCAAGATGGGTTCCGCGTTTGCTCAGTGTCGAATAAAAACGAGTTCGACAGACCACTTCACACCGGTGTTTGGACGTGATAAAGCGTAATCCTGTTGATTTTTGGCGTCGATTAATAACTGTTGATGAAACGTGGGTCCACCACTACACACCTGAAACCAAAAATCAATCTAAACAATGGATGGAAGCTGGTGGAAGTGTTCCGAAGAAGGCGAAGGCAGTGAAATCGGCTGACAAGGTTATGGCCACTGTATTTTGGGATGCACACGGAATAGTGCTCATCGATTATCTTAAAAAAGGATCCACAATCACAGGAAAGTATTATCGTGCATTATTGGATCAATTGATTGATGCAATCAAGAAAAAACGACCACATTTAAAGAAGAAAAAAGTGCTCTATCTTCAAGAAAACGCACCGGTTCACACAGCATTAGATACGATGCTAAAATTACGTGAAATACACTTCGAATTGGTTGATCATCCACCTTATAGTCCAGATTTAGCTCCTAGTGACTTTTTCCTGTTTCCAAACTTTAAAAAATGGCTCGCAGGAAAAAGATTCATCTCAAACGAAGAAGTGATTACCGAAATTAACGCGTATTTTGAGGGGTTCCCGAAATCGTATTATTCAGATGGTATAAAAAAGTTGGAATATCGTCTTATTAAGTGTGTCGAAGTAAAAGGAGACTATGTTGAGAAATAAATGATATTTGAAAATATAAAATGTTTTTTCCTACTTAGGTAGCTTCAATATCAATCCGCCCTCGTATAATTAATATTTGTTTTTTTTTTTTTTAACTATGTGCACGACTGTTATAAATCCTGTTTGAAAAGAATAGTCACAACTTTCTCAATATTAATTTATTTGATATAATTAGCTATTATTTTTCTGGATAAGGAGTTAAATTAACTAAACTAGGACGAATTGTACTAAAATCTTAGTAAATTTTGTTTTATTTGCTTGAAGCTCTCATATTAGCATTGTGTTCCTAATTAGTTGCACGGGGCAGTATATATTTTTTGTTCAGTATTTTTTTTTGTCAGTTGCTGTTTCTAAAAAGAGTAATGAGTTTGTGCTGATGTTTGTAACTACGAAATATATTTAAACTGGACCCATCTTTTATTAAACCGATCGACTCAAAATCACTTTCTGAGTTGATTCAGCGATGTCTGTCCGTCCGTCTGTCTGTGTATCAATGTAATACTTCTAATTCCCGTATAGCATTATTAGCCAAGAAGAACTCATTTATGTCATCACAATCAATTTCTGCAGTTTGCCGAAGATTATTAGAACATAAGTTGCCAGGAAGAGTCGCCCGAATGGTTTCATTATAAAGTACTAAGAACAAGAAAGTTCGCATTCAATTTGCAAAAAAAAAAAAATATATATAAAAGTTCCAAAACAGCTCTGTTGATGATTTCAAGAAAATATGGCTCTTCCAGTCGACATAATGTCAGAAGATTATCGGCTAGATGATCGATAAAAAATATATTAATCATGGTGGAGCCGCAATTTCATGATATGGTGTTGGACACCTGTATACCAGATCACTTAAATCATGAATAAAGAAATCTACTGTGATATTTTAAATGATGTGATGCTCCCATATGCAGGAGATATCAATCTTGGAAAACTGTGAAGAGAAGTTGGGAAGGTATTCCCATTGCAAAATGTGAAATATTTATAGAATCAATGCCCAAACGAATTCGAGCTGTGTTAGATAATAAATAAAATAACTTTTGATTTAATTCTTCTTTCTAGTAAAAAAAATAGAATTTTTTATGATATTTAAAATAGGTCTATTATTTTGAACAGTAAAAGTGTGAATTAATTTTTTTACGTTAATAAAAAGATCAAGAAATAAAGTTTTTTATTTAAAATATTAAATTTAATTACCTCGGCATATGCGAAAAAAATAAATAAATAAAAGAGCTTATTATTTTGATTAGACTTTAATAAATATGGTCATGAACGGTCCAGTATAGAAAAACATTGGATAGGAACTTTTTATATCTGCACGCTACAAATTAATAACTTCTAAAATTAGATTTATGCTTATTTTCTATGGCCAGTAACTCTGTAAAAAATTTAGTGGCCAAAAACAGAGCACGGAAATTTAAATCATATTCCATAAAAAGTACTCCTGCGGCATAATGGACGTCGAAATGTATGTGCTGGCTTCCGGGTCAAAATTTTTATGTTGCTAATGCTTGAGGAAACGTTGAATATAAGTTAATGTAAAATTACCAAAAATGATCCTGGTATGGCAGGAAATATCCAGTCGTGGCAAAAGAAGAAAGTCATTTAATACAACGAGCTTCATAAATACAGAAATTTATATTAAGGAGTGTTTGCAAAAAATACTACTTCCATTAATAAGCCAACATATTGTACAAAATTTTTGGCCGGATTTGAATTCCTACCACAAAGGTAAGAAAGCTCTTGTATAATACAAGATTAATAACATGGTTTTTATACCTATGTAGGTATGGAAATCCTGTTAGCTGCTGTAAAAATTTCAAAACGATCGGTCCAGTGGTATAGCCTCCTATAAACCACTAACAAACAAACAGACAAAATTTCATTTTTATACCCTATACCCTTATGTGGTTTGGGCATAATGACTTTGTGCTGCTGTTTGTAACTAACAAAAATATTTGACCTAGACCCATCTTTTATTATACCGATCGAATCAGAATCACTACTGATTCGATTTAACGATGTCCGTCCGTCCGTCCGTCCATCTGTGTGTCCATATAAACCTTGTAATCAAACTGCAGGTCGCAAATATGAATATATTTTGATGAAATTTAGTACATAAGCTTTTATCGGCCATAGGATGAACGCTATAGATCTTACTCAAATTGGGTTTGTATGCGTTTATTACATCCATTAATGAGTAGTCCAAAAATGATCCCTATGGGACAACTCTTAGTCGTAGGCCCCATATAGAGCTGCTTCCCGATCTTCACTTAAATCTATCAAAAATCAAAAATATTGCACTGATTCTTCTCAAATTTGGTTTGTGTATATTTTTGCAAAATACAAGAGACTTTACCAAATATAGTCAGGATCGGTCCATTTTTGGGCCTAGTCCCCATATAGATATAGCATCCGATATGAACTTTTTCATATCTGCAGCCAAAAAAATTAAAGTAAATCCCACTCAAATTTGGTTTATGCTTATTTTCTATGTCCGAAACGCATGGTATAGGAAATCGCATTGTCGGTCTAAACCAACTATAATTTCCTTACTTGTTTTAGAATGGGTTTATTTGAAATCAGAAATATAGTGTGAAGATTTTTTGGTCAATATCTATTTCCAAACCATCCGTATAACACTCCTCACTCGGTCATATTCGTATATGATTAAACGTCTTATAATATTGAGACAATAAGTTTTTATTTTATAAAAAAATTCAATTCCATGAATTGTGGTGATAATAAAGTCTTTCTTAGAAAATTTTTAATATTGTCTTTCAAAATACGGTACTCCTCGCAACATCTTTAGTTTAATGATGATAAACCCAGGAAATTCAAACAATAGAATAATAAAGGTAAAACTTAATTTTAAAAAACGAATTGTGTTTTGAAAAATCATCACAACAATGAAATCAACACAAATACTTAATTTTAGTTTGTTAACTAAATTTATATTAACAGCAACTGTTGTTACTTAGTTAAGTTAATTAATAGTTTTTTTTTTTGTGATTTTTTCTTTAAAAAAAAACTTCAACATAAAACAACACTTCACCTACTAACACAATATACACACATCAAAAGTATGAGACATACTTATGTATTATTTCGAATTCATTCATATCAATGAATAAATTCATATAAATGAACTGTTGCAAGTAAAATTTAAAAAGGAAAAACAAATTAAAAACCTTTCGAAATTTTAAGTCACGGTATTGTTTATAGTCAATTTTTATTATTGTTTATGTTAAATTTTGCTTTGTTTTGTTTTTCGAGAAAAAGTTTTTTTAAGTGTTTTTTTTTAAGTATGAATTGTAGTTAAACATAACAATATTTGAACTATTAAAAAACATTAAACAAAAAAACAACCTCATGAATTTCACAATTAATCAATTAATGGCAAAGTTTTTGAGTATACTGAAGTAATTTTAAACTTGGAACTGTTGCAAATCATAAAAAACGTATGGGGACTAATACATGGAATAGTGTAAAAGCGCTACAAAAAACAAAACGCTTTGCTAACAACCTTTTATTAATGAAAATATAATGGGTTTATCTAGTTGCCACTTCCAAAAGAAATCGAAATTATTTTTTGATCAATTATTAAAAATTTTATTCGTCGAATCAGAGTGTCGTAAACTAAAACCACAAGGCTAAAAATATAATTGTTCGCCATTTTAGAGATATGGGATTTAAAGAATTGTAGAAAACCTGGTTTGGGCTGGAAATATCCATTACAAGACAAAAAAGCTTAGAGTAAGTGAAAAGATCAAGTGGAAAATCGTGAGTTGGACAGACTACATATATAACAAGTAAGAGTCTTAAATTCGGCTGTGCCGAATCTTTGATACCCTCCACCTCGGTTTGAGTCTTGATAATAAATGTAAATGAAAAAGTAAACAATTTGTTAAACTTAATACCAAATTATTTCAGCAAATTCTTTGGGTTGGTTTTCGTCTTTTCTATTATTTCGGATTTATTTCGGTGTTTGCTTTTTGGTCATCGTGGTTGCTGACAGGCATGCATTTAGGTTATATACCTATATGCATGCGTTTCCGGTTATATGACATAACTTCTCATTTAATTTAGTTTTTGCTAATTAAATAACTCGCCCTAACCTCCATTGCAAAGGTAATGGTTGTGTAGGGTGGCTATATGCATTAAATCCTGCTAATTGGAGATGGTTGTATAGTTTCTTTTAACTGGCCAAATATTCCTTCATTGCGGCCATATAGGTCGGATGGAGTATCAAAATAATAACCAAAATAAAACTCTCTCAATTTTTTTTTATTAAAATATTGCCATATTTGGAAAGCATAGAGAAGAAATTTATAATAATAAATATTCAAATTAGGGATGCCAAACGAAAAAAACCAAATGTCCCAAACATTTTAAATAAAATAATTTGTTCTCTTTATTTTCTGAAAAACTTCAAATTTTCGTCCAAAAAAAATTGTGAAAATTTATATATAAAAAATAACATTCTCATCAAATTGCGTTTATGTATGTAACAGTTTTTATGTTTGCAATTCTTAAATATCATTTGACGTTTTCTAAAATTCATTGAATTTAAATTAATGTTTTCTGTAGTGTGATTCTGTAAATTTCAACGATCCGACAATCGCAAAATATATTGACAGCTATTGTTGTTTACACTAAGGATTAAGTGATTCACTAAGTACATACATCTTAACGACAGTCGACAAATCTATTTTTATATTTATTTAAATTGTAAACGAGTATGTCAAAATAAGCGAAAAACACAAAGAAGAATAGAAAAAAAAAACAAATTACTTCGTGTTTGACAGGATGATTTTATGTTTATGTTTAATATCTTCATTTTTTTACTAATATTTCTGTATATTTATTTGAAAATGAAATGATGAATTGAATATGCTATTTAACTTTTTTTTATTTATATAAAAAAGTTTTTAAATTAAAGCAAAATATTTTCACTATTTTATGATTTTTATTTATGTATGGCGACATTTCAACCTAAAAATTTAAGGTTTTATCGATTGATAAACATCACAAAAATGGTTGTCGTTTAGATAACAACAACAGCTGACTTTAACAATAGCGTATATCGTTTAAAAATTTTGCTGATAATTTTGCAATTTTCTTTTTTTTTAACGATTCGACTATCGTTAAAAGAAGTTACTGAATCGCGGTACTGTAAAGCTATTAATTTCTCCTGAATGTCAAGATTTTTTTTAAATGTACAAATTTTTTAAATGTAAAGATAGGTATTTGGTATTTGGTGTTTTTTTTTTTTTTTTTTTTTTTTTTTTTTTTTTTTTTTTTTTTTTGAAATTTCAATTTGTGTTTAACGAATAAAATTTATATTTTAAAGATGCAATTGATGTCTTCTAAATTTAAAATTATAATTTCCGACGTTTTGGTATGATTTTCTGAAATTCAATTAATTGTAATTTATAATTGGAAATTTTTAATTCCACTTTTTAGAATTAATATTTTCTTAAATTTGAATGGAAAATTTAAAAAGTGCAATTTTGTATTTATGTGAATAATAATGCTTTAGTAATTATAAACAATTTTTAAAAATTTCATGTAATCGCAATCAGATATTTTGTAGGTAAAGCAGAATAATAATTCTATATAACTATGTAGAACTGTTTTGAAAGCAAAAAACTCATTGATGAACTCGGTAACTCTATTTTGTAAAGACAACAAAAAGTTAATATGCCAAACTTATGTTCATATTTGTAAAAGAATAATGAAAATTCGTATGAAATAAAAGACCAGCCCATGTATACTCTTAACATTGTTCTGTATGATATCCAGTTGCAAATTTAACATTCATGTTAAAATAGAAATAACTATTGCAAAGCTAATTAGAACAAACAAAAATTGTGGCGCCATCTACTGTGGCATAGTCACGCTGAGCAAAATGAAGTGACACTCTGTTAATGCAAAAGAAATGTATTTTCCCCACAACAAAATATTGCAGAATTTTATGTAAATAAAATAATATACCGACTTATTTCTAACATGCAGTTGTTATGGATATACATATATAATATATATAATATATGTATATTATTTGTATTATTTAATATGTTTATATAAATTTATAAATAAATTTATACATAAAATTTTTTTTTGCTATATTTACATTGTTTTTTTTTATTAACAATTAGGTATTTTAGCATTATTTGCTTTAGATGTTGGTGATTTTTTACTCCCTTTATATTAACTCGTAATGTCTGCTTGTCGATCGATTTTAACCATTTCCCGTGAGCCATTCGATCTGAAATTTTGCAGGCAGGCTCGTGGTAATAACAGAAATGATCTAACAAATTTTTAGAGTGATGCCAGAACAATGGAAACTTTTAAATTTTTCTACCAGAGTTAATAAAAAAATGTACAAAGGGTTAGTTTTTATAATATTATTACCACAACGACCACAAAAAC
Source organism: Cordilura impudica (assembly GCA_963682025.1). NCBI lineage: Eukaryota > Metazoa > Arthropoda > Insecta > Diptera > Scathophagidae > Cordilura > Cordilura impudica. Next base: position 271,659,694 of record OY821517.1, on the reverse strand, counting down.
AACAAGTCAAGCTATGACAACAACACAACATTTAGAATAACAACAAGAACAATATAGAAACATCATATTTTTCGTTTTTTTTTTTTTACTTTTTCAGAGATTTCCCTGGACCTGTTCCACCGATTTTAATGATTTTTGAAACAGAGATCTTTCCATGAATTTGGTGAATCATTCTCACTAAAAATGATCACTGTAGCTGCACTATTCAGGGCGTGATCGTGACAAGAAGAACATAGAAAATTATATTTTTTCAAGACTTTTTTTAGTTCTTCATTCAAATCTCGGGCCCTAATCGACCGATTTGGACGATTTTAAATAGCAAACTTTTCAGGATGTTAGTGAATCATTTTTTATGTCAACGAGCACCCTAGCTGCCCTATTGATGCCGTCATCGTGATTTCCACAGACGGACATCGCTATATCAACTCCGGTTGTTGTAAGGATCACAAATATATATATTTTATGGGGTCCAAAATTGTTTTTCTAATTTTTTTTCTAATATATATACCCTCTGCACACTGGAGTGGAGGGTATAAAAATACTACAATCCGTAGATATTAAAAAAAAAGAGACAGATACAGAAAAACGTAATAAAAATGCAGGTTGCATCAACTAGTGATTGCATTATCGATAACACAATACAACAGCCATTCTGTGGGGTGAGAAATTCCAAGTCTTGGTGAAAGTACTAATTTTGGTGTTCACAGGCCTCCTCCTCTTAAAGAGGGTATAAAATTCAAGGCCAGGTAACTGATTAAATCAGCTTTCCATTAAGTCTATTCATCCATCACAATACAAACGTATTTTCCAATATACTATGTATAGTTTTCTGGATTGTCTTTTGGCTATCTTATGTTTATCAGCCGACCGGTCCACTTTTTCTTCCGGAGCCGTGTATTCTCCGAGTTGTTAATCCTACCCTGGACTTTTACATCCCGAGCCAGATCACTATATGAATCCTGTTGAAAATATTCCAAAAAATTACATATTAAACAAGTAAGAAATTACAGTCGGTCTAGACCGACTATACGATAACCTATAGAGACCCTATCTCTTCGGTCCAACTAACTCGATATAAAAAAAATAAGCATAAACCAAATTTGAGTGGCATTGTTATTATTTTTTTTTTGGCTGCAGATATGAAAAAGTTCATATCGGAATATGGACCGATTCTGACCATATTTGGTAAAGTCACTTATATTTAGAAAAAATTTACACAAACCAAATTAGAGAAAAATCTGTGCAATATTTTTGTTTTTTGATAGATTTAAGTGAAAATCGGGAAGCAGCTCTATATTTTTTTTTAAGTACCGTTTTTTTAAGCCTAGTTCCGCGAAGCCGAGGACTTGTCTGCAGATTCTAATTTTGGCTTTTTTTTTTTTTTTTTTTTTTTTTTTTTTACAGCGACACACCAAAGCCTCTGGTGGGAATCGAACCCACGACCCACCTACCGGGGCGCTTAGGGACTATGGCTAAGATTTGTTCTATAGGCATTATTTTTGGACTACTTATTAATGGATATAATAAACACATACAAACCCAATTTGACTGAGATCTATATGATAATTTGGATCTTATGACAATTTATGTCGATTTCATAGGGGTCATTTGTATGGGGTTATTTGTATGTCCATAGACATATCTAACAATACTGTTGTACAAAATATTTAGTTTCTTCTTGGTGGCATAGTCGCAGTTGCCATAAAGTAGACCGGGGTATGCCTTTCCAAGAAGTTGTCTCACTTTTAACGGCGTAAAATATTGAGGAGTTACCGAAAGCGATCTTAGCTTCACATACGTTTGAACTACAAGTGTATCTACGTGGCTTGACCAAGTCAAGTTGTTATTGAACAATATGCCATAATTTTTTAACCTTTTTACAATCTCGATTTTTTGGCTGTTTATTAGAATATTTTTTTCAAGAACAGGCTGAAGAGTTTTTTTTTTATGAATGATCAAACATTTTGATTTATGCGGGTTGAGACAAAGTCCATTTGCAGTGGCCCAAGAATGTTTTTAATTAAGGTCATAGTTTAACTTTTCAACATTTTCCCTTATGAAGCTTACTGGATTACTGAGATACAGCTGGGCGTCGCACTGTGACTGAAATTTTGAGTTCATTGGCCAAAAGTCTAATTTTTTTGTCACCGATTTTTAAAATTTAAACGCCTTTTTGTAGCTAATATATCCAGATTAGGGTATACAAAATATTAGGTTAAACTATTGGTAATTGTGGGCGTGGCATGCTGTCAAACTCAACTGTTTTTTTAATTTCAGAAAAAGGTGATTTTTTTTGTATTTTTTTTATCAAAAATGAATGGTTACTACTCGCAAGCTATCATCGATAATGACCTGCGGTCTTTTTTATAATGTTAATAGGATTATAGTCTTTAGTTGTTGTAAGTGGCCACAGCACTACCATTGAATATTAGGGGCGTTATGAAATATTTATGAAACTACTATATTTTTCTCAAATTTCAACTTTAGTGGAATAGAACTTCTAGGGAACAAAAGGGAACAAGAAACGTATACCACCCGGAGAAAGGTGAAAGTGTCCTCTTTAACCCTATATATACTTTTGCACCCGTGACGACCCGTGGGTAGAACACTTTTTTCATTTTAAAGAAATTACTCTATAAGTACTCGTATACAATGATGTCTTAAATTTATGCTTTAGGTATTTTATAGTTTATAATAGTCATTATTAGTTTTATTACCATAATATATTTGTAAGTAAGAATGTCAATACACAGAGGATGTAATTCATTAGTAAACTGGGTTTTTTTTATTATCATACCTTTTTTATACCTTTTTATTTTATCTAGAAACTTAGTATGATGGCTTATGAGAAGGCTTATAAGAAAGCGACATTTGAATACAAACTTAATTGCTCTAATATATTTCAGCAAATAAAAATATTCAGAAAAATATGGAGAGCTTCAGTCATAAAGAACTTCGCGAAGAGTATTTTAGAAACAAAAACCAGGAAGATGTTCTTAGTTACGTTAAAATAAAATTAAACTTAAATTCGTGTAGCACCGAAATACAAGAGCAATTATCTAATTTCATCAAAGCACTAAAAAAACGCTACAAAGAAGTTAGCTACAGTAAACAAAATTTTTATATAAAAAGTGCAAACTGGTTAGAGAGCCAACTTACTCTCGCTGCAGAAACAGCAAAACAAGATAAGGCTGGAAGACCACGCAAATCATTGGACAACTGCAGCGATAGATCTAAGAGGCGGAAACTTAAAGATGTTAACGATGAAATTGGTTGTACAAATATAAAAGAATCTTTCCTACATCAATTACGATCACAGAACCAATTAACAAAAGTGGATATCATTGAAAAAGTTGTTAAAGCTAGTCCAGTGATAACAAAACGTATTCTTAAAAGTATACCAACTCCGAGCGATGCAAAACAGTTCACAAATGAGGATGCATTAGCATTATTTCTGGATTTTTAAATTATCAAAACAGCAATATATTCAGCTCAGATTGCGTGCGATTGAAAAAGGCTCAAATATGTATCCAACAGATCATCACATAACCGCTGCTAAAATGGACTGTTTGCCATCAAAGGACACTATTACAATCACACTAATTTCGGCAGAGGTACAAATACAATCTCTAGTTGATCACACAGCCGAACGCTTGCTTCAATCAATAAATGGAAATGAGTTAAAGAAATATGGAAACACAAAGCTAATTCTTTTTTGTAAATGGCGATGTGATGGTTCTTCAGGACAGAAACAGTACAAACAAGTAGTATGTGAAAATATTTCGGACTCAGATATGTTCATGGTATCATTTGTAACATTGCGATTGAAAAAGATTTTGGAAGATTCAGAGCCTTCGACTAGTACAATGCAAAAAATGGATATTTGGAAATATGAGACACCATCTTCTACGAAATACTGCAGGCCAATCAAATTTGAATTCAAAAAAGAAACTCATGATGCCATTAACAAAGAAGTTAGTGATACCAAGGCCCAAATTGCAACACCACAGCCATTGCAATTACAGTTAGATGGGCAGCAAATTGAAGTAAGCTACCAATTAGTGCTGACAATGAAAGATGGAAAAGTAGGTCAGGCTTTGACTAACACGAAGGTTGCATCCAGCTGCATTATATGCCAAGCAACATCAAGCCAATTAAACCAAGTCCCTACAAAATCATTAGATAATACCGATGCATATGAATTTGGATTATCACTACTACATGCAAGAATACGACTTATGGAACACATACTAAAAATCAGTTATGATTTGGATTTCGGGTCTTCAGGATCAATAAGGTACAACGAAACCAACAAAGAGTTAAGAAGTTCAAAAAAGAAACATGTTCAAGATGCATATCGCAAATTTGGATTGATTATAGATCAGCAAAAGCAAGGGTCAGGCAATACAAATGATGGCAATACCGCAAGAAGATTCTTTTCAAATCCAGAAACAGCATCTGAAATAACAGGAGTGAATTTAAACCTTATTTTCAGATTTAAAATAATCCTAGAAGTACTTGCGTGTAATGAAGAAATAGACTCTAGAAAATTTGGAGATTATGCTAGGAAACTGCAAAAATATATACAACCAACTACCCATGGAGAAATATGTCTGCTGCAACAGTTCACAAAACCCTTTATCATGGAGAAGATGTCATTAAATATCATTTGGTGTCACTTGGAGATCTACCAGAGGAGGCTCAGGAAAAGAGGAATAAGGATTACAGATTTTATAGAGAGCACAATACTAGAAAAATTTCACGAAATTCCACAAATGAAGATCTATTTAATATATTATTGGCAACGTCAGATCCGTTCATCTCCAGTATTCGAAATCAATGGAAAGTGGAACATCGGGATTTAGATGAAGAAGTCAAAAAACTACTAAAGAACAGAAATAACAAAGAACAAAATATGGAATATTTGAGTCAAATGAATTATAATTATAATTCCCTTTCATTGTTATTGAAGTACGAAGAACATAGTATTAGTAAAAAAAATAATAATAAACAGAACCAACCATTGCACTACAGGAAATTTTACCCGTTTTTTGGCCAAAATTAATTACAGCCAAACGGCTGGACCAATTTGAATGATTTTTTTGACATGACTACTGGAAGACTATTAAGATGGAGGGGGAGGGACCCTTAAAGTTTTTATACACTAAAAAAAAAAAAAAAAAAAACGTTTAAGTTAACAAAAAAATTAGTTGGTAATTAGTTCCAAACGGGTTTCCAGGGTTATAGGTTCCCGCATCCAAGATTTTTGATCTTTGATAGATTATCCGGTTTTCTGAACTATTTTTTTTACCAAATTTTTTTTCGAGTGTACCCTAACTTTCAAAAATAGGAGTATAAATTTATTTTACCAATTTAAGAAAGTAAAACACAAAGTTATGTTTTAAAAAGGATTTTATTCAAAAAATTTGATTTTCGAGTTCCAAATCGTCAACTATATATAAAAAACATGGGTTCAAAATGCCACAACTTCCCATTTCTTCATCTTCGCTTTCGGAATTTTCTTCGTCTGTTTGACTATTTTCCACAAAATGTTGCACCTCTGATCTCAGTAATTCTATAACTTCTGGTGGAAGCTTCAATTTCTTCTGGTGCTTGATGCGTTTATTCAACGAAAGACTGGAAATACAAGGATCTGATGTATCAAATGCTCGATTGAAAACGTCCGTCAAGTTATTCACACGGCTAATTTTTCGTGCATGAAGCAATCTATCAGCTCTATATATTTTGTGACGCGTTTCAGAGGCATCCTCACCAAAGCATCCAACTGGAAGCACAGTCGACTCAATAATTTGTCGCGAATGCACAAGAACCTTATGTACAGTAGCTGTCATTGGTAACCATGGATACTTCTGCATGAACATTGTCGCCGTTTGAAAACAAAAGTCTTCAAATTTATTCGAATCTAAAGGACGCTGACATGATAAACATATCAAAATTACTTTTAAATTAAAAATTAGTTCTTTGTCAATGCCTGTAATTTCAGAAAATTTTAGATGTTCTTTGATGTTCGCGCGCCGGGCCTTATTTGCCACTTTTTAATGTCAACTTTGTAATCTGCATTCACAACAAATTCAAAGAAACGGATCCAGCAATGCAGTGGACTTATCCCATACTTTAAGTTCTCTTCTTTAAGTTTAAATTTTTGGTTTTGGAAATCTGTTATGCTCACAAAATCTTTTGGTGTAGCCCCGCATAAAGAGCAAGTCTGACTAGATTTAGTTTCAGTCAAAATATTTAATACTTTGCCGTTAAATTTAAAGTTAAATATAACTTAAATTTACAAAGTTTTTTTTTTCACCAAGCCTTACTTCAATAGCACTTAAGGAACTTATTTCTTCTTCAATATTTTCTTTTTCTTTTAAGATAATTTCTTTAGTCTAATAGATTGTGGTGTATGATTGTTCCATAAAATATTTCCGGTTGCTTCTATTAAACGCAAAGGTATAATTGTTGTGGCCAAAAGAGAGGAGTCACAGGAGACAAACCCGCCTTTTCAAACTGTTGCCTATAGTTTGAATGGCCAGTACTGCTGTCAAATCTATAACTGACAATGAATTCGGCGTATAAAATGTCGATATTTTGGTTTCCATTAAGGTATAGATAACTTCCTCTTGCACTTGTATTATTCTTTCGGATGTATGCTTAAGTAACATTTCCAATGGAACTTTCGCTAATGTCTCAGTAACTATTACGCCGTCTGGTCTGCAGTTATATTTACTACATGTAAGTTCTTTGTATAGAGGATATATATCGGAATTTCTCATTTTGTTTTCATATCTTCTAAAAGAAAAGCTAGTCCTTCATCAGCAGATAGCTTAGTTGGTGTCGTTCTTGAAATTAGTTTTCGTACTTTCGCAGCTCTAGTTGGAATACTGACAGTCTCTTTTAACACCACTGCTAAATCAAATTGGCTACATTTACGAGCAACCACAGATGCTGCAAGAACTAGGGGCTCACCTTCATTTTTTTGATCTTTACAGATTTCTGCTGCAACTCGTCTTTTTGTTCTTTCAGATTTTTGGCAAAAAGTTAATTGCGGCCATCCAGGCTTCGATTTAGTGGAGGCAGTATGCGTTTCACGTTTTCTTATCATAGTATTGCCTTTAAGCCAAACAGCATGTCGTTTTTCAAAAACATTCAATTTCCTACTACTTTTATGCCATTTCATATTCATATTTGAACAAAATATTCGTGACTGCTCCTTTATATATTGTTTAAAGTTTTCGGAACAATCACTCTCAGCAATGTATGAAAAGAAATAGGCAGAAATAGCGGCTCTTTTATTATCTTCGTTGTGTTTCTCTCGCCATATATTAAATAATTCTGAATTTGACACGCAGTAGTCACCTGGAAAAATGCGTATTGTTAAAAAGTTCACAGATATTAGCAGCTGAAATTAATTAAATGCGGAAGGTAATTGATTGTCCTAGAGAACTATTATAGTTATCATGTGCTATCATTTTTTTGTAAGTCTAAATAAAATTCAAATTCATAATTCCATAAGTTCATCTAAAGGTCACTTTAATTTTTCCAATTTAATCGATCTTATAGATGAGTTCACCAACATTTCACTATATATCATTAAATTACTCGATATTATTTTCCATTTTTATACCCTATACCACTATGTGGTTTGGGTATAATGACTTTGTGCTGCTGTTTGTAACTACCAAAAATATTTGACCTAGACCCATCTTTAATTATGCCGATCGACTCAGAATCACTTTCTGAGTCAGTAATAATAGCAAAATTGATTTTGCTATTTTTTTTTGAGTGTAAAAATTTTTTTGAGTGCAACATTAAAAAAAATCCCATTATTACAAAAAATATTTACAATTATTATTAAAATCCAAATGAACAAGTTCCACGGGAGGGGTGGCTTGAATCGAGCAGAAATTCGCACGTACGACCGATAATTTCTGGAACCTTTATGGAGACACTTTTAGGAACCTGTTTAAACAATTACAATTTCTCGTGAAACAGAAAGTGTAATTGTTTTTAAATAAATAAAATGAGATAGTGTAAATGGGGTTTTTACAATTCAATTTATTTTGGGATTATAAAATAAATAATACACAAGAGTGGAATATGTATATTTATACATACAACAGACAAGGGATGTATGTTGTTACGCTCGCTCACCTTTATGGGTTGAAAGTTGTAGAGAAAGTGATTGTGGCGATTATTTTGTCATATATCCAAGCCTTATGATATTGTAATGTGAGCTTACGATATATTTTAGATAAATTTAAGATAATTCACAATAATTTCTTAATCGTTACAATCATGCATAGTCATGAGGTTAGAAGTGATCTAATTAGAAATTTTAATAAATACAAATTCAGTTAATTCATGTTGGTTAAGAATATATATATATATATAAAAAAAAAGTTTTAGTGTCTAAATTAATGAATTTAGACACCAAATATTAAATCTTTTAATAAATAAAAAAATAATAAACACATATTTCACTCTAAAAGTTAAAAAAAATTAAAAGTTCAACTTTGACCTAGAATTCCTTAAAAAGTCAATTTTAATGTAATTAAAACTGAGTCAAGCTGAACTAAATATCTAGCCACTGTGCGTCGTCCGCATACATGTGTATTTTGCAGTGAAATAGTTGTTGTGGCAAATCATTGGCATAGACGGAAAAAATAAGTGGACCCAGAATCGAACCTTGAGGTAATAATAATTTTTTAATGATTTTTCAGTACTTTAATAACAGTACGGAACAACGAAACTGCACTTTAAGTGCGACTTTTTATATCCTATACCACTCTGCTACCAAAAATATCTTTTATGCTACTGATCAACACAGAATCATTTTCTGTCCGTATGACTGAGATTGCCTTAAATTGCTCTAAATTCCAGATTAACATACAGATCTCGGTGAAAATTGGTGTAAATCATTCTTAGTCATAGTCCCCATATGAAGCAGCTTTCGGATCTTGACTTGAATCTTTCAAAACACAAAAATATTGTATAGATTTTTCTCAAATTTGGTTTAAATATGTTTTGCAAAAAATAAGTGATGTTACCACCCATGGTCATGATCGATCCTAGTCTCCACATAAAAATAGCATCCGATATAAACTTTTGCATATCTGCGAGTAACAAATTTGATTTATGAATATTTGCTATATTCAATTAGTTGGGCCTAAGTCCCTTTCTCAAAATTCATGGTATAGGTTCCATATAGTCGACCTAGATCGACTATAAATTTCTTACTTGTTTTTTTCTTTTTTCTTTTTTATTATCATTTATTATTTCAAAATAATCTTCGCAAGGAACAGCTCACTAATATTAATATATTTTGATGAAATTTGGTATATAAGATAAATATGGATGCATATTCAGAACTGGCCCCCTACAAATGGGTATATTATGAGCTCTTCTAAAATTACGCCAAAATCCATACTATCATATAATCCGTGACTAGATTTGGTTTGATTCTGTTTATTATATCCATAAATCATCAATCCAAAAATAAAGACTGTAGGACTAATTTCAGTCATAGTCTCCATTAGGCAGCCTCTCAATATTGAGAGTATAAATAAAAATTTCTCATTTTCAGTCCATAAAAATATTTGTTAAGTTTTACCTGTGCAACTGCAGCTTATTATTGTATTTGTTAGATATTTTGGCGTCGTCGTGTAGTAGTTTAAGGTAGATTTCTTTGTATTTTTTGTTGTTTTAGTTTTTCTTTTCTTTTTTAAACTAAAACTACACAAAAGTTTTTTGTTGCAAACCTTGATTTATTCGTTAAAGCGTGTTTGTGTATTTTATCTATTCATTTTTGTTTTTGCCAACATGCTCGTATCTACTAAATATTTATTGTTTTCTAGCCAGAAAATCAATGTCTTAATTGTTTGTCTATTTGTAAAATAAATCCTCATGCAGAATATTGCGCTAATAAATATACTCGTATTAGTTTTTATATTACAAAATGTAATTTATTATGTAGATAGTAAGAATGAATTGTAAAACACTACGATGTTTAAAAACAATACAGAAATTGAGCAGATAGTTTTGCAAAGAATTTATGAAGGAAATTTTAATAATGGAAATTTTAATATTTGCCAAAATAATCTTTTTTTTCTTGCTGCTTGGTATTTCAATATGCCCGGATAAAAACGCAAATAATATTTTTGCGTTAATCAGTTAGAATTTAAGAAGTAATCGATTATTAGAAAAACATTTAAACATTGTTTTCACTTCAGATATTCAAAGCAAGGTTATTATATGGTTCATAAAACTCTTATCTAGATATGTTGACTGAGGTGTTTATTATTTATATATTTTTATACCCTATACCACTATTTGGTTAGGGCATAATGACTTTGTGCTGATGTTTGTAACAACCAAAAATATATGACACAAACCCATCTTTTATTATACCATGTAATCTTTGTAATCAAATTTCATTGTGACGAATCTATAATATTAAAAGGCAAGGCGATTTCTTGTGACCGTTGTAAAAATTTTATTTAAAAAACGGATTTTGACAAAAAATACTTCATTCGAAAGGTATTTCTTTTCAGCTGTCCACGAGATTTGCACCGTCCGGAACATTTTTTTTTTTGAGTAATACTCATTTAAAGTTGCTACTAACACATACATAAAACACATACTGTGTGTGTCTGTTTATTATAAATAGTAAAAGCTCTGTTTGAATTGCGAATTGGCTAAAATTGATTAGCATACCTTTAGGCTCCTTTAAAATTATTTATTAACAAACCCATTTATGTATACTAGCAGATTCCAGCACTCGAAATTCGAGTGCAATTTCTAGGCAACTTTATTTTTCAACTTAGCCAATTCACAAACCAACACTTTTTTGGTTTATTATTATTGTGAATGAAGATAAACTCATTAACAAATATATTAACAAATTTAATAAACACACACATAGCATATGTATAATTTTATGTATGTGTTAGTAGGAACTTTAAATGCAAGTTACTCAAAATAAAGGACAAAATTTAAAAATCTGGAAATCTGGAAAACAGCTATAAAGAAATAGCGTTTGGTCGAAATCGGGATAAAACGGTAGAACAAAACATCGGTCACAAGAAGTCGCCTAGCCTATTAATATTATAGATTCTGTGTGTTCAAAAAATATTTATAATGAAATTTAATGAATTTTATTTAAAAAGTGTTGAATTGCTAATTGGCTTAAATTGATTAGCATACCTTTAGGCTCCTATAAAATTATTTATTAAATGAAAACATAAAATTTTCTAGAATTTGCACTCAAATTTCGAGGGCTGGGCTATTGAAATTTTGTGAAAATCAGTGCATATTCAGACCTAGTACCCATACAAATGACTCTTAAGAGATCGACTTAGATTGTCAAACTATCATATAGATCTCGGTCAAATTGGTGTTGTGTGTGTTTATTAAATCCTTAGTCATGCAATTCTTAGTCATAGCCTCGATCTTCACTTGAACCTATCAAAAACAAAAATACTGCACAGATTTTTTATGTTTTTGCAAAAAGTAAGTGACTACCAACTATGGTCAGGATCGGTTCATTTTTAAACCTAGCCCCTTTACATATAAATATAGCATCCATATGAACTTTTTCAGGTCTGCATTAAAAAAAATTAGTAAAAATTCCCCTCAGATTTGGACCTAAGAATAATTCTCAAAACGCATGGCATTTGGTATTGCATAGTCGGTCTAGACCAACTAAAATTTTCTTACTTGTTTCTTTTTTTTAATTTGTCATATTGGAATTTATAAATACGTTTACATACACAAATGATAATATTTATATTATTTATTGCGTTCTTTAATTTGTAGTTATTTTTATAAACACCGATATACTTATTTTATCTTGCTATTTATATTACGTATTTTAATAATAATTAAAAACTAATTGTTTTTCACTGTAAATGCAAAATTAATTAAACTTAAAATATACATAATAATTACATTTTTCATTACTTCGAAAATTGATTTGGCATGGATTTATGCTGAGACTAGCTGACCCGGCAAACGTTGTTTTACCTAAAAAATTTATTTTATCGCCAGATTTGTTTTGATATGTATTTCAATTACGGATGGAATTTTTTTAAATAAGAATGAAATGAAACGTCTGATCTTATTAAATTAATATTTTTGTTTCTCTATTTTCGGTCTATACAAACAGATCGTTTGGCTTACCAACTCTGGATCAGGCTACATATACGTGACCATGACCGCAGCATGAATATTCCAAATACAAGTCGCAGACTTGCATTGGCTGGCATTGAGATTTGTTGATTGGCATTGTATATACCGTACAAATTGGGAATTGTAAGACTTTAAATGCAATTCAAGAATCTGTTGGAATCATCGAGATTCTTGGCAATATAATATCTATGCTCTCCTTTGAATTTGTCACTATTAACTGTCGATTCAATAATGTTATATAATTTTGGTGCATTTAGGTTTCGAAGCAGTATAATTGGTGATCCAACTTTGAAGAGTCAATTATGTAATGGAAGACCTTGTAAATCAAGTGAATTTTAAAAGTCAGTTCGAAAATTCACTCCTTCATCTTCAACTATAATAGCAGATGACGTAACACAAATTTTCAAAGCTATCCCTATCATAGTAACTATTAGAAATATGTGATATTCAATGATTACTTTTATCCCATCCCATCCAGTTACATCACGGCTACTAATATTAATAACAGATGATGTCGCACAAATTTCCAAAGCTCTCCCTAGTATTTATATTGTTCTAGATATGTGATTACGAATAATTACTTTTTATGGTAGGTGTCACACTTGCTGATCTGATACCGCCAGTTTTCAGCGTAGGTATTCGCACTAATAATCTGTGAAAGCATTCAAAGTATCCTTACGCTGCCTTTTATATTGATCCAGATGTAAGATATTGAAAATTTGCTTTGTATAGGAGGTGACACGCACACTTATCCGATTCAGCCCATTTTCGACACGACTAATAGTAATAACAGATGACCTCACACAAGTTTGCATAATGGCTTCGACGCCCTTTCTGAATCCATATCTAGAATCCTAGAGAGTTGCCCGAATAGTGAAATCGTTGTGTCCGGCGATTTTAATATTCATAACTCTACTTGGCTTCACCATTCGAGTCAAGCAACTCCCGAAGGCCGTTACGTTGAGCTTTTCGCGGTGCATAACCATCTACTGCAACTAGTGAATCAACCAACGCACATTCCATGCATTGAAGGGCAACGACAAAATACTCTCGACCTTTTTCTCACTTCACACCCTGATAAGTATGTAGTGAAAATATTTGCACCTCTCGGTAATTCGGATCACTGCACCATTTCCGCATCCTTTTCGTACTCTGTACTTCAAAGTGTTTCAGCACCAGCTATGAAGCGCTTAGTTTGTATTTACGAACAGGCTCGTTGGGCAGAGCTCAACGATTTCTTCAAACATTTCAACTGGAAACTTTGTTTCCTGGATAATAATGTTGATGCTGCAGCGATAATGGTGGAAAAAATAATAGCGCTTGGTACATTTCGGCTAAACCTAATCAAAAATTTTGCAGAGATGTAGTCAGATCCAGAGAGGAAGCGTGAAAATAAAAATTCCGTCACTGAACTGCTACGCAAACAGGCGAGAAACGAATGTGCCAAAGTACTAAGGAACTAAAAGTTTCTTCACGATCAGATTCTTCGTGCTAAATTTCTTTCTGCTAATCGGAGCGGCAAGAGCTTTTGGTCATTTGTTAAAAGAGTACAGAATAATGCTAGTTCTGCTATCCCAACTCTTATAATGAATGACAAAATATTCACTGACCCGGTTGATAAGGCTAACCTTTTAGCTTAACTTTTTGCAAAAAACTCATTTTTGCCGGATAGTGATCAACACCTGCCCGAACTCGAAAGAGTATCTTGTACTATGCCTAAAATATTCTTCCGAGCACGTGCAGTTAAAAAGTTCTTTCGGATCGCAACGTTAATAAGTCTCCGGGACCGGATGGTATACCAGCACTGGGGCAGAAACAACGACGCTAGCCAGTCCATTATCCAACCTTTTCAACCTTTCGTACCGTGCGGGAGTCTTTCCCTCTTGCTGGAAGGCTGCTAATGTCCAACCAATCCCTAAAAAGTGTGCGGCAATAACCCTGAAAATTACCGTTCAATTGCAATCTGCTCTGCGCTGTCAAAGGTGATGGAGAGCATGATCAATTTCCATCTTGTGAACTACCTAGAGGCCAACTCACTTCTTAATGATAGACAGTATGACTTCCGTAGAAATCGTTCCCTGTTAGCTCTATTTTCTGGGCGCTGGAGTCGATCCATTCGCAATTTTGGCGAAAGTAATTGGATCTAGATATTTCCAAGGCATTCGATCGTGTGTGGCACGGTGCACTGATATCTAAGCGTATTGCATTTGGGGTCGGAAATCACTTCTCTCGATTTATATCGAGTTTTCTCAGAGATCGAACAATACGTGTTGTTATTGATGAGGTCACATCTAATGAGTTTCAGCTTAATTCAGAGGTACCCCAAGGTTCCGTTCTTTCTCCTTCTCTTTTCCTTATCTTTCTGAACGACCTTCTTGGTCAAACTTTTAACTCTATGTACTCTCTCGCAGATGACAGAAGCATTTGTCATTCATTTTCCTTTAATTGTAGGCCAAGCCTCTAGGAGGTTGAGGGCAAAAGGCGGACAATGAATGACACACTCAATCAAGACCTGTTTGCAATCTCCGAGTGGGGAAAGGGAATAGGGTTGATTTTAATGCGCTGAAGACTCAATGTTGTATGTTGACCCATACGGTCTTGGATTCAACAATGTATGTATATATGGGAGATATAAGATTGAGTTAGCGGATACTCTTGTTCTAGGCATGACAATTCAATGTGATGTTCGTTGGAACGAGCATGTTTTTCAAGTGTCGAAAGAAGCATTCAAGTGTCTTGGGTTTCTAAAACGGTGCAAAAATTACTTCACTCCTTCTGATCTCCTTTAAATCTATAATACTTACATCCGACCGAAAATGGAATACAACTCCCATATATGGGCAGGAGCTTAAAAGTCTATTTTGGAGCTACTCGACCATGTGCAAAGGAGGGCGTTGGCGCTCCAATTCTCTATTCTATTGATTCAGTGGAACATCGTCGGAATATGGGTTGTGTAGCACTGCTCTATAGATATTACAATGTTCTTCTGAGATTAGCGAACTTATTCGAAGTGCCCGAGTTTCGGTTCGCTCTACCCGCTTCTCTAGTAGATCACATGCGTTTGTAGTCTATTGTCCAGTTGGCCGCACAACGCATAACAGAGAGAATTCGTTTATCAGTCGAACTAGATGTATCTGGAATAAACTGCCCGCAGAGGTCTTTCCTGACAGTTATAATCTAATAAAATTTAAGTCAAATATCCACAAACACTACTTCCTCTCTCCTCCTTCCCATAACCTATTTTCCTGAAATCAACACAATGCACAACATTTGTAGGTGGCATCCCTGAATGTTGGTTAATTAAAAAAAAAAAAGCTCTCCCTGGCATAGTACTCGATATTCGTGATATTAAATATTTACTTTGTGATATTAAATATTTACTGATTCGATACCGCCCATTTTCAGCAAGGCTGCTCACTCTAATAACCTGTGAAATCACACTAGATATCGTTACTCTCCCTTTTATATGACTCAAGATATAGGATATTGAAAATGCTTTTTGAATGGGAGGTGACACACGCCCATGGATTCAAAATTTTAAATTTTAGTTACAAAAATAACTATTTAAGTTGGGGCCAATATAATTAGACTGGTTTTAATCAGAACTAGGGTTTTGATTTGGGTAGACTACGGGAAATATGCTCGTGAATGCTGTTTTTCTACTTCTCGATATTGGGGAATTTTTGGCCAGGTACCCAACAAAAGCAGTCACGCGTAGATGGCTCAAGTCAACCAATATTCTAAATTGTTATTGTCGCATTCCAATTTCCAAAAAAAACTATTATACATGGAAAGAAGTCTCTTAGAAGCACATTATAAGTGATAATCAAGCTATCAGTGTCAAATTAAAGACGAGAATCTAAAATTTTAGATATCTATATATATATATACAAAATCATGAAGAACATCAAATCTAGATAACTCATGTAATGCCTTACTGGCAATAAAACCCACTTCAATTGCTTCTTTGAGGCCTATTCCAAAATTTTAAAGTTTCATATAATTAAAAATCGAACAGCTGCTGAATGTAGTCCCATAATTTCTTGTTGGTGTCCCTTGCTGCCTCGATATTGATTAGATCTAAAAATAGCGTTCCAGAACATTATCTACATAGTACTTGCCATTTTCAAGTCTATCTCTATAAAATATTCTGATCGGTTTAGATTTGCCAAATGTAAACGAATACAACTTTAGGAGGTTACTGAATGTTTCACTTTGAAAATATTTATTAAATTTCTAACAGTTTAGCCCATATGCTACTCTAAATTTTATGAATTTGAAACGTAGCGCTCCTTATATAAACGACTAACGTATGAGGATATTTTGACATGTTGGAAGGCGTATTTGTACTACAGGTAGTGGAACAGCGGAAAGCATCTCAAATAGTTACTTTGCCAGTTTTTTTTAATAATTAAGAAACAGTTCTTTTTTCCTCATTAGCAGCGGTGTCTCGGTTAAGTGAGACAATTCATTCGATATACCAGTACTAAATATAATGTAATGATAGATATTAAATTGAATGAACTTACTAGCATCTTTTTTTATTTTCTCTTATGAATATGCTAATGTAACAACAACAGTGTTATGTGATACCTAAAACCACAACAACAACTAGTTTTTGTAACCTACTTTGATTATTAAAATATACGTATGAGTCAAGAACAAAGAACTAGGAAAAAATACATGACGATAACCTTGGTCACCTTTTTTTTCATAATTAAGAGAATAAAGACGAATATGTTGTAAATTCCAATAATAACAAAATGTATATTGTAGTGAGGGCAATAGGAGAAGAAGACCTCCATATAGATATCAATTAGTCACAAAATCATCATTTACACACTTGCCCTACTATCACACATTCAACTATTATGTGTTTCTGGCAGTACTTTCAAGGAATTTCATTTTTGATTGAGTTTAGTAAATTTATTAAATTTTTAAAGAATAAAAATGCATACAACACTAGACTTGGCACCCTATAAAGTTGTATTTTTTACTTAAAACGGTGGTTTGAAAATAACAGTATTTTTCTTAGTTAATATTTAATAGATTCCCCCCTTTGACGTAATTCTTTTTGGCATTTTTTATACCCTCCACACCACTATGCAGAGGTTATATATTAGTTTTTCATTCCGAATTGAAACATGAATTTGCTACCCCATAAAGTATATATATATGTATTAGGGTGGCCCACGCTTGTATGGAAAAGTAAAAGTATAGTCCAATACTTTCTCCACAAGCTTGATTTTGTTTATTTAACTAAAATATATGTGTATACCAAAATTTGTTTCAATGAATGGGACAATATTTAGAGGTCGCGATGAATGGCGACTTTTATGTTTCACATCTGTTATTACATGCATTTACTACTGGCTTATCATTATTGTACTTGTTTATGTATTGGAGATACTTTTTCAGACTTTTCTTTGATATTTACTAGATTTACATTCGTTAAAATTCAAATATATTGATCCCTTTATATAAGATCCCTTTTATATTGATCCCTTATATATAAGAAGTGGAATTAGAGGCAAGGAAATTGCATAACATTGAAAGTCACAGAGCTACTGAAGAAGTGGCTGCATTATCTACGATGAAGGATTATGTTGTAATTTCCGACAGTGAGTCAGATTCATTGCACGAAGAAGTTAAGTTTCACAAAAAAAAAAAAAAAATACAACTAAACCAATAAAAACGAAATCTGTTTTTACAAACGACTTTATTGGATCTATTGACCGTGTAAATCTTTCTGATCGGAATACCATGTATGTTGTTGGAGCTGCAGTTCAAGCGTTAGGTATACCTGTATCCGAAATTGCCGTATCACGTACCACAATACAACGAAAAAGAAACGATATCCGAAAAAAGATATCAGAAGCTGATAAGGACTCATTCTCTTTACAATATCCAGTCGTATTGCACTGGGACAGCAAATTATTGCCCGATATTTCTGATGAAAACAAAAAAGTCGATAGAGTTGCTATACTCATCAGTGGCAATGGAAAAGAAAAACTTTAAGCAGTTCCGAAGATCACAAAAGGCACCGGCGTAGAACATGCTAACGCTTGTTTCGGTGTCTGTACCGATTGGTCAATAAAAAACCAAATTCGAGCACTATGCTTTGACACTACCGCCTCCAATACTGGTTTAAAGCTAAGTGCATGTACTTTAATTGAAAAAAAGATTAAATAAAGACCTAATATGGATTGCTTGTCGCCATCATATGTTTGCGGTCATGTTTTCTAATGTTTTTAAAGAGTATTTTGGCCCAAGCGGAGGAACCGAAGTGCAACTATTTAAAAGATTTAAAAATCAATGGCCAAATATTGATAAAGAAAATTTCAAAGTCGGAGATGATACTCTATTCCATACAAGTGACTTGCTTCAACTCTAACAGCAAATGTATGAATATTATACCGATGCAATCAAAAGTCAACAGCCAAGAGACGAATGCCGTGAACTCCTTTGAACACTTTGTCTAAATTTTCTTGCTGGTGCAATTAAAGCAGGAACAATGAAAGTTAAATTTTATGCACCAGGCGCGTGCCATATTGCTCGTTGGATGACGAAGGCGATCTATTGCATAAAAATATGTATGTTTCAAAATCAATTTGATTTCACAGATGAGGAAAAGAAAGCAGTTACCGAAATAAGTTTGTTTGTTTGTAAGACGATACTGGAATGAAGCTCCTTTAGCAATAAATGCTCCTCTTAATGATCAAAACCTCCTTAAACACCTCGAAAACTATCCCAATGAAAAAATTGTTAAAGCTGCTGTAAAAGCATTTCATAGACATTTATGGTACTTTTCGGAATATTTAATCGCGCTTGCCTTTTTCGATTCCAGAGTTACATATGAAACTAAAAAATAAACAATGGTGAAAACCCTCCAGCTACCACCAAAAGCTAAAGCCTTAAAGAGACTGGACGAAACGGTATTTAACCATAGAAATCCACTTAAGTCCTATGTTACCAAAAGGTCAACAATGTTTTTTAATTTACTAAGAGATGATGGACAAGAAAGGCACAGTCATTTCTTTCAAAGTATCCTACAGAGTGGAAAGACGACGGCATTTTTATTACGATGAAAGAAAATGCTTGACTTTTAAGAGTTGTAAATGGCAGTTCAGAACGAGGTGTTGCTTTGGTGACCCAATTTAACCCTCCGATGAGTGACAGTTCTGAACTTCACGGCCGTGTGAAAAGGTCCCTACGGACCGTTTTTTGTAAATCATGTTTTTTTCATATAAAAAAATTTTTTTTGATTTTTTTTGTTTTTATTGTTTACTAGCTGACCCGGGCAAACGTTGTTTTGCCTTCAAATTTTATTTTCACTGCAAGTCTGGTTCCGTTGCAAAGTCATGGCAGATTTAAATTTCGAAGAAGAATGAAAGGTGCACTAAATCGACAT
This sequence comes from Cordilura impudica, assembly GCA_963682025.1. Lineage (NCBI taxonomy): Eukaryota > Metazoa > Arthropoda > Insecta > Diptera > Scathophagidae > Cordilura > Cordilura impudica. The sequence continues at coordinate 271,640,085 of OY821517.1, read as the reverse complement.
AGCAATTATTGTTCAAATACCGTTTACTGAAGCAGAAATAATGGATTTATAGCTAAATATGATAGCTAAATATTGCGCCATCTGTCGGACGAACTTCAAATTACACAGAAACACTGCTCACGCCCCATAGAGCATGTATATAATGTTTGGTCAAAACTGGTGCAGTAGTTCTTGAGTTACGGTGGAAAAACACAAAAAACTAAATATTGCGCCATCTGTCGGATGAACTTCAAACTACACAGAAACACTCCTCACGCCCCATAGAGCATGTACATAAAGCTTGGTCAAAATAGGTGCAGTAGTTCTTGAGTTTAGCGATCACGAACATACACGTAATTTTTATATACATATATAGAGATAACTAAATTCTACATACAAAAATAATTTTTTCAATTTTTTATTATTTTTTTTTTTTGCTTGAATTTTCTTAAGACTATTATAAAAAAGTTTAAAAATTATTGTTGTTGAGCGTGTACTTCTTGTCCCCCGCCCTGTGCGCAAGTGTTGCAGCGATGTAAAAGTGTTGCCGCAGCCGAAGCAGTATGCCCGCGTTTTCCGCTGCCGCCCGTACTCAGAACGGCAAAGGCGACATGACGGTCTACTTGACCTAGCCGCAAACGACGGTGCATTGCCTTCCATCGGTCTTGGTAATACCTGAAATGAAAAGAAAAATAAAAAACAAATAAATATATATTCTATTCTTGAATTTGAAGATGTTTTTCTTACCCTGACATCTCCCGTTGTTGGTTTGGCAGTTTTCCAGAATATATCATTCCCTTCACAGGATAATAACTCTGTGAGTCGCATAACCACCATACTTTCAAACCATACTTAGCAGGCTTTGACGGAATGTATTGTGTGAAGCGGGTCCGGCCTATGTAAGGGAACAACTGCCATCAACTGTTAGTGCTTCATGAGGAGTGTAAGCTGCTGCCAAGTTATGTTGCAACATTTGCCAAATATCGTCAATAGCCGCAGTTTTGCTGTTGATGAGTCGCTCTTGTCGAGTATTTCCATTGTCGAATCGAATAAATTGCTTTATACACTTGAAGCGATCGTACGACAACGCAGCTTTGTATATTGGGCAACGCGTCGCGCCCCATAATTCCATAGCTGGTTCATGGTTTGATCTCGTGAGTCCAGCATACAAAAGAATAGCTACAAAGGCGTCAAACTCTTCCACTGTCACTGGCTTCCACTCCTTTTTCTTCGTGGGATTCGCCAAATTCCATGCAGCTGTAACCTCCCTGCCTTTACGATTTGTTTCACGTAGCACTAAGTGTATTATTTCCTCTGTCATGATTGAACGCATTATTGCATAGGGGTCATGTATATTTCCTGTTGGTCCTGGTTTCTTTCTTGTGAAGTCGACCACGTTATGATTACGACTGCGTGATGTTGGTGGTGCTTTTTTACTCCATTGGGTGCCATCTTTACCAATATAGTAACTTTCATTCGTTTCCTGTCCATCCTTTTCTTTCTCTTCATCATCGTCGTCATCAGTATCTTCATTTAGCTCGACGTATCCTTCAGTTTCGGCATCTGACTCTTCAGCAGGTTGGTATGTGCGATCTTCATCATCCTCAACTTCATAATTATCAATTGCAGCAATATCAATTTCTTCATCCATGTCTTCGTCCATAAAATCAGCAAATCTACTATCAGCTGCACGCCTTTCATCCGCAGTCATTTGCTGGTAACGTGTACTACGGCGTACAACAATTTCAGCAACGTCCAAATTACTTGCATCTGCCATATTTATATTTTTGTTTCCATCACACACGATTTTACTCTTCGCTGTCTAAACTTTGACTGATTTGGTTTACGAAACTACAACTTCTTTTATACTCTTTCGTACGTCTACCTAAACTCAAAGACATTAGGGATGATGATAAAAACAAAAAATTCTAAGAAAAAATTCTAAGAACAAAAATACTAAGAACAAAAAATTCGAAGAACAAAATACTAAGAACAAAAAATTCTAAGAACTGGTTTATTGCTAGTAGTATAAAATTAGAATATTGTGCCTTTCCTTGAAAGCAATAAAGTTCATGTCTTCGAATTTGTCTTAGAATTTTTTGTTTTTATCATCATCCCTAATGTCTTTGAGTTTAGGTCTTTGTGTTCACAACAAGTAAATTATGTGTTGAAACAATAAAAAATTTATAATGATGCCCAAAAACATGCATTTATTAGTGAAATTCAGTACAAGGTCCATACGGACCTATTCACACGTCCGCGTACTATTCTCACTAAAACCTCAATAACTCCTAAAGTAATGATCCGTTCGGCTTGATTTTTTTTTAAAAAGATGCCGAAGTAGGAGTAATTTCAGTTTGAAAAGGCAAAAAGGTCCCTAGGGACCTTCTCACTCATCAATTACAAAAATGAGGAGCAAAAGCAATATTTGCTTAGATTAGTTAATCACCATAGAAAAAAATTTCCCGGGGTTTCTAAACCTAATATTGCAAAAATGGCTATCGATAATTTTAAAAAATAATAAAATATATGATAATTTGTACTTAATGTACAGTTTTATGAATTCTTTATTTATTTGTTTTATTAAATATTTTTGTTTTTAAATAAACAGTGAATATCACCATAAAAAATCATTGTATGTTATATTTCTATATAACCCGGAAAAATCATTAAACTATCGCAACCTCTAAATATTGACCGATTGTGCTCAAATTTGGACTGAACAGTTTTAAGCACTATTCGAATAGGGTCAGCGTTGTGGAGCGCGAATATTCGATGCTTTTGTATTTTGGGCCACCCAAATATGTATATTCTTGATCCTTATAACAACTTGAGTTGATATGGCGTGTCCGTCTGTCTGTTGAAATCACACTCATTCATAAACCATTTGCCAGGGTAAATTTAGGTTAATATTGTTTGTGATTATTTTGAGCAGGTTGGTATTTAATATAGGGTAAATCGGAATTCCTTGTGCTAAGATATTTCCAAAAATATGGAGACACCTCTAAAAAATGCTAAAAATTCAGTGTGTTTGTTGAAATAATTTAATATTAAGTTTGTTTATTGTTAACTGTTTCAAATATTTTGTTTACATTTGGTTTAAATAGTGCAATAAATCCAGATATTAAGGTAAACATGAAACCCATGTGGAGGGCATCAAAGATTTGGCACAGCCGAATTTAATAGCCTTACTTGTTTAAATATATATATACATATATATAAATTCTTTATTTGAACAATTTAACTCCGAAAAGCATTCATTCAATTTGTTTAAGCAGCTGTGTATGTGTAGCTACACAAAAGTAAACATTTAACACCTTATTTATTGTTGTTGCTGTTTCCCATGCTATGGTTGCTGCCGTTAATGCTAATTCTGTTTTCCTACTCTTCTATATTTTCAGGTTATGGTCGACGAGAGGTTGTAGAATTTCTATTAAATAACGGCGCTTCCATACAAGCATGTGATGAGGGTGGTTTACACCCTTTACATAATGCCTGTTCATTTGGTCATGCCGAAGTTGTACGTCTCCTTCTGAAGGCGGGTGCCTGTCCTAACACCACAGATAATTGGAACTATACACCGTTACATGAAGCCGCCAGCAAGGGCAAGATAGATGTCTGCATTGCCCTGCTGCAACATGGTGCCAACCCTAATATAAGAAATTCAGAAAATAAGACTCCCCTGGAATTGGCCGATGAACAGACCAGGCCTGTATTAACCGGTGAATATCGTAAAGATGAACTTTTAGAAGCGGCTCGATCTGGAGCTAAAGAAAGACTTTTAGCTCTGCTAACACCCCTCAATGTCAATTGTCATGCTAGTGACGGTCGTAGATCAACGCCTCTTCATTTGGCTGCGGGTTATAATCGTATTGCCATAGTTGAAATACTATTGGCGCATGGTGCTGATGTTCATGCGAAGGATAAAGGTGGCCTGGTGCCGCTACATAATGCCTGCTCTTATGGACATTTTGAAGTGACCAAGCTGTTGATTAAAGCTGGCGCTGATGTTAATGCTAACGATTTATGGGCTTTTACTCCGCTACATGAAGCAGCTTCTAAAAGTCGTGTTGAAGTTTGTAGTCTTTTATTGAGTAAAGGAGCAAATCCTACTTTACTTAATTGTCATAATAAATCCGCAATTGATTCAGCTCCAACTAGGGAACTAAGAGAAAGAATACACTGTAAGTACTTGTATATTATTTTTGTTGTTGTTATATTATTTTTGTTGTTTCTTAATGAAAAAAGGAAAAGATTTTACTGTTTGCTTATGGGAAAATTTTTCCAGAATCTGTAAAAGAAAAAGTTCCTCAGCATTAGGGTGGCCCTTCGTTATATAGAGGGGAAAAAAGTGTTCGAAATTAAAGTCTCACCCACCTAGAAATATGCGAATAGCAAAAAAATGAGAAATACAAAGTTTTGGGTCAATCAAAAAAAGTTTAGAGGTGCCTCAACGCGACCGAAAATTTCAAGTGTGTTTATATGGGGAATTATGACTTTTTATCAGATTTTAAGAAAATTTCGTTCTATAGCTTAATTTTTTCAACAAGTTGTTATATGAATCCATTTCAGTACTAAATTAAAAAGCTATATAACTTCAAAATCAAATAAAAACCCGCCAAGAAATAGGAAATGCCCCAGACCACTTTTATGCAAAAAAAAAACTAAGTCGTGAAATCTGATGAAAATTTTTTCAACTTTAAGAAATTAATTAAAGCCATTTTTTTTTTTTTTTTGTCTCCATACCTATGACCACTCAGACATGAAGTATTGTTTTATTACAACGTTTTTAACCTATTTTGAAAACTCCTTTTTTAAGTTTTAAAAAATTTTCTTAAACAAAATTTAAAAAAAAATGGATCTGACTCTTTAAAGTTTTGTTAAATATATGTTAAAGATTAATTGTGTGAATTTTTAAGTAAATTCCTCTGCCAGAATTTTTTTTTACAAGGAATTTTTTTTTGCGGATTTCGAGAAAAAGATTTTTGTGAAATGTTCGATAAATGTAATCTTTTTAAATACTTTCTATCAAAAATTTATCTATTTTATACTTCTAAATGTTATATTTTATCTTAGCCTGGGGTTTTGGAAAAAATAATATGACCCTATTAACCCTTTTGGAGTTGGGCTCACATATGACCCCAGGCTAATAAAAGACAATTTATTCAAAAATTCAAATATTTTGTAAGTGCTGCTGAATTCTTAGATGTGACTCTTAAAATATAATAACCAAATCTGCAAGTCTCCCATGCTAAAAATTTAGAATAAATCAAACAACGTTAACCCATTCCTTGACGATGCCAAACTTTGAATTTTGGCATATTTAAAAAATTAATTGTTCTAGTAAACTAGATGAAACCCTAACTATGGGTTGGGAAATAAAATTATGCATACGATAGTCGCATGATAACTATCTAGCTTTGGAAAACTAACACTTTTTTGTAACGAACTAATTTTTCAGTTTAGTTTTCCTCCAACTCACATTTTCTTGATAGAAGGGCACCATTTTCACGACATCGTTGCAATCGTCCAATCATTTTATTCGAAGATTTAAATTAGTTGCCATTATTATTCTTGCACTGATCGTCTAGCTCCTTGACATTAAACTTGTCACGTGTTGCCTACTGTTTTGAATGTTTCTTGGTGTCTATTGATCGACGCTAAAATTCCTACTGATTGCGCTCTTACAACTGCGCGATATCCGCGTCCAATATCACTATCTTCGATCATTCATTTGCGTATGGTAGTGACCTCATTTATATGGCCTGCTTTTACGGCAGCACTACATTTTTTCGATTAATATTAAGGTTTGCGAACAAAAAACCCATAACATACATTTTACTTGTAGAAGTTTACCTAATTCAATTTATTAATTTTTTTAAATCATATTAACCATGCAGAATATGATGAAAAATGTTTTCCTATATGGAATAGTTAATAATTAATAATTATCAATAGTTAATAATTATTTTACTTTAAAATGGACTGTGAACGAAAAATATGTGAAGAAATTGTTGTAATTATAATAAAAATCAGAAACGGGCTTTTAAAACAATCGCTTATGTGGCAAATGTTTCTCAGCAAACGGGCTATTCAAAATTATATTAACAGAAGCCTGGAAAGTGACAGAAGAAAGGGCTAAACTAACCCTATCAAGGTTAGATAAATTTTGACTATTTTTAAGAAAAATCTGAATATTTCGAGGAGAAAAATAGCTAGGAGACTTTCGGAAGAAAAGTAAAGGAGGCAGGATTCAAATCGTATAAAGTACAAAAGATGCGGGATCGAAACGCCAATAAGAATATCGAAGCAAAAGAACTTGCTAAAAACACTTGAGCGTAATTTCATCGACAAGTATGAATGCTGCCTTATAGAGTAAATGATGAAACAGAAGTGCTTGTCGACTTCATACAGCTACCAGTAGTGGATTTTTACGTAGCTGATAATAGAGTGAATGTCTGTGTATAATTTAGGACACAAAAAATTAAGTTTCCGAAAAAGTTTTTAATTTGGCAATTCGTTTGTGACAACGGGTACGATTAATACCGATTTGTACATTAAGGAATGTTTATTTGATCTGAATGGTAAAAACAAAATAATGTCAATTTTGTACCAAGAGATGCGAATCCACCCAACTACCCATAACTATAATTTGGAAAAATCGATATATATGTAACGGGTGATTTTTTTGAGGTTAGGATTTTCATGCATTAGTATTTGACAGATCACGTGGGATTTCAGACATGGTGTCAAAGAGAAAGATGCTCAGTATGCTTTGACATTTCATCATGAATAGACTTACTAACGAGCAACGCTTGCAAATCATTGAATTTTATTACCAAAATCAGTGTTCGGTTCGAAATGTGTTTCGCGCTTTACGTCCGATTTATGGTCTACATAATCGACCAAGTGAGCAAACAATTAATGCGATTGTGACCAAGTTTCGCACTCAGTTTACTTTATTGGACATTAAACCAACCACACGAATGCGTACAGTGCGTACAGAAGAGAATATTGCGTCTGTTTCTGAGAGTGTTGCTGAAGACCGTGAAATGTCGATTCGTCGCCGTTCGCAGCAATTGGGTTTGTGTTATTCGACCACATGGAAGATTTTACGCAAAGATCTTGGTGTAAAACCGTATAAAATACAGCTCGTGCAAGAACTGAAGCCGAACGATCTGCCACAACGTCTAATTTTCAGTGAATGGGCCCTAGAAAAGTTGGCAGAAAATCCGCTTTTTTATCGACAAATTTTGTTCAGCGATGAGGCTCATTTCTGGTTGAATGGCTTCGTAAATAAGCAAAATTGCCGTATTTGGAGTGAAGAGCAACCAGAAGCCGTTCAAGAACTGCCCATGCATCCCGAAAAATGCACTGTTTGGTGTGGTTTGTACGCTGGTGGAATCATTGGACCGTATTTTTTCAAAGATGCTGTTGGACGCAACGTTACGGTGAATGGCGATCGCTATCGTTCGATGCTAACAAACTTTTTGTTGCCAAAAATGGAAGAACTGAACTTGGTTGACATGTGGTTTCAACAAGATGGCGCTACATGCCACACAGCTCGCGATTCTATGGCCATTTTGAGGGAAAACTTCGGAGAACAATTCATCTCAAGAAATGGACCGGTAAGTTGGCCACCAAGATCATGCGATTTGACGCCTTTAGACTATTTTTTGTGGGGCTACGTCAAGTCTAAAGTCTACAGAAATAAGCCAGCAACTATTCCAGCTTTGGAAGACAACATTTCCGAAGAAATTCGGGCTATTCCGGCCGAAATGCTCGAAAAAGTTGCCCAAAATTGGACTTTCCGAATGGACCACCTAAGACGCAGCCGCGGTCAACATTTAAATGAAATTATCTTCAAAAAGTAAATGTCATGGACCAATCTAACGTTTCAAATAAAGAACCGATGAGATTTTGCAAATTTTATGCGTTTTTTTTTAAAAAAAAGTTATCAAGCTCTTAAAAAATCACCCGTTATATAAAAGCGGAACTATGTATGTTTGTTTGTTTGTTGGAAGTTTATTGGAGGGTAAAACATTAGACCGACCTTCCTTTTACAGTCTCACGGTATACCTGGAAGGAATTACAGGCTATAATTTTTTTTTTGATATATTTAGTGGGCATGCCATCTCCCGTGCAAAGTGAATTTTTAATAGCATATGTATTGAACAATATGACAGGGAGAACTTTGTATATTTGTGTGAGGTCACCTATTATTAATGTTGGTAGCAATGCCAAAAATGGGCGTGATTGGATAAGTGGGCGTGACACCTACCATACAAAGTAATTATTCAATATCATATCTTTCGAGTACTATGACAGAGACAGCTTTGCGAATTTATGTAAGATCATCTACTATTATTAATGTGAGTAGTCGAACAAAAATTAGGCAGGATCGAATCAATGGGCGTGGCACTCCTACACAAAGTGTATATTAAATGTCATATATCTGGAGTACTGTAACAGTGAGAGCTTTGGGACTTTGCGTGAGCTCATAAGTTATTCATGTTATTAGTCAAACAAAAAATGGGCTTAATCGGAGTAGTGGGCGTGGCAACGCCCGTACAAAGTATCTATATAAAATCATGCAACTGGAGTAATATGTAAGAGTCCATCAGATATGAGTAGAAGTGATTAGACAGATAAAAATGGGCGGGATAGGATTATTGGGCATGGTACCACCTAAAAAAAATCAAGTACTATGAAAGAGACAGTCTTGAAACTTTCGACAAGTACATTAATTACCAATATGAGTAGTTGTGGAAAATAAGAGCGGAATCGCCAAATTCATGAAACGCGAAAACCAAAAATTGTCAAATTCGAAAATCGCGAGTAACAAAAATCGCCAAAAATAAAAATCTTCAAAATCAAAAATCGCCAACATCAAAAATCGGTAAAATAAATAATTGTTTAATGATATTCTAAATTCAAGGTTTTATCGTTAAGTGTTGCCCGATTTAATTTGGAAAAGCCATGCTATATGTAGCTTGCTCCAGAGTAGGAACGCACAAAAATTTTATAATTTACCACCAAGCATAAAATAAAAAAAAATATATAAAATAAATTAACTAAATCGTATGGAAGCACGACAGGGAGGGCATACTAGTAATATATAAAACAATTAATTTGGAAAAATAATATATTACAGCTATGCCAACTTTTTCCAAGCAAAATGCCAAAAAAAATTCCCCAAAAATCGGTAAATGGCGTTAAATTAGAACAACACCAAAAGCCCTGAAAACCAATATCTATATATTTATAAAAAAAAGACTATTTTTTATTAATTTCCAAAAACCTATGTACATATATATTATTTGAACATTTCAGAAAATTTTGAAATTAATGAAACGTCTTGAAGCGTATATCAATAATAAAAATATAAAATACAGTAAGATACCCTTATACCTGTTCATTTCCAAATAAAAACGTGTAATATTCTTCCTCATCTTTTTGTAACCTTTTATATTTTTTCCTTTTATATATTTTTTATTTACTTATGCCGTTTTCTTTTCTGACAAAAAATGTCGCCCTTTTTTTGCCCTGGTTTCGAAAAGTGTATTTTTTATGTATTCTGAATTAAGGCCCTCGAAAATCACAAAAAATTCCAGCCATTGACTTCTTTCATGTCATAGTGTGAGAATATTTCCCCATTGTTCCCCATTTTTGAATATTTTTACTCTATGACTTCCAAGAAGATAATAATCAAAATTTATTTGCAGTTATGAACACAGCACTTTGAGATCTTTCGATTGATACATAATATGAGGTTGCTCTTAATTCAGAATATATAAAAAAATATACTTTTCCAAAAAAGGGCAAAAATAGGGTGACATTTTTTGTCAGAAAAGAAAACGGCATTAGTTTTTCAGCTATAACTGAAGACCCATTGTTGATTTCTCATTTCATTCTTCAGCAAAATTGTACTTAAGTCTTAAATATATAATTTTTTTTAATCTATCCATAAAAAATAGAATAAACAAGTAAGACATCTAGACCGACTATACGATACCCTATACCATGGTTTAGAGACCCTATCTCTTCGGTCCAACTAATTCGATATAGAAAATAAGCATAAACCAAATTTGAGTGCCATTATTATTAATTTTTTTGGCTGGAGATATGAAAAAGTTCATATCGGGTCCTATATTTATATGGGGACTAGATCGATAAATGGACCGATCCTGACCATATTTGGTAAAGTCTCTTATATTTTGAAAAAATATATACAAACCAAATTTGAAAAAAATCTGTGCAATATTTTTGTTTTTTGATAGATTTAAGTGAATATCGGGAAGCAGCTCTATATGGGGCCTATGACTAAGAATTGTCCTATAGGTATTATTTTTGGACTAGTAACTAATGGATATAATAAACACACACAAACCAAATTTTACTGAGATCTATATGGTAATTTGGATCTTATTGCAATTTGTGTCGATTTCATAGGGGTCATTTGTATGGGGACTAGGTCTGAACATGAAGCGAATTTCACCAATTTCAATAGCGTTTATCCTATGGCCGATAGAAGCTTATGTACCAAATTTCGTCAAAATATATTCATATTTGCGACCTGTAGTTTGATTATAAGGTTTACATGGACATACAGACGGACGAACGGACATCGCTAAATCGACTCAAAAAGTGATTCTGAGTCGATCGGTATAATAAAAGATGGGTCTGGGTCGAATATTTTTCGTTGTTACAAACAGCAGCACAATGTCATTATACCCAAACCACATGGTGGTATAGGGTATAAAAATACCCATACGTATACATCTCTTATATTATACTAATAAATAATAATCATACGCCATTATTACGTTATGTTATCTAAAATATTGGCCCTTATTATGAGTTGCATTCGATCTTCGATCTTCGCTGGCTATCGAACATCGACTATCGAATGTCAAATTTGTATTATTAGCTGGCAGCACGGTCGAAAATTTCGTTGCACAACGAATTTTCAATCGAACACAATTTTGCTTTCGATGCTGGATGGCAGTTTGTAAAACTTATTGCAAATATAAGTTGTAAATTATTTTAATTTCATGAGATTGATCTGCCTTGTGTGTAGTAGACAGCAATTCCATAAACTCCTCCTTGCAGCCGAAAATTTGCTATAAATCTGTAAACAAATGGTACCCTTGTTAAAACCTCGCATACTTACGTAGTGGATCCATTTCCAAAATATTGGAAGCATCTCTCATGACGAAGCATTCCGCTTCATCAGACAATCATAGAACCATAATTCCATGTTATAGTGCATTTACATCTGAAGAAAATCTAGTAGATTTTAGTTGAAATCTATTTCAAAATCTATACCGTTTACATCTAACTTTTTTGACATTTTGTGAGATTTTGTTTCCATAACAATAAACAGCTGATTAAAATAAAACATAAACATAAACTTAAACGTAAACATAAACATAAACATAAACATAAACATAAACATAAACATAAACATAAACATAAACATAAACATAAACATAAACATAAACATAAACATAAACATAAACATAAACATAAACATAAACATAAACATAAACATAAACATAAACATAAACATAAACATAAACATAAACATAAACATAAACATAAACATAAACATAAACATAAACATAAACATAAACATAAACATAAACATAAACATAAACATAAACATAAACATAAACATAAACATAAACATAAACATAAACATAAACATAAACATAAACATAAACATAAACATAAACATAAACATAAACATAAACATAAACATAAACATAAACATAAACATAAACATAAACATAAACATAAACATAAACATAAACATAAACATAAACATAAACATAAACATAAACATAAACATAAACATAAACATAAACATAAACATAAACATAAACATAAACATAAACATAAACATAAACATAAACATAAACATAAACATAAACATAAACATAAACATAAACATAAACATAAACATAAACATAAACATAAACATAAACATAAACATAAACATAAACATAAACATAAACATAAACATAAACATAAACATAAACATAAACATAAACATAAACATAAACATAAACATAAACATAAACATAAACATAAACATAAACATAAACATAAACATAAACATAAACATAAACATAAACATAAACATAAACATAAACATAAACATAAACATAAACATAAACATAAACATAAACATAAACATAAACATAAACATAAACATAAACATAAACATAAACATAAACATAAACATAAACATAAACATAAACATAAACATAAACATAAACATAAACATAAACATAAACATAAACATAAACATAAACATAAACATAAACATAAACATAAACATAAACATAAACATAAACATAAACATAAACATAAACATAAACATAAACATAAACATAAACATAAACATAAACATAAACATAAACATAAACATAAACATAAACATAAACATAAACATAAACATAAACATAAACATAAACATAAACATAAACATAAACATAAACATAAACATAAACATAAACATAAACATAAACATAAACATAAACATAAACATAAACATAAACATAAACATAAACATAAACATAAACATAAACATAAACATAAACATAAACATAAACATAAACATAAACATAAACATAAACATAAACATAAACATAAACATAAACATAAACATAAACATAAACATAAACATAAACATAAACATAAACATAAACATAAACATAAACATAAACATAAACATAAACATAAACATAAACATAAACATAAACATAAACATAAACATAAACATAAACATAAACATAAACATAAACATAAACATAAACATAAACATAAACATAAACATAAACATAAACATAAACATAAACATAAACATAAACATAAACATAAACATAAACATAAACATAAACATAAACATAAACATAAACATAAACATAAACATAAACATAAACATAAACATAAACATAAACATAAACATAAACATAAACATAAACATAAACATAAACATAAACATAAACATAAACATAAACATAAACATAAACATAAACATAAACATAAACATAAACATAAACATAAACATAAACATAAACATAAACATAAACATAAACATAAACATAAACATAAACATAAACATAAACATAAACATAAACATAAACATAAACATAAACATAAACATAAACATAAACATAAACATAAACATAAACATAAACATAAACATAAACATAAACATAAACATAAACATAATATTTTATTTCCTTTTTATTCAACTTGTTTGCTTTTGTTTTTAAATGTCAATTTTTCAGTCACTGCGTTGTAATTTTCTACTACAATATTAAAAAACACAGTAGTATCATTTGGTAGTGCCCAAGTTTGACAAGATTGTGTGAGATTTTGCACAAATCTAGTAACGAGCTAGATTTTGTTTTGTATGGGAAATCTAGTAAAAATGAGCTAGATTTCGCTCGAAATCTCGTATATACTAGATTTTGCTTAGATGTAAACGCAATATTAATAAATAATTATTTCTTTCCTTAATAAATTTGTAAACAAACAATTTTTATATATAGTACCAGCTTATAAATATGTACTATTGTGAATAATCCAATTGAGTGAAATTCACAATAGCGCTATTTTATCGAATGTGCGCCATAATACCAAATGAAAATTCGTTCTATCAGTTAATTCGACCACAATGGAAAATCGAAAGTTGCTCATAATAGGCACCATTGATTTAAAAGAGGGGAAATTATAACTTTTTGTAGATTTCATTCGATAAAATCAGTCCAACTTGATTTGCTGAAGCTATTTGCTGTAGAAAGAAATTAGAAATCATCAATGGTTCTTGAGTTTTAGCTAAAAAACTAAGTAAACAAACATCAAGGTAAGGAAAATATATAAAAGGTCAATAAAAAGATTGGCCTGAGAACGCCAAACCCTTTTGGAAGTTTTACTATGCTGGCCTAGAACTTTCACAGTGATTTGAAATTGCTCACCCCCAGACAACGACCCCGAAAAACTTCAACAGTTTTATGAGCCTCTTTGTACAAAAATTTTAAATTTGAAGGGAAGTTGTTCAAATAAATACAATATATTTTTTTACTTGAACTGTTGTATTTAAATGGCACTGCGCTTCTTGGGCAGTTGAAATGTGCTAAATCGAGCGCGAAAAGCGCTAAGTTGGCATCGCTGATGTATTATATGTCAATTTGAATAACATTCACATCAATTATTTGTAATTTTACCCTCAGTTTTTATTCCGTTTGTAACGCATCGCGTCTCCATAAGTATTTATATTCTTGATCTTTATAACAACTCGAGTCGATATAGTGATGTCAGTCTGTTCGTATGTCCATTCGTCCGTCTGTCTGTCCGTCTCTTGAAATCAAAAAATAAACCATTTACCTAGATAAAATTGGGATAATATTGTTTGTCATTTCGAGCAGGTTGTTATTGAAAATTGAGTAAATCAGACATCATTGTATATAGATATGGCTGAATATATGGAGACACCTCTGTGTGTTCGTTGTAATAATTTGGTATTAAGTTTATCAAATTATCAACTTTTTCAAATATTTTGTTTACATTTCTTATAAATAGGGCAATAAGTAAAGGTATTACTGTAAACAAACCCCAGAGAATTTAACACTCTTACTTGTTTTTTATTCAAATCGGTCATTAAGTTTATTAGGTATTGCGAATTATTTATGTTAAAATTTTTATGTGCGCAATCCTTATATTTAAATAAAGTGTTTTAACGTATCTGTCTGATAATATGTCTGAGATGGATTCCATTTACAGTATCGTATGATTGGTTTATTATACATATGACCAAATACTTAAATTATAAATTTTGTTTCTTTCTTTCATCAATCAGACGAATATAAAGGACATTGTGTTTTAGATGCTTGTAAAACTGGCAATATACCGCGTTTAAAGAAATTCCTATCTTCCGAAACTGTCAATTTTATACATCCCTATTCAGGTGATGCACCTCTACACGCATCAGCAGCATCAATAGATCCAAAACGTAAACAGGCAAGTTAAACAATTACACTGTCCGTCCGATTTCATTTCATTTAATACGAATACAATATTTTTTTTTCTCAGATTGCCGAGTTACTGATACGCAAGGGCTCTTTATTAAATGAGAAAAATAAAGCATTCCTTACACCACTCCACCTAGCTGCCGAACATTTACACTATGACATTATGGATACTCTGTTGAAAACTGGTGCCAAAATAAATGCTTTAGATGGTTTGGGGCAAACCGCTTTACACAAATGTGCCAGGGATGAACAGGCTGTACGAATTTTGTTGTCGTATAATATTGACATCACCATTATATCACTGGAAGGTTATACAGCAGCTCAGTTAGCCTCGGATAGTGTATTGAAAATATTGAAAGATCCTCCAGATACGGAGACACATTTATTGGAAGCTGCCAAGGCTGGCGATTTAGATACAGTTCGTCGTATAGTCTTAGCTAATTCTCATTCGGTCAACTGTCGTGACTTAGACGGTAGACACTCAACACCATTACATTTTGCAGCTGGGTTTAATCGCGTCCAAGTTGTGGAATTTTTATTAGAACAGGGAGCCGAAGTTCATGCTGCTGATAAGGGTGGCCTGGTTCCTCTGCATAATGCCTGTTCTTATGGTCACTTTGAAGTTACCAAGCTTTTGATAAAGGCTGGAGCAAATGTTAATGTGTCTGATTTGTGGAAATTTACTCCATTGCATGAGGCGGCTGCAAAAGGGAAATATGATATTGTTAAACTTTTAATAAAGCATGGCGCCGATCCTACTAAAAAGAATCGTGATGGTGCAACACCGGCTGATTTAGTGAAAGAATCAGATCATGATGTTGCTGAACTATTGAGAGGTAATTCGGCCTTATTAGATGCGGCCAAAAAGGGTAATTTGGCTAGGGTACAACGGTTGGTAACACCAGAAACTATTAATTGTCGCGATGCTCAGGGTCGCAACTCTACACCTCTTCACTTGGCTGCCGGTTATAATAATTATGAAGTTGCCGAGTATTTGTTGGAAAATGGAGCAGATGTAAATGCTCAGGATAAAGGCGGATTAATACCTCTGCACAATGCCTCTTCATATGGTCATTTGGAAATTGCCGCTCTTCTCATCAAACACAAGACTGTCGTAAATGCTACAGATAAGTGGGGTTTTACTCCATTACATGAAGCAGCCCAAAAGGGACGCACGCAATTATGTTCCCTGCTACTAGCTCATGGTGCAGATCCTTATATGAAAAATCAGGAAGGACAAACGCCTATTGAACTGGCCACTGCAGATGATGTTAAATGTCTACTGCAGGATGCTATGGCCACAGCTTTGAGTAGCTCAGCATTGAGTGCTTCCCAACAATCACTACTTAGTAATAACTCCTCACCATTGGCGCCTGTTACACCCGCATCTTCAAGCAATTTAACAGTAGCAACTAACACAGCAAGTAGTCCTAATGTAACAGCCTGTACCGTTCTATCACCTAGTACCGAAACTGTGACATTACCATCCGGCGCCTCAATGATATTAAGTGTTCCTGTACCACTACCCCTTTCAACACGTATCAGTCCAGCTCAGGGTGCCGAAGCCAATTCAACAGATTTGGGTGAAGATGTTACAGATCCCGAATCAATTACAAATAGTGCCAGCTTTTTAGCAAGTTTACAATTGGAACATTTAAGCGATCTTTTCGAAAGAGAACAAATCACTTTAGAGATTCTAGCTGAAATGGGTCATGAAGATTTGAAACAGGTTGGTGTTTCAGCTTATGGTTTTCGACATAAAATTCTCAAGGGAGTAGCTCAGTTACGGGCTACAACAGGTAAGCTTTATTCTTAGTTTTTAACGGGATGTTTTTTGAAATTTTACATTTTCTTTTTGTCTTTTGTTTGCAAGGTATTGGCAATAATGTTAATCCTGGTACACTTCTAGTTGATCTTTTACCAGATGATAAAGAATTTCTAGCAGTGGAAGAAGAAATGCAAGCCACCATAAGAGAACATAGAGATAATGGCCAAGCTGGTGGTTATTTTACACGTTATAATATTATAAGGGTAAGTTAATTATTTTAATACCCTCAACAATGTTGACATATTTTTGAGTCAACAAAAAATACACAGTTCAACAGCCATTCTGGGGTTGAGAGTACTAGGTCACTTAGTAAAATCTCCAAGCCATTCTCATTTCATATGTTTTCCTTATCTTAATGTTTGCTTGCCTAGCAGCCTTGAGGCATACTTGTCCGTTAGAGGACTAAATCTTATGATGTGAAAAGCTTCTTGTTTTTGTCACATTCCTCTAGTTGGAACTGCAATGGCATATGAAGTCCTAACAGATTAATCACAACTGCATTGTACCTTATGTTTTGTATGTCGGGGTTGTGGATTGCTTTTCACATTACAATACTTGAAATTTATATGGCTATGTTAATGTTGAGAAAGCTAAAAATGAGGGGATAAAAAAAGCTCAGCTTGTTCGTGCCAACTCTCGTATAAAAAAAAAAAAAAAAAAAAAAAAAAACATTCCTCATGTTCTTTTCTTTCAAATGTTTGAGTTAAATAGTTGATTAAGCATGAGTTCAAGTAATAGGCAGAAGGTTGCTGAAGATGAACAAGTCGTGTTGTTCGAAAGTGGCTACTCCATCTAGCTCTGTCTTAATTTTTCAATATTTCTCTTACATTACAAAAAAACAATAAAAAAACTAATTATTGTAATAAAGATCAACAATAAATAACCCTGACATTTATATATAATATTATTTATTTGTCATATTATTTGTCAGCTTCTTTCAGATCGATCAACTCGCCATTGTTTAACCCACTTTCTCCTTCGCCTTTTTTGTACTTTACTTGAACTTTCACAATATTCTAACGCAAAATAATTTCCACATCTTCGTTATTGTCCAAATCTGATGTTTCAACAAACAGTTTACTTAAATCAAACAAATCTTCATTAAAATCTTCCAATAAAATCTTGTACAACAATTAAAAAATTTTAAAATATATATTTTTTCGTATGTATATTTATGTAGTCGCTGATGAACATCTAAAGAGGGTTTTCCGATAAAATGCAAAAAAAAAATTACAAGCGTTATTGCAAGCAAATTCACGGTGTAAATGTGCATGATTTTACTTAGCAACTACAAAAGAGAATTGAAAAAATTGCATGAATGTAAATGGGACCCCCCAGGGACTTATGAAATTTTTCATGCAATTTGTTCAATTCTCTTTTCTAGTTGCTAAGTAAAATCGCTTACATTTGCATCGGAAAATCTTCTTTAGTTGTGCATTCGATACTAAATAAATATATATACCCACGAAAAAATTATATGTAATATAAGCAGTGTAAGGAGAAATGTAAGAAAAAAAAAATCACGGAAAACAGAAATAGTGAAACATTTGGAAATTGCATAGTGTAAATGGGCTTGCTAAGCTTAATCACATTAACACAAATAAAATAAGAAAATTATAAAAGGAAATGTTTTGAGTTAAATCTCTTTTATCTCTCAATCGACTTTTGACGGATATTATTTTGATTTTGTCATCACTAAATCAATACTTTTTTTTTAATTTATCTATTTTTTCAAATTGTATTTGATAGAGAACACACCAAAGAGTGATTGCTCAAAAAAAACAAACAAAAAAAATAGGACAACGCGAAATTATTAAAAAATAAAATTGCTACATCAGAACATCTTTGACGCGTATGATGAATATTTTTTTTTCTTGTTTAACCAACACTCAGGGGATGCCCCTACAAATGCAGTGCATTGTGTTGATTTCAGGTAAATAGGTTATGGTAAGGAGGAGAGAGAGTAGTGTTTGTGGATATTTGACTTAAATTTTATTAGATTATAACTGTCAGGAAAAACCTCTGCGGGGAGTTTATTCCACATACGGCTAGTTCGACTGATAAACGAATTTTTCTGTAATGCATTGTGCGGTCAACTGGACAATAGACTACAAATGGATGTGATTTACTAGAGAAGCGGGTAGAGCGAACCGAAACTCGGGCACTTGGAATAAGTTCGCTTATCTCAGAAGAACATTTCCCATGGTAATATATATAGAACAGTGCTACACAACCCACATTCCGCCGATGTTCCAATGAAGCAATAGAGTTGGATATCCTATTGTCATTGATGAGCGGCAACGCCCTCCTTTGCACACGGTCCAGTAGCTCCAAAATAGACTTTGAAGCTCCTGCCCATATATGGGAGTTGTATTCCATTTTCGGTCGGATGTAAGTGGTATAGATTTTAAGGAGATCAGAGGAAGTGAAGTAATTTTTGCACTGTTTTAGAAAACCAAAACACTTGAATGCTTCTTTCGGCACTTGAAAAACATGCTCATTCCAACGAATATCACATTGAATTCTCATGCCTAGAACATCAAGAGTATCCGATTCGTCAATACCTATACCAACAATATATACAGATGACATTGTTGAATCCATGGTCCTATGTGTCAACATACAACATTGAGTCTGCAGCGCATTAAAATCAACCCTATTCGCTTTACCCCACTCGGAGATTGTTAACAGGTCTTGATTGAGTGTGTCATTCATTGTCCGCCTTTTGCCCCCAACCTCCAAGAGGCCTGGCCTACAATTAAATGAAAAAGAATGACAAATGCTGCTGTCATCTGCGAAAGAGTATATAGAGTTAAAGTTTGACCAAGAAGGTCGTTCAGAAAGATAAGGAAAAGGGAAGGAGAAAGAACGGAACCTTGGAGTGCCCCTGAATTAAGCTGAAACTCATTAGATGAGACCCCATCAATAACAACACGTATTGTCTCTGAGAAAACTCGATATAAATCGAGAGAAGTCATTACCGATCCCAAATTCAATAAGCTTCGATATCAATGCAACGTGCCATACACGATCGAATGCCTTGGAAATATCTAGAGCATCCAATTTACTTTCGCCAAAATTGCAAATGGATCGACTCCAGCGCTCAGAAAGTAGAGCTAACAAGTCTCCCGTGGAACGATTTCTACGGAAGCCATACTGTCGATCATTAAGAAGTGAGTTGGCCTCTAGGTAGTTAACAAGATGGAAATTGATCATGCTCTCCATCACCTTTGAGAGCGCAGAGCAGATTGCAGTTGGACGGTAATTTTCAGAGTTATTAGCCGCACCCTTTTAGGGATTGGTTGGACATTAGCAACCTTCCAGCAAGTGGTAAAGACCCCCATACGGTACGAAAGGCTGAAAAGGTTGGCCAATGGACTGGCTAGAATCTAAGAGCACTGTTTCAGCACCAGTGCTGGTATACCATCCGGTACCGGAGACTTATTAATGTTGAGATCCGAAAGAACCTTTTTAACTGCACGTGCTCGGAAGAATATTTTAGGAATAGTACAAGATACTCTTTCGAGTTCGGGCAGTGGTTGATCACTATCCCCTGATGATGATCGGAAAATTCGGTCGAAATATTGGGTCAAATAATATATAAAAAGAAAAAATATTAATAAAATTAAAACATAAAAAAAAAAACCTTTTTTGTTTATTTTATTAAAAATTTTATGACCTCAAGCTGAACAAATCAAATTAATTAATTCGGCAAAAAATTCAGCTAAAAGGTTAGCCGGTTCAGTGAATATTTGGTCATTCATTAAAATAGCTGGGATAGCAGAACTAGTATTATTCTTTATCCTTTTAACAAATAACCAAAAGCTCTTACTACCCCGAGGAGCAGAGAGAACTTTAGCACGAAGACGCTGATCGTAAAGAATCTTTTGGCGCCTTAATGTTTTGGCACATTCAGCTCTCACCTGTTTGCGTTGCAGTTCAGTGACGGAATTTATATTTTCACGCCAATATCTGAATGTTTCGTCTGTGGATCTGACTTCATCTCTGCAAGTCTGGTTAACATATAACATTCGTTATAATATTCAGTTCAAGATATAAATGTAGGGTATCAGATCCCAGTTTAACACTCTTACATGTTATGTCTTTCATACCGTTATGTAGAGAGTATATGTCACGAAGAATCGATCTGGCGTTGTCCGTCCGTCTTTCTGTCTGACTGTCCGTCTTTTGAAAACATTCTACTATCCACAATAGGTAGAGTGGGTCACATTACATAGACTTAAAGAGCTCGTCATAATCTGGAGCAGTTTGGTGTAAAGGTTGTTGATTAGCTAGGTATTGTTGCTTAAAAATTGAAACACTTTATTGATTCTAGTTTAAATCATGACTGTTTATTTTTTTCAATAAGTTGCTTATTTTATAATTAGTTTTACAATTTTAGCTTATCGTCTAGTGTTAAGTAATAAAGTAGAACATTTCTACGGATGCTTAACAATAAATTTCCGTGGTTGGTAGATAATTGATGTATAAATCATCATTTTCTAAGGAATCGTCCAAAAGGAAAGGAATTGTTTAAATGTATTTCTAAAAACCAAAATGATACGATTTCTACTGGAAGTCCCACATACTGGCCCAGTGATCCTGCTAAAATTCCTGACCTATTCGATTTCATCATTTATAAAGGAATTCCTCGAACTTTACTGGGAATTATTTCCTGGGATGATCTACGTTTTGATCGTAGTCCTATCATTGCGAGTTATAAAACCGTTTTTACTAAACGCGCTAATAGTTCTAAACTAATTTCTAATAAAACTGACATAAACTCATTTAAAAAAGCCAAAAAATATAAATATTGCCTACATACGGGTCACAGTGCCGTTGAAGCAAGCGAAGTTTTGACAAAAATGGGGACGAAAACGGCCAACGAGGTCTTATTCGGGACACTACATACATTCGAAAAATCGCGGAGCGGAAATCGGAGCTGATTATATATAGTAAATTCAGCAGAAAATTCAATTAATTCTCTTAGTTATAAGAGTAATTTTAGAATTACGCTGCACCCTCTTACATCTGTATATACCTACATATATATACACCTAAACAACGAAATCGGGAAATCTGTTCCTCCGCTATGTAAATACCTACATATGTATATACCCCCGAATTCATAATGAAAAGTTAGCTGCTGCTTACATGTCCCGCTCAACGAGGTTCTTACTAGTCAACCGATT
Organism: Cordilura impudica; assembly: GCA_963682025.1. Taxonomy (NCBI): domain Eukaryota; kingdom Metazoa; phylum Arthropoda; class Insecta; order Diptera; family Scathophagidae; genus Cordilura; species Cordilura impudica. Next base: position 271,618,042 of record OY821517.1, on the reverse strand, counting down.
AGCCTTAGTTTTTAGTTAGTTTATTCATAATAAATTTTTTGTTGTCATCTAATAGCTTTAAAAACAACTCTGAAATTTGTAATGCCATATTTTTTGCATTAATGCCACCTGATATAGTGAAAATCAACTCTGTTTACATTTCAATTTGTGTGATTTCACTCCTTAATTTTTTTAAATTTATATTTACAGGTGTTAAGTTTACGACAAAATTATTTAAATTTGAAAATTATGCAAAAAAAATGTTTAAAAGATCCGCAAAGTAAAAAATATTTGTTTGCACTTAAAAATAATTTATATATTTTGTTTTGCTTAGTTTGACACACATCAGCTGTTTTAACATACTTAGTCAGTGTTTGAAAGGTTGTTGATCTGAGTTTAGCAAATGGAGCAGCAAGTGCATTATAAATAAGACTCATGCTAGCTACTGCATAACTTTACATTATAAATACGACCGATATTCTCTCATTATTTCACTAACCTACTTATATACACACACACAGACGCGCGCGCGCCTATATATGCGAATATACATATATGTCCGTATAAAAATGTTTGTACTATTATACACAGAGATGCGCTCAACGCTTCTAGTGACGAAATTGGCGATTTCGTTTCTCTCCTTGTTCCACTTACTTATACTACGGAGACTCGACATTCCCAAAAATTGTTTACATTCTCCAAAAAGCATAGACATGCACTCAATGTATGAAGTAGCGATGTGTTGCCAAAACAAAACAAAGCACTTGCTGGTTACTTGTCATTTTTGAGTTAGTTGTTTTGAGGTCGTTGAACTGAGCGCATTATTTGTAATATTATGAAAAGAAAGAAATGACAGTTCCATTGACTCGGCAGTGTACTCATGAAGAAAATCGACTTAAAGTATGTGTGCCTTGTGGTCGGAAAATTGTGTTTGGCAATAAAAAAGTACAATGCTTTAATATAAGTGTGAAAATAGAGGGATTGATCCAGAAATTTACACAAGGGAACAATGGTTCTGTTGATTAAGAACTGAATATTGTTTTTAAGGTTATTTGGGACGCTGAATCCAAATCTGCCCTTGGTTTTTTTCTATCAGCTCGACTTTTCGAGATATACCGTTATGTTCAAAATTAAGGCACTTCCGCTACATATATTGGAATAACTTGAAAACGGTTCACCATATTAAATTAAAAAAAAAATCCGAAACTCGCAAACAATATTCTCTTAAAGCCGTGCTTACTTTGTTTTTAAATTTTGCAAGTAGTTTTAGAGATATCGTTCAAGTTTTGAAAAAAAAAATTAAAATTTTTTAAAAAAAAACATTTTTTTTGTTCTTTAAAAATTCCTAAAAAATAAAAATGGGACAAAAATCACAGTTTTGGTCTACAAACAGTTAGTTAAATATATTTCGAATAAAATGAGCTTTATTTCATTGCAATCGGTGCACAACTTTTGATTTTGTTCACGATTTACTGAATTGATATAAATCGCGATTTCCATACAAAAATAACATTTTCTAATGTGTAAGTGTTTGTATGTAATAAGTTAGTTTTTTATGATTCTAAGAATTAAAAAAATTAAGTAATAAAAAAAGATTATTTCATTTTTATGGTTGCGGTAGCAAACTCATAGCGCCTATAAATTTTATTGTCCCTTTATGACACCTAGTCAGTTCACAGTCAATTAAAGAGAAAAAAGAAAAGTCCACTTGTTTTTATTGATGTGTGGTTTACCGTTGGTAACGGATGATTTTTTAAAGGAATTCCCCTGAACACATGTGTTCATTCATAAGTGACTGTCAATAAAATTGTGGATATAATTTTTTTTGGTACTTCAGTAAAAAACTACTAAGTATTTATATGGGTTCATTCAACCAATTTTTCTCATTCAACAAGTGTTTACGAAAGCGAAAAGTATAACGACAAAAAATATAAATCATTTTACATTGAACATTTAATCAGTCAACACAAAAAAGTTCAATTTTGTTCCCGTGTGTTATTTATTGAAAATTGTGTTACTTTGATATATACTTCAAAATTGTGCCATGGCTACGTCAAGAAACACCTGTAAAATCAATCCCAACTATTTTTGTAACATATGTGGCGAATACACGTTTATAAAAAATAGAAAAAGTGTGTCAGATTTTATTAAAAAAATTTATTTTGACTACTTCGGATTTACCATGGAAACCCGTGACAAGTACTGGATTCCTAATACTGTATGTAAAAACTGTGTAGAGTATTTAAGGTTATGGGCAAACAAGCAACGGACCCACTTCAAGTATAAAACACCAATGATCTGGCGGGAACCTTCGAATCATTATGATGATTGTTATTTTTGCGCTGTCAACATAACAGGCATTAATAAAACAAACCGGTCTAAATGGATTTATCCTAACGTGTTGTCTATTACCCAACCAGTCCTGTACTCTAGTGAGGATTCAGAACCACAACCATCTACATCTACACACAATTTCCACGACTTACGACAAAATGTTCCTTCACCAATTTCTGAATTTGGATCAGATGACTTGCATTTAGATATTTCTTCTGAACGCGAGCAATTTAGTCAGGAGGAGCTTAGTGATTTAGTGAGAGACCTTGGACTTTCTAAAAAAGCATCTGAAATTCTTGCTTCTCGATTAAAGCAAAAAAATCTGTTAACCCAAGGAACAACAATTTCATAATACCGTAACAGAGAAAAAAACTTACTTCCATTCTTTTCCGAAGACGATGAATTTGTTTATTGTTCAGATGTTCCTGGTTTAGTAACAGCGATGGGATTAGAGGAGTATGATCCAAATGACTGGCGACTATTTATAGATTCTTCTAAACGCAGCCTAAAATGTGTACTTCTGCATAACGGTAATAAATTGGGTTCGTTGCCCATTGCACATTCAACTAAAGCTAAAGAAGAATATTCTACAATTGCCTCAGTTATAAATAAAATAAAGTACAACGAACACCGCTGGCTAATTTGTGTGGATCTAAAAATGGTGAATTTTCTTCTAGGCCAACAAGGTGGCTACACAAAATATCCGTGTTTCATTTGTTTATGGGATAGCAGAGCCAGATCTGAACACTGGAGTAAGAAAGACTGGCCTTCGAGGGAAGCTATGGTTCCAGGAAACCACAATATAGTTAATCAACCACTTGTGCCCAGGGATCGCATAATACTGCCACCTCTCCATATCAAGCTAGGACTTATGAAACAATTTGTCAAAGCTCTCAACAAGGACGGTGATTGTTTTAGATATATCAGTAAAAAGTTCAACAATTTGAGTTCGGAGAAACTGAAAGCTGGCATTTTTGATGGCCCTCAAATAAAAAAATTAATCAATGATGAAAATTTTAGTAATTCCATGACAGATATTGAAAGAAATGCTTGGAATGAATTTGTTTGGATAGTGCGCAATTTCCTGGGAAACAAAAAGGGTGAGCACTATTCGGACCACGTGGATAACATGTTGTCACATTTCAAGTAGCTTGGTTGTAATATGAGCATTAAGGTGCACTACCTACACAGTCATTTGGATTGTTTCCCTGAAAATCTTGGAGACTTCAGTGAAGAACAAGGTGAACGTTTGCATCAAGATATCCGCACTATAGAGGAGCGGTAACAGGGTCACTGGGATAAGCATATGATGGCGGACTATTGCTGGAGCATTAAAACAAATCCCTCTAAACAAGGTTATTTAAGAAAATCTAATAAAAGAAAATTTTTCGACGAGTTTTAATTACATTGTAATATTTGTGTATTAAAATTTTTTATTTTTCTTTAAAATTCTCTTTTTGTGTTAAATTAAAAAGTATAGCTGACCATAAAAATGAAATAATCTTTTTTTATTCCTTAATTTTTTTAATTCTTAGAATCATAAAAAACTAACTTATTACATACAAACACTTACACATTAGAAAATGTTATTTTTGTATGGAAATCGCGATTTATATCAATTCAGTAAATCGTGAACAAAATCAAAAGTTGTGCACCGATTGCAATGAAATAAAGCTCATTTTATTCGAAATATATTTAACTAACTGTTTGTAGACCAAAACTGTGATTTTTGTCCCATTTTTATTTTTTAGGAATTTTTAAAAACAAAAAAAATGTTTTTTTTTAAAAAATTTTAATTTTTTTTTCAAAACTTGAACGATATCTCTAAAACTACTTGGAAAATTTAAAAACAAAGTAAGCACGGCTTTAAGAGAATATTGTTTGCGAGTTTCGGATTTTTTTTTTAATTTAATATGGTGAACCGTTTTCAAGTTATTCCAATATATGTAGCGGAAGTGCCTTAATTTTGAACATAACGGTATATCTCGAAAAGTCGAGCTGATAGAAAAAAACCAAGTGCAGATTTGAAATCAGCGACCTCAAATTAGTAAAAATTTGCTATAAATTTCAAATCAACACAAAAAAAGTTCAATTTTGTTCCCTTGTGTTATCAATGAGAAGTTTTCCTTAGATAATGTAAAATTTCCTAAGAGCATTTGTCGGACCTGCAGCCACGCATTATTTGAACATGAAAATAATATGTTCACGAGGCGCCTTCCTGAAATGCCAAAATATGAGAGTGTAACATTACCAGCACACACAAGAGCAAACGATAAATTAGTAAATATTGGAGGAATTTGCAATTGCTACATTTGTTCAACGGGACGATGGAAGGGTCATAACAAGCTTCGACAGGTGCAGTAAATGTAAGGGAAAATCTGAGAATCGTACTGAATCAATCCAGTGGTCCCAATAAAGCTTCAGTTTCAATGAAAATGAAAGAAAAGGGCAAAAATACTCCTGCCACAAGAAGTAATTATAAAAAATGGGCTCGAAATGCTTCAACGAGATGAAGCGAGGCCACGAGCACCGGTGTGTTCATCGTTCCGATACCGCGAGACCTCGTAGAAATATCATGAACGTGGTATCGAAATTTCCAGAAAAAGATCAAGAAAGAATTGCGTCAACTATATTGCTTAATAAAGTTGAATCGTTACCTGGCCAGAATACGAAAGATAGTGAAATAACTGTAGCAACATCTGGAAAAGAGAGTAGAATCTTATTGAATCCACGCCAAAAACAAAATTGGTTTACTTTTGAGAGCTTGGATAATTTTCAAGTTTGTGACATATTTTTTGTAAAGTAACACGGGTGCCTCATTGAATTATATGAATAAATTCTTGAATTTTCTTCGCTCCAGTGTCGGCCGAAAAGCGGTCCCCCACATTACAATAAACATCTCCTAAATATTCTACAACGCTTGCCGATTTAAGTATATCAAAACGATGTTTTTGAATTCGACATTTGTGATAAGAACAATAAACTCAAAGAAAAGCGCCCTGTCGTCTGGGCAAATGCAGAAACCATACTTGAAAAAGTTATTAAAAAAAGAGACCTTTGTGGCAATTATTCAATTAAATTGATGGCAGACGGAGGGTAAGGGTTTTTCAAAATTTCGCTGACTATTCAACCTGAATATGATGATTCACAAATTGATTCAGAGATATGTGCCCGTAAGCGAACTTTGTATTCAAATGGTGGTATAGTAGGCCAGGAATCGAAATTGTCTAGCCTTCGTAGATTAATTATGTTGTGTGCATTACCCCAAATTAAAGAAAGTTACGATAACAAGCTTCTTTTCGATCTGATTAAGATTAATGATAACCCCTTCAAGTTTTCTTCAGATATCGAAGTTCTATTACTTATAAATGGGCAACAAACGGCGACTGCCTCATTCCCTTGTCCATATTGTTCCATTTCTTTGAATACTCTGAGAAATTATGAAGCTATAAAAGCCGAAAGTCAGGAAAGTTCTTGTCGACTGAAAACATGTGGGGATCTAAAGAGAGATTATGAACACTTTTGTACTTTGGGAATGAAAAAAAAAACATTCACGAGCCATTATTTAAAGAGAACGATGATGTGTGTATTCTCGAGAAATGTGTTGTCCCAGAACTGCACATATTGCAGGGCTTTGTTAATCATCTCTTCTGGAAAGGATTAGTTCCTCTACTTGGTCGAGAAAAGTCTTTGATATGGCAACTAAATTGAAGCTGGTTTCCAAAAATTACCACGGAGACACTTTCGAGGGAAACGCTTGCAGAAGATTGTTAAAAAAAGCAGATAAGCTTTATGATCCAGATTTATGTGAGGATATTCGGGTTATACTAATAACCCCATTTGTATCCGCTTTCAAAGAAATGAACAAAATAGTCGAGAATTGTTTTTCCGTTACGAGATCCAACGATTCCGAGTTGGAAAGACTAACGGAAGAATTGGAGAAAATGATCCTTGCGACCGGTGTCAGCGTTACTTTGATAATACACATCATTTTAGATCATCTCAGAGAATGTCTTGCCTATTTCGACGATGAAAATTAATTTAATTTCTTCGTATGGTCAACGGCTTAAGCGAGCAGTTATAGAGTTTTCTTCTACCCATCTATAACCAATAATATAAGATACATTTAGCTGATAAAGTTTGTTATATTGTTTTCATGTCTTAATAATAAAATAGTTTATGATTCATTAATTGTATTCTCTGTATTCTTTACAATGATTTATCAGATGAGTGAGAGGGTGTATGTTTAGGTACATATACGTATATATACGTATAAATAGGTATATATACGTGTAAGAGTAAGGGTGCACCGTAATTCTATGGTTACTCTTCTAACTAAAATAACTAATCTGCCAAATTGATCATATATAATCAGCTCAGATTTCCGCTCCGCGATTTTTCGAATCTATGTAGTGTCCCGAATAAGACCTCGTTGGCCGTTTTCGTTATTATTTTTTGTCAAATCTTCGCTTGCTTCAACGGCACTGTGTGCATATTCAATTTTATTTAAAAAAATCATAAAAATCTTATAAATTTTCTTCGTAGCCATTTTGTTTCAATGTTAGATCTTATTTTTTAATGTTTTAATTTTTTATACTTAATTACCTTATGCGTTAAAACGTAAAAATTATCCCCAACAATAGCAGACATTGTCCTAGATACCCTATTGGAACTAACAACTGAGGATTTGCGGAAAAACCATAACATACAAATAAAACTAATTACTAAATATGTAGACGATCTTTTTGCAGTTATCAAAAAACAAGACGAAGGGCAGATTTTAAAAACATTTAACAGTTATCACACAAAATTAAAATTTACCATTGAAAAAGAGGAAGATAACTCAATACCATATCTTGATATGAGGCTACACAGGGAAAATAACAAAATTTTAACAGACTGGTACACTAAATCGATTGCATCTGGCCGCATTATCAATTTTCACTCTACGCAACCAATGACACAAAAGATAAACACAGCATTAAATATGATAAACAAAGTTTTTCAATTAAGTGATAATAAATTTCGATCAAAAAACATAAACAAAATTAAAGAAATATTAACAAAAAACAGTTTTCCGAAAAATATAATTAATAATTTAATACACAAAGCCACAAATAAAAACACTGGGGAAATTAGCAATACACAAAACAATAACACATCTGGCAGCACGAAATTCTACAGCTTAGCATTTATCCCCAAACTTACAGAAAATATACAATTGAGAGATATAATAGCAGACAACAATATAATATTGGCACACAGAGCAAACAAAACAACGAAATCACTGTTCACGCAAACAAAAACAAAAATAGGAACAAGGGATAAAAGCAACGTAGTATATGAGATAAAATGTATTGGCAACGAACAAGAAGAGTGTGGAAAAATTTATATAGGCACAACAAAGAGAAGCTTAGGTACGAGAATAGACGAACATGAAGCTGACATTAAAAAGCAAAAACTAACAACAGGTCTCTCTCAACATTGTTTTGATAAAAAACATACGGCCGACCTTAGCAATGTGAGGATCTTAGAAGTAGAAAAGAAAGTGGGGAGAAGGTATACATTGGAAAGTTTAAGAATCCAGCAAAAAGCAGATCAAGTTATAAATATAAAGGAAGATAGAGACGGCGCTAATTCTAACTACATAATAGTAATAATTTAGTTTAACTTCGACTGTGATATTAGCGATAGGATAATTACTGTGATATTTTATTAATTTTTTTAAATTATTTTACATTGATATATTTTTATTAATTAATTCTGTGTTTGTATCGTATGTTAAATGTTGTACAAAAACGGTGTAATATAGTTTAAAGTAATGTAAAATTGACGAAAAGACTATATGTAAGTGTAATTATTTTATTGTTAAATTTATGGTTGTTTGTTATTACTATCGTTATTTTCCTTTATATATTTATATGGTTGCCAGACTCAATAAAATTAATCCCTGAGGAGGTCGGAAAAATACCGACGAAACGTAGGATTGGAGAAAATGAAATAAACTAGTCTTTTATTTATTTTTAAAAAAATACCAGACCTTGGAAGCCAAATTTAGAAAATTCTAAAAAAATCTAACAAAATCAAAATATAAAAGGTCGATAAAAATTAAACATTTCATAGTAAAAATTAAAGAATCTGTGTTACTCGTATGATGAAAACAATATTTAGAATTTAATTGAAAAAATTGTTATTGATTTTTCAACCATTTTTGTTATTTAGTGTCTTACAAACAATTCATTATTTTTGTTAGAGAGTGGGTTTTTAAGTGCATTTATTCATTCATTTAATTTCATTTTACTACAAGTAAATTGCTCGCTTAAGTTTTCTTCGTTTAAAAATTAATTTATTGCTCTTGAACCTGTTCCATTGTATCGATTTCGATTTAATAAACTTCTGTAAATTTAACTAATTTTTAGTATTGACAACCTTGGTTATAATATTGTGTTAAGTAACGGATGTAGGGTATCCAATATCGGCACAGCCGAATTTAAAACTCTCACTTGTTTTTTTTAAATCCATTTTGAAGCAAACAAATTTTAAATGTTGGTATTTTTCAGGTTCAAAAGGTACAAAATCGTAAACTTTGGGAACGTTATGCCCACCGGCGATCAGAAGTGTCCGAAGAGAATACAATGCAAGCCAATGAACGTATGTTATTCCACGGTAGTCCATTCATAAATGCCATTGTACAGAAAGGCTTCGATGAACGGCATGCCTATATAGGTGGCATGTTTGGTGCGGGCATATATTTTGCCGAACACAGTTCGAAAAGTAATCAATATGTTTACGGTATTGGTGGTGGTATAGGTTGTCCATCGCACAAAGATAAATCCTGTTATATGTGTCCCAGGTAAGGATGTGCCAATGTTTCACTCAACATAAAAAAAAATGTGAATGTTTTGTTTTCTACTAGGCAATTACTATTGTGTCGAGTAGCTTTGGGTAAATCATTTCTGCAATATAGTGCCATGAAAATGGCTCATGCTCCACCCGGTCATCATTCGGTTATAGGTAGGCCTTCAGCGGGTGGCTTACATTTTGCGGAATATGTTGTTTACAGAGGAGAACAGGTACATAAAATGAATAATAAAATTTTACTATTCAGCCCTGGTATATGAGTATTTCACTATACTCGACCAACGCTGTGAAAAGTGACAAAAACCAAACACAAAAAAAAAAAATTATACCTTACTAGAATTTTTGGTGCTCTTTATTCTGTCTCTAGGCTTATCCCGAATATTTAATAACTTATAAGATTGTCAAACCTGAGGATAGCAGTAGTGGTACGGAGGAAACAAGATGATGGATGCCTTCAGTTGGTTCAACGCCCACGACTACGTCACCAGCGCCACAGCAACAACAACACTCGCTGACACAAACAATGGCTCCCCAACAAAATGCTCAGCAACATTTGCCATCACATTCCTCTTCGATTGCTGCTGCCGTTCAACAGCAACATGCCAAAATACAACAACAACATTCACTGCCATTGCAGCTACAGTATCAAGTAACCACAACACAACCCTCACCAGCCGGTATGTTCATTAGTCAAACGGCTGGTATTATTAGCAGTACAGCAGCCCTGGGTCAAACAGCCTCATTTTTCAATGCAGCCTCTAGTGGGGCTGACATTTCGCCAACATCCTCAACAGCATCATTTTCTTCGGGCGATACAAATCAAACTTTGCTAAACTCTATAGCCAATCATCAACAGCAGCAGCACCAACAGCAACAATCTTCAGTTATAAATTCAAATCACACTTCCACCAAAAACACCTACAATGCTGGAGCCCATAGATCTAATTCCAAGACCGCCTCGACTTCCTCATCAACAAATCGTTCGTATCGTACAAAATATAGTCAATTTATGATAATCACACCGGCCGTCTCTATCGATAGAGATTTTGATCGTGATACTCGTTCAGACAATGCCATGGCTATAGCGGCTGCCGATAATCATGGTTTTCACAGTACAGAAGATGATCCTTATTTTCCACAAAATGGCAACAGTGTTTATCGTTCGAATTTGTTACACTGCAGTATAGATAGTGGTAATAGTAGTGATAGTGGTGGTTCATTTCGCTCCAATTTTAATCCCTATATACACACATCACGGCAACATTTATTGCCCAAATCGGCTCCGCCTTTCTACAACTTTTCACCCTCTTCGTGGCGTTGGTGCACTCTTATATGTGCTGCTATGCGTTGTTTTGGAGCTGGCCATAGTGGCGGTGGTGGCGTTGGCAGTGGTGGTGGAACCACTGGTAATCGTGGTACCACCTATAGTACCTCATTCGGTCGGCCACCATATCAAAGATCTCGTAGTTCCGGTCCTCAAGCAACATCATCCAAGACACCACATCGTAGATTGCGTTCATATTCCACATCCTCATTTACACCCGAAACAGCATTTGAACATTTTTCGGCCCCCTTTAAGGCCAGAAAAACACGCGACGAGCAAAATAATATTGCCTATGAGTTGTGACGCTGGTTAAATTTACAAAATGACCGACTCCAAAAACAAAAGCAGCACATTAACTTTAAACTTCCAATATATGATCTCTTTTCCCTATACCTTATACTCATGATTGCAATATTTGGAAAACTCTCGCGGTGTTTTTATATTTCAAAACAACAATTGATTGTTAAACTTACTTACCGATCGATATAACCGATATATTTAAACATTTAAATATATGAATGGTTAGAAAAAAAAAAAACTATTAAAGCTTATGTAAGGTTTAACAATTATTGTTAAGAGAATTATTGAACGACTTTTAAAGTACTTTTTCAATTTATAAAATATGAATTTTATTAATTTTTTTATTATGTTGTTATTGAAAATATTCTTTTTTTATTATTTCCTTTTATTTCTTATATCTGAACGTTCAGCTAGTTATTATTTTTAATGACTCATATTTCGGAGTGAAAAATGATTGCATTATGTGATGAAATGTAAACATGATTTTGTTTTCATCGTCATTTATTTGTCTAGTCAATTTTTTTTATTATTACTTTTATACCAGAAAGTTCCATATTATGAAACATATTTTTTTATCCATTCGAGTTTCCTCTAGAAAATGGTTTCTATAGAATTTCTTTGGTAGGATAAATCTTAAAAACAGTTTTGTTTTGTTTAAGAAATTTCCTGGAAACTATTGAAAGTTTTTTTCAATAGTTTTTCTATTGATAATTTTCTTAAGAAAATTCTGACGCTGAAATTATAGATATGAATATTTTCTTTGCAAAATCAAATCGATGACTATTTTTTTAAAAGTATCAAATTAGTTACCATTAAAAATCTTTAAAGTTAATTTCTTAGTTTTTTTTATTCCAAAATCAATGATAATTATTTAAAATGTTCACGAAATTCTTCCTAAGAATTATATGTGGTCTCTTGATACAAACAATATTGAATAATGTTATCGAATCTTATATGTGCTAACTTAAGAAAGACTTTATTGTAAAGAAAGTCTGACTTTGAGTTCAGTATGTGTTGCACATATGTACATTTGATGTATGGAAAAAAAAACAACCTGTATAAAAAGTTTATAAATTTTTTTATAAAGTATACATTTTTAAGTCGTTTAAATCGTTCTATAGATAAAAATTCTCTTGAAATGAAAATATTTCAAAAACTCATCGTAACCATCCTAAATCCTACACATCATAACTTAATTCTTTTCTCTCCCCTCTTTTTACTCTTTAAAAAAATATATAAAACTTAATATAAACAATTATTTTTATTTGAATAATTATAAAAATCTTAGGCTTTAGATAATTATAATTAATATACAAAATATTTATATTTATAACTCGTAATTATTAAAGTGTATTTAAACAAATTTTTCCATCGTCTCTCTATCAAACTTATCTATAAAAAAAATTAAACATGGATGTGTATGGATGTAAACTCCAACTACATACATACAAACAGCATTACATTTATTATACAATTCTACTCGTAAATTATAAAAATTTCAATATCTTATTTGTCGTCGTCGTCGTTTATTGTATATGTATTATAAATGAATTGAAATCATGATAAAAATGGAAGAAAAACAAAAACATTCATATTTTACTAATTGTCTTAAATACTAAAAGAAAAAAAGAAAAAAAACAAAAAAAAAAAAAATAAATCGATAGTATTCTGTTTACAAGTGTTTACATTTACAACATACTACAATATTTAAAGATGTGTAATTAATTATTAAAGAAAAAATAAAAACAAACGATGTACTTGATAAAGAAATTAAAAGAAAATTATATATTACAATCAGATGCGCGATACCATTTTAATCTAATGAATTCGCAAAATGCAATAATAAAAAACGAAAAATCTTTAAAAATTACAAACAAAATTCGAAATTCTCTATTAACGAAAGAAACTGTGTAAGTACAATGTAAAGTTCTATACGAATACAACAAAACAAAGAGTTTTATTATCATATATGTTTCTAGAATACTTATCCAGTTCGCCTACAGTCTTGGGGATTCCAAAATTGGCATTCTTGAAATATATGTCAATTAAAATCAAAATTTTGATTTCACATATTCTTTGCCAATGATGTCTATAATTGGGGAGTATTTTCCTGACTAGAAGCGTTTCACGACTACCAACCATATATACAAATATAAGGAAAAAATATGTAATTTGTTGCGCGTTTGTATTTGTAATATTCTACATATCATCCTTAAAGCTCTTAAGTGGAATATGTAGTAGTTGCATTGCCTCGGTCAACGGAAGTTTATAAAATACAGGTATAGAAATGGGTATATGTTATAGGTGTTTTTTTATTTATTTATTTTATTGGTACATCAAGGAAAAAAGTACAAACTTAATGAAATACATCAAAAATTATTAATATACTAGCTGTTTCTGCCCGGTCTTGCCCGGGATTCAAAGGCCTTTGAATTGAAAAATGGTTCACAATGCTTACCAGGCGCTGAGTACTTAGTCCCCAATGAACAAATTCCCAAAAAAAAAAATAAACTTTCTCCCCAAAAATTTGTATGGGGAGTAAATTCATTTTTTATTTCGATTCAAAATTTTTTGATTTTTTTGGTTTAGAAGTTTTTTTTATAAGACGCTACAGCAAAAATGGTTCAAAAATTAGCTGCGAAACGCTTTAAGTTTTTTTTTAAAGTTTATTTTGAGTGTGTGATTAGGGTTTGCAAAAATAGCAGATTTTCAATACCGGTATTACGGTTTTCTTTTTACAAGAATACCGGTAACCCGTATAATACCGGTATTTAAAAAAAATCCGAAATACAATAATAGAAAGAGCTAAACGTATACAAAACTTTATTAAGAACATAAAAATGATTCAATAAAACAATAAATTCATTAAAACAGTATTGGCATTAAATTCAGTAAACCATTAAATAATATTTTATTGTCAAAGATCTTATTTCACTTATTTTTAGTGAAATAAGCGTTTAAAAAACATATTTTCGTACAAAACATCCCAGCTGTAGAAAACGCTCTTTCGGAATCTACACTTGTTGGCCGAATAGATTTTAGACTTTCAAAAACCATTAATAAATATTTTCCCTTAATTCCTTCTTCTTCAAAAAATAAAATTTCTCTTCTTACAATTTGCGCAATATCTTTTGGCTCCTGGGTGATTTTATTTTTAAGCTCAAGTGCCGGTTTAGACTTTTCTACTAAAACCAATTGTAATTTTTCCTTCATAGATATATTTGATGTTGACGGTTGCATTTCCGTTGGAATATTTTCATTTATTGTATTATTACTAGAGCTACAATTTGGTGCAAATTCATTTTTTGTAAGACGTTTAACAATTTGAATGATATGTTTTGTTATATCATGTTTACTGGCTTTGCGAAAAATGTCGTAATCTTCCTCAGCGCTTGACGTCTTCCGATCAAAGAAATATGCTAAAATGTCTGTATATACTGTACGTCTTTCTTTTATTATAATAACAAGCTCTTCTTTAAGCCGGTTACTTAAAATTGTGTTTTGGTCAGTTAACTCGTTAAGCATAAATTTAAGAGTTACATCTGCCATATATAAGTTAACATTTTCTCAACATAATGCTTCCACTGCTACTTTAATTGGTTGCAATGCTAATATTGTATTTGATAGAAGTTCAAAATCATTTTCAGTGAGTGTAATGTCCGATTTTAAAACAATTAGGCTTTTTCTTACACAAAGCTTTAGTTCAGAGAACCTCTCCAACATTGACAGCAAACTGTTCCATCGCGTAAATTACAAAATTAAACAACTTTAGTTGTTTGTGTTTATTTTAAAACTAATCTTTATTTAGAAATTTTTTAAACTTAAAGATATGAATTGTCGCTATTCTCCAATTCAGTCTAACTTAGAGCTAAAATTAAAATTAAGAGTCAGCAGTCTGGCAGTTATGGAATTGTGGTTGTACACAAAAATAACTATCAGATTGCTGTGGAGTACAAAATATGCTTATATGTAACTCGTACGGGAATCTAATATTAAGTTCCGTTCTTTACCAAATTCTTCTTTGACGTATTTTTGCAATATGGCATCATTTTTTGTTGGATATCTTCGAAATAATTTTATTACATTTCGAATTTTTGAAACTAGGGGTGCCAAATTTGTATATCGAAGTTGATTAGTTTCCGATCCAGATGAATTAAGAATATTAAAAACATCGGCGAATTCATATTCGCCTTCTTCTACGTCTGAATCAGATACATATAGTGTTTCTTCATTTATGGGTTCTTCTTCATAATCGGCAAAACTATTATTGTTATAAAGTATTTTTAGAATGGCCAATTGTATGCCATGGGCCAAGCATAATTGATGAATTATTTGAATGCTTCTAGCTACCTTTTGCATAATTGATGCACCATCCGTGGTCATAGCAATAACATCTTCGAAAGAGATGCCGAACCCTTCGATTTTTTTTTCCAACAGTATAATACATTTTTCTGCTGGTAGATGTCCAGAAACACGCGTTAAACCAATATTCCAAAAATTGTCAGCTGCATGAATATTTATATTCATATAGCGCCGATTTCTAATAGATGACCACTCATCGAAGGTAAGGCTGACCAACTTTTTTGTAATTTTATATTTTGAAATATGTTCTGTAACCGCTTTACGAATTTCTTCGCCGTATTTCAAAACGTTTTCTCGAACTGTGTTCGGAGAGGTTGGAACATTTTTATATTTATTCATCAAAAATTTCCGCAAATCATAGGAACTACAAATTTTACTAAATGGTATACCATCACGAGCAATCAATCGAGAGACAACAGCAGGAAATGAATCATCCACTGCTCTTTTAAAATAACTTGAAATATTTGAAGTACAAGCTTGACTATTTGCTGGATTATTTGTTATTATTATTGATGAAATTTGATTATCAGCAGCCTTTCCTCGTTTTAACAAATTAATATCATGACTAGTTCGTAAATGAGTATGGAGTCCGCTCGTACTTCCCCCAGTTGCTTTGATAATTTTTGCACATTTTTTACACAGGCCTGCATTCCTACATTCTGTTCTATCAAAATAATACCACGGCGAATTTTTATCCATGGGGCTGAAAAACTTTCAGTTTTTTACATACTAAACAGAAAAAATTAATTTCATAAATTTTACCTTATTTATAATAATTATTTTAGTTCACTTATTTAAAATTGTTATTGAAAATTGTAACAATTTTAATTTGTATTATTAATGAAAAAGACGAAAAAAATTGTATAAATTTAACAAGCTTAGAACTTGGAATAGAATGAATTTGTATTTTGATTCTGTTATGCAAATATATAAGGAATTTTTTGAAATGTTTGTTATGCTATAATTACTCACTCTTCTCTATGCCTACTACAATTATTTTTATGTAACATTCAAAATTTAGCGGAAAAATTTTTGTGCTAAGTTCATTGCGAATATTTTTTCTTAATAAAAATTATTTTAGAAAAAAAAATTATTTCTGTATGTATGCTTAGTGCCTACTACAATTATTTTTATCTGAAAATTAAATTTTAAGGAATTTTTTTTTGCAAAATTCATTGGGAATAATTTTTCTTAACATTTTATATATAATATTAAAAAAACCCAATACCGTAAATCCCGGTATTGAAGGGCATGAATACCGGTATTATAGATTTGCTATTTTAGTTCAAATACCGGAATACCGGTATACCGGTATTACAATCCCTATGTGTGATGTCTAAAGACGTAGCAAAACATGCAACATCAGGGTTGGCTTGCATTGTGTTTAAAAGAAAATGAATTTGTTTTTTGTTTGTTGCTTTTGACCTGAAAGCAACAGTAATGCCATAATAATATTATTATACAAAATTTTAAATGATATATGTATATTACTTTTTTTCATAAAAATATTAAATACTTACATATTTCGCAGCACTCCCTCTCAATTTTTTGGCGGAATTATAACCAAATTATTTTCCCTTTTATTGACATTCAGAATAGCTACTTTTTTCGCGGGGAAAAGTTTCCCATTTTCGAACTTTTTTTAGAATAAGTGTAAAGGGAAAAGAGAAAAAATTCCCGGGGAGATTTTATTAAGAATAGGGGAACAGGGAATAGGGAAAAATTCCCAGGGAATTGTTATTGAGAATTGGGCTGATAGTGAAAAAGATGAAATCGAAATCTTGTAATAGGTTGCTTTCCAATACAGCCAAAAGGCGAAATGGAGATAATGTAATATTTTGTTTTCCAATGTACTTAAAAAGGAGAGATGGAAATATTTGTACGAATCAACCTTATCGGAGTAATCCCGCAATGGTAGTCGACCTGTATCTGTTCAGCCATGAAATAAATCTGCACTAATTTTGGGTTGTTAAAACTCATATAATAAAAAAGGCATGACGGGAATATTTGTAATAGGTGGATTTACAATATTTACTTCATAATGGTGTAAACTCAAGAGTAGTAGGTAAAGAAATTTATGCACAAAATTTTAGGGAGTCCATTGAAAAATAAAAATATCTTAACAAACACTAAAATCGTATATAGAAAATTAAAAAAAGTGGGCGTGGCCGATAAAAATATATGACGACCTTGCCTGGGATATGAGAATAATGTGCAGTAAATTCGTGCGAAAGCCGTAAAAATTAAAAAAAGTGTGCGTAAAAAGAGGCGTGGTCGGTAAGAAGGAAATTTGTGTACCAAATTTCAGAGAAATCCATTGAAAAGTTAAAATTTGTATTGCGAACAAGCATACCAGAAAATAAATTGTATATAAAAAGTGGGCGTAAAAGTAGGCGTGGTCGATAAGAAGCATATGGTGACCGTCCCTGGAATTTAGAGATCGTGTTTACCAATTTTCAGAGAAGTCCTTTGAAAAGTTAAAATTTGTGTGGTGAACAAATATACCAAAAACCATAAAATGAATTGTATATAAACAGTGGGCGTAAAAGTAGGCGTGGTCGATAAGAAGCATATGGTGACCGTCCCTGGACTTTAGAGATCGTGTTTACCAATTTTCAGAGAAGTCCTTTGAAAAGTTAAAATTTGTGTAGTGAACAAATATACCAAAAACCAGAAAATGAATTGTATATAAAAAGTGGGCGTAAAAGTAGGCGTGGCCGGTAAGAAGCATATGGCGACCTTCCCTGCACTATAGAAATCGAGTATACCAAAGTTTGGAAAAAGCCGTTGAAAAGTTAAAATTTGTGTTGCGAACAAATATACCAAAAACCAGAAATTGAATTGTATATAAAAAGTGGGCGTAAAAGTAGGCGTGGCCGCTAAGAAGCATATAACGACCTTTCCTGGGCAACAGAGAGCGTGTGCAGCAAATTTCAGAGGGTTCCATTGAAAAATAAAAATTTGTATAGCGGTCAAACAAACAAACAAACAGAAAACATGTAAGAAAATTATAGTCGGTCTAGACCGACTATACGATACCCTATACCATGCGTTTAGAGACCCTATCTCTTAGATATAGAAAATAATTGGATATAGAAAATAAGCATAAACCAAATTTGAGTGGCATTTTTATTAATTTTTTTTTTCTGCAGATATGAAAAAGTTCATATCGGATGCTATGTCTATGACCATGGTTGGTAGTCTCTTGTATTTTGCGAAAATATATACAAACAAAATTTGAGTGCAATATTTTTGTTTTTTGATAGATTTAAGTGAAGATCGGGAAGCAGCTCTATATGGGGCCTATGACCAAGAGTTGTCCCATAGGGACCGGTTTTGGACTATTCATTAATGGATGTATTAAACACATACAAACCCAATTTGACTAAGATCTATACGACAATTTATAAAGTCATTTGTATGGGGGCTAGGTCTGAACATGGACCGATTCTCACCAATTTCAATAGCGTTCATCCCATGGCCGACGAAAGCTTATATACCAAATTTCATCAAAATATATTCATATTTGCGACCTGCAGTTTGATTACAAGGTTTACATGGACACTCAGACGGACGGACATAGTTAAATCGATTCAAAAAGTGATTCTGTTTCGATCGGTATAATAAAAGATGGGTCTAGGTCAAATATTTTTGGTAGTTACAAACAGCAGCACAAAGCCATTATACCCAAACCACATAGTGGTATAGGGTATAATGAATTTTATATATCGCACCTGTACCTCTAAAGTGAGTCAATGGAAAATTTACAAATTTTCAGTAGACGCAAAAAACGGTTTTTTTTAATATTTACTATAAAATTTAAAAACAGTTGTTTCATTATAAAGAATTGCGAATAAAAAGTATACAACAGTAGTTGTTTTTGCGATTTTTTCAGTGATCATCAAAAATAAAAAGATTTTTGGGTGCAACTCAAAATATGTCTTTTTAGTGGATTCTAAAGAAGCTACTCTTATAACACAAAGAGGTTTACAACTGTATTTTTTTTACGAAAGACTAGAAAAACCGATGTAAGATTTTTACAGTGGATAGATATGACCACTGTGTATCATTTTTTTGCAAAAAGTGAAAATTGAAAAATTTTGAGTTGACTCACTTTAGAGATACAGGTGCGATATATAGATATTTGTTTAATATTTCGTTCGACCTCCACGATTGGGAAAAATTTCAGCAAAGCGAAATTGCATAGAGCTAATTAATAAGAGGAAGGTAGCCGGTGGTATTTTTGGTCATTCCTATCCACCTGAATCTTAAACTCAATATTACAACCAGTATTGAGCTCGGCTACCACTTTAAAACTGTGGCCGATACTTACATCTACCGTACCATTTACTTTTTAAGTTAATTACTTTTCTTTTTGGGCAGTTTCTGTTATCATTTCTTCTTATAAAAAACAATGATAAGAATTAATTACTATCTGAAAAATTTAATTATTTTTCTCTTACTAGAGTAGACACATACAATGAAATTCATTATCTAACGCAGCCGTAGTTATAATACCCAAAGTTTGATCTCAATAATAAGGTGTTGAGACCTTAGATACGATAATTAAAAAAAAAAATTCAAATGATAATACATACATATGTTAATTTAAGAATACATTTAAAACAAAAAAGGAGGTAATAAGTCACTCTATAGAGGCTTAAAAATATGTCCGATAAAAGCTGTATACCACATTTGATTTAAATATATATTTGTATAAATGTGATTTTGTTTATAAACCAGGTTTACGAGCCGGGCAATTTCGTTAAATCGACTAAACAGCAATCGGTATAAGAGCTGTGCCTGTGTAAAGTATTATTGATTGTTAAAAACATCAACACAAACTTATAAAATTTATTTTATCAAAAAAGTTCTTCTTTACGTGCTAAGAATATACATATATTTAAAAAAGGGTACACTTCTTAAAAAAGGGTATTTTTAAAAGAAGGGTACTTTTTTAAGAAAAAGGTAATTTTTATACCCTATACCACTATGTGGTTTGGGTATAATGACTTTGTGCTGCTGTTTGTAACTACCAAAAATATTTGACCTAGACCCATCTTTTATTATACCGATCGAATCAGAATCACTATCTGATTCGATTTAACGATGTACGTCCGTGTGTCCATCCGTCCGTCCGTCAGTGTGTCCATGTAAACCTTGTAATCAAACTACAGGTCGCAAATATGAATATATTTTAATGAAATTTGGTATATATGCTTTCATCGGCCATAGGATGAACGCTATTGAAATTGGTGAAAATCGGTCCATGTTCAGACCCTTACTCATAGGCCCCATGTAGAGCTGCTTCCCGATCTGCATTTAAATCTATCAAAAAACAAAAATATTGCACTGATACTTTTCAAATTTTGTTTGTATATATTTTTGCAAAATACAAGAGACTTTACCAAACATGATCAGGATCGGTCCAATTTTAGGCCTAGTGCCCATATAGATATAGCATCCGATATGAACTTTTTCATATCTGCAGCCAAAAAAATTAATGAAAATCCCACTCAAATTTGGTTTATCTTATTTTCTATGTCCGGTTAGTTTGGCCTAAGAGATAGGGTCTCTAAACGCATGGTATAGGGTATCATATAGTCGGCCTAGACCGACTATAATTTTCTTACTTGTTTAAAACAAGGGTACTTATTTAAAAAAATAGGGACTTTAAAAGAAAAGTTTACTTTTTTTAAATTAGGATACTTTTATAAAAACAGGGTATTTAAAAAAAAAATTTTTTTAAAAAGGTACTTTTTCACAAAGGGTACTTTTTTAAAAAAGGGTAATTTTTTTAAAAAAGGATATTTTTTTACCATTGCGTATTTTTTAAAAAAAAAGGATAATTTGTTTTAAAAAAGGGTAATTTTTCAAAAAACGACACTTTTGAAAAACAATTAAACTTCTTTAAAAACGATTCTTTTTTAAACAAAGGGTGATTTTTTTTTTAAAAAGGGTACTTAAAAAAATACTTTTTAAAAAAGGGTACTTTTAAAAGAAGGCTATTTTTTTTTAAAAAAGGGTAATTTTTTTTTAAATAAGGGTACTTTTTTAATCAAAGGCACTATTATATTTGTTTTTTCATGTTGGCGATTTTCTTTATTATATCGTGATAACGATAAAAAATATATGTGGCAATACTTCCTTAGCCTAATGTAACACTTGCGGTATGACCATACACATACCATCATAAAGCAAATGCCAGAGCTATAATGACTACAACAATAAGAAGAATTGCAGCATACATATATAGTAAATATCTTAAGAAAAGCAACAAACAGATTGCAAATTGTTATTTTTTCAAAAGTTTCTTTTAACATTTTCATTCATATCTCTTGACCCTTTGAACCAATGTTGATGATTTTAAATAGCAACTCCATTGGGATAATAATAAACGATTTTGTGCAAAAACGAAGAGTCCAGCTTAGTTATTGAGGGTGTGATCATGATTTCTACAGGCGGACGGACAGACGGTCTTAAACTTCCTTGTTTTAAGATTTTTGGGGTCTCCGGAATTTACTTCGATGCGTTACAAGCGGAATGGCAAACCTATATATACCCTCTGCGCAGTGGTTTGGAGGGTATACAAATAAAAATATTGCATAGATCTCTCTCAAATGTAGTTTATATATTTTTTGACTGATCCCCATATAAAAAAGGAATCCGTTATTAACTTCTTTACAAATTAATAACAATGCCAGTCAAACTTATTGTATAGGGTATCGTATAAACGGTCCAAGCCGACTATAATTTCCGTACTTGTTTTTATACGATTTTATTTACCGCTCTTTGTCTGTTTGTTTATTTGAAGCGAAATCTTTTAACCAAATTTTCACTAGATGGAGTCTGAAATTTTCAACATTTACGTAAAGTTGATGATAATATATTATTTAATCAATTTCTACATATTTTTTTTTCATTATTTCGGGCGGATGACCTAAATACGATTTCATATCTTGAAAGGTTATTTGGATTTAAACTTGTTTTAAAAATTTTTTTCTTTAGCAAACAAAAAAATTAAAATTATTAATAGCAAAATTAAAAAATATTAAAGCAGTCCTTGCCGACTCCGCTCCATTCCATTTCATTCAGACAACAGAAATTCAAAACACTTGCTAGAAAATGTATTCATTTACTTGAAAATGAAAATTGCAATAAAATACTTGGAATTACGAACATTGACACTGATAGTTTTTCCTGTTTTCGAAACAACTTACGAGACATTAGCGGAAAATTCATAGGAACCGGTCCTGGACCTGTCATTTTTTCGTGGCGTTCGCATAGGCTATATATGTAACAATCGGCCAATTCATCCAACATATAACAAAGTCATGTAAAAGTGACAGGCTTTATTAGTACCGGTTCGTACAACTTCACATTTGAACACAGTAGAATTTATGTATGTATGTATATTAGAGTGGTCCTTAAAAATGAAAATGCGATTTTGGGGATAGGCGGTGTCCAATTTGTTACTTTTCAATATAAAACTAATAAATGTGAAGTTTGGGGTCAATCGGATAAAGAAAAGTCGCGCCGGAAATCGATTGAAAATTTCAAGTGTGTTTATATGGGGAAAATATGACTTTTTCAGATTTTACGAAAATTTTGTTCTATAGTTTAATTTTTCCGACAAGTTGTTATAAGAATCGGGATCAGTATTAAAAATTCAAAATCGAATAAAAATTCGCCAAGAAATAGCAAATGCCCCAGACCACTTTTGTGCCAAAAAAAACTAGGTCATGAAATTTGATAGCATTTTTCTCAACTTAGAGAAATTGATTAAAGCCATAATTTTTTTGTCTCTATACTTATAAGTAATTAGATATGAAGTATTGTTTTATTACCACGTTGTTAACCTATTGCGCATTGAGACCGAAAATAGGAAATTTTTTTGATAAAATTTTGAAAACTCCTTTTTCAAGTTTTAAAAAATTTTCTTAAACAAAATTTTAAAAAATGGATCTGGCACTTTAAAATTTTGTTAAATATATGTTACAGATTAACTGTGTGAATTTTTAAGTAAATCCCTAGCCCACAATTTTTTTGGCAAGGATTTTATTTTTGCGGATTTCGAGAAAAATGGGATTTTTGTAAAATATTCTGTAAATGTACTATTTCTAAATACTTTGTATCAAAAATTCATCACTTTTAATTGTTATATTTTATCCTAATAGCCTAGGGTTTCTGAAAAAAATAATATGACCCCATTAACCATTTTGGAATTGGGGTCACTTATGACCCCAAGCTAATAAAAGGCAATTTATTCAAAAAATTCAAATATTTTGTAAGTGCTGCTGAATTTTTAGATGCGATGCTTAAAATATAATAACCAAATATGTAGAACTTCCGTTCCTAAATATGGAATAAATCCGAGATCGTTAACCCATTATTTGCCAAGACCAGCTTTGGACTTTAAGATATTTTGAAATAAAAATTAACGAAAACTAGTTTTCCTATTAAACTCGATGAAACCACTATTTAGAATTTAAGAAAAATAATTCGTGTAATTTTTATTTATTTAACCCTTCAGTGCACCTGGGATCAAAATAATCCATTGTGATATATTTTTGGTGCAATTATCTGCTTATTGCTCGCGAATATAAATTAAAACAACTTTTAACCAATTTTGTTATGAAATTATTTTATGTATAAAAACTATCTATATTTTTCTAAATAAAATAAGAAGACCCACAAATGACCCAAAGCTAATAAAGGACATTTTATTCCAAAGAATATGAAATATAAAATTAATATAATATAAAATTAAAGAAAAGCAATACTTATTGCAAGTCGTAAGTGATCACAGAAAACAATTTGAATTGCACACTAAATCATCTTAAAATACACCAAAATAAACAGAATTAATTTTATATTTCATGTTCCTTTGAATTCACACAGTTAATCTGTAACATGTATTTAAGAAAACTTTAAAGTGCCAGATCCTTTTTTTAAAATTTTGTTTAAGAAAATTTTTTACAACAAAAGTTTTCAAAATTTGATCAAAAAATTTCCCATTTTCGGTCTTAATGCGCAATAGGTTAACAACGTGGTAATAAAACAATACTTCATATCTGATTACTTACAAGTATAGAGGCGAAAAAAAAATCAAGTAAGAAATTATAGTCGGTCAAGACCGTCTATACGATACCCTATACCATTGTTTAGAGACCCTATCTCTTCGGTCCAACTAATGCGATATAGAAAATAAGCATAAACCAAATTTGAGTGGCATTGTTATTAATTTTTTTGGCTGCAGATATGAAAAAGTTTATATCGGGTGCTATATTTGTATGGGGACTAGGTTGAAAAATGGACCAATCTTGACCATATTTAGTAAAGTCACTTATATTTTGAAAAAATGTACACAAACCAAATTTGAGAAAAATCTGTGCCATATTTTTGTTTTTTTGATAGATTTAATTGAAGATCGGGAGGCAGCTCTATATGGGGCCTATGACTAAGAATTGTCCCATCGGGATTATTTTTGGACTACTGATTAATGGATACAATGATTAATGGATACAATGGATACAAACCCAGTTTGTCTAAGATCTATGTGATAATGTGGATCTTATGGCAATTTATGTCGATTTCATAGGGGTCATTTGTATGGGGACTAGCTCTGAACATGGACCGATTTTCACCAATTTCAACAGCATTCATCCTATGGCCGATAAAAGCTTATATACCAAATTTCATCCAAATATATTCATATTTGCGACCTGTAGTTTGATTACAAGGTTTACATGGACACAGACGGACGGAAGGACGGACCGACATCGCTAAAACGACTCAGAAAGTGATTTTTTTATTAAATATTTGCACGAACAACTCATAGACATTATCGCTTAACTTGTCCTTAACAAAGTTCGACGGACGACATACACAAGACGTTGTCGCTCATATTGTCGTCAACGGACCTTGTTACACGACAATATAGATATTTGTCGCTGATGATACACGATCATGTGATCATGTGATGTGATACACGACCATCTGAGTAATTTGTCTCCCAGCTTGACGTTAACGACAATATCCATTATATCGACGTTACAGAAAACTTCATCGACAAATGTCGTGCATGACAAATTATAAAATGTTTTAAAGGAATTGTTAAAGACAATGTCGTCTACGGCGATTTTGCCAACTGGGGCTATGTGTGTGTTTATTAAATTTGTTAATGTGTTTGTAATAAAAATGAGTTGGTTTTTTGTGTTGATTTGTGAATTGGCTATAATTGATTAGCATACTTTTAGGGTCTTTATTTAATGAAAAAATAAAATTTCCTAGAATTTGCGCTCGAATTTCGAGGGCTGGAGTCTGCTAGTAGGATATAATTATGGCTTCAATCAATTTCTCAAAGTTGAAAAAAATTCTATCAAATTTCATGACCTAGTTTTTTTTTTGGCACACAAGTGGTCTGGGGCATTGGCTATTTCTTAGCGAATTTTTATTCGATTTTGAATTTTTATAGCTTTTTGAAAAGATAATTTAATACTCATCCCGATTCTTATAACAACTTGTCGCAAAAAATTGAGCTATAGAACGAAATTTTATGGTTGTGAATTGTTGTCAGGTGAATTATTGTCAGGTTGTGATAGTGCAGACATGGGTAAACTTACACGCGTCTTTAAAAGTATTGTTAGATATGTTTACGGTTTACGCAAACATGATAGTATCTCCGCTTTTCTAAATAAAATTTATGGCATTTCATTTGAAGACTATCTCAAATTTAGAACTTTACTTATGGTTCATAAAATTATTTTCACTAAAGAACCCGTTTACCTTTTCGAGCGATTATTATTTACAAGATCTAACCGTAATAACTGTCTTGTACCAATATTGTACAATAGACTAATATCCGAAAGACACTTTTTTGTAAATGGCATACGTCTTTGGAACTCGTTACATACTTTAAATAATCAACTTCACAAAATATCAAATACAACATCATTTAAGAAAGAACTATTTAATCTTTTTCTCAATTGATTTTTAATACTTCATTTTAATTTCTTTAGTTAATTTAATTTTAATTTCTATATAAATTTTACCTGTTGTGCAGGATATTTTTACACTTTATTTTTACATTTTTATTTTATTTTTTATATATTTTATATTATATTTTATTTTATATTATTCTTCCAATTTTAATTATAAATTAAACTTACATACATTCTTCTTATTGAAAATTAATTTGTTACGACTAATGTTGTTTTATAAGATTTTAAATCTTGTTACATTAGGATTTTCATTAATAAAAAATTAATAATAATAATAATAATAATATTCGTAAAATCTCAAAAAAGTCATATTTTCACCATATAAACACAATTGAAATTTTCAATCGATTTCCGGCGCGACTTTTCTTTATCCGATTGTCCCCAAACTTCACATTTATTGTTTTTATATTGAAAGGTAACAAACTGGACCCAGCCTATCCCCAAAATCGAAATTTGAAAAATGTCCATATAACGTAGGACCACTTTAATATATACCACTATGGACATATAAATGGCACAAACTTTAATTGTGCATAAATTTAAGTATTTTCCCACTAAAAACTTTTAAAAATGCAAATTTTATCTCTTCTGATTGTTGTTGTTGATTGTTGTTTATAATATTTTTGTCTCAACTCTACTAAAATTTTCTATTCTGTTTTGGTTTTACCGTTATCATTTTTGCGTAAACAATGTAGATTTTATGTGGACATATAATTGGCACATGTTACAATTAACAATATAGTAGTCGCGTAGATTTCACTTAAATCATTTGCCATTTTGATTAGTTGAAAAATAATTCTACAGAGTGAAAAATTGTTTGATAATGGGATCAGGCAAACATACAACAACTGAGGAAAGACGGTAATATGGAAAATGCAACAAGAAGGGAAAAAGTTGCAGAAATTGCTAAAGTTATGCAAATTTCTCGAAAAAAAAGTTTATAATGCAATTGAGTCTTGCGTTGAAAATCCCGACGTATTGATTAAGGGCCAAATTCGGAAGCAAAGGACCCGAAAAACAGATGTGCGTACGGATGCAGCTATTGTTAGATGGTGAAACTTGATCCATTTAAGTCATCTAGGCAGATAGCATCTGAAATTAATGACTCCCTTAATATGGAAATATCTAGCCGGCTTGTTAGGAGAAGATTGAATGAGGCAAATTTATTTGGGCGCATTTCCCGAAAAAAGCCACTGCTTTCAAAAAAAATATTTCAAAAAGATTGATCTTCGCTAGAACCCATAAAGACAATCCCATCAATTTTTGGAAAACTGTGTTATGGAGTGACGAAACAAAAATTAATAGGATTGGACCAGATGGCAGAACTTTTGTTCATCGTCCTAAAGGCCAAGAGTTCAATCCTCGCTTCACTAATAAGACGGTAAAACACGGTGGTGCTAGCATCATGGTTTGGGGTGCATTTTCTTGGCATGGCGTTGGTCCGCTTATAAGAATAAATGAAAAAATGGACAAATTTCAATATTTAGACATATTGAAAAATCTTATGGAAACATATGCCTACAACTCCATGCCAATTAAATGGAAATTCATGCAAGATAATGACCCCAAACACTCCTCCAAGCTTGTAGAAAATTGGTTTTGTGCGGAGAAGATAGATATTTTGGATTGGCCAGCCCAGAGTCCTGACTTAAATCCAATAGAGAACCTTTGGAACGAGGTCAAGGTTGAAATCCCCAAAAAAAATTTTAAAAATATGGACGAACTATGGTCAGGCGCACAGGAAGCTTGGTATGCCATACCAAAAACAAAATGCCAAAAACTCGTGGAAAGTATGGGACGCAGATGCGATGCTGTAATCAGAAATAAGGGCTATAGCACTAAATATTAATATTAATATGCAATAAATATTAATATTAATATTAATGCAACATTAAAACGATTTTTATCTAATTTATTAAGATTGTGCCATTTATATGTCCAGCTCAATTCCGCAGTATTTTTTTCTTTATGATAATTTTTTTTTTATTAATGAATTTTAATTTAAGTTTATATCAATATTAAATATGAATAGTAAACCTATGTAAAAAACCAAAAATTAGTTTTTTTTAATAGTATTTAGGATATTTTAGCATAAGAACGATTAAATCGTAAACTGTGCCAATTATATGTCCATAGCTGTATATTAATTATATTTATGTTTTTAAGACCGCTGAATTATATTTTGTTTTATTTTTCCTTTTATTACGTGGAAAATTTATAAAAACTTATACAATATAATGTTTTTTTTTTATTTATAGTTTTTATTTTTAAAATTTTACCGTACTACGGATATTACGGACTACGGCTATAACAAACCCAGTTTGCTCGGTCCCATCGAGATCGTTATAAACGTTCTCGCCTTGCTATTGATTTAATATACTGGCACATATGTACATTTACTTATTATGTTAACATCAAATTAATATAACCCAAAATATTGTAACCTCTTATAACAGAAAACTTATTAATTAAAAAAAATAATATAATAGTTTAAAATTTCAATAAATGAGATTCTAAGTGATTAAAATTTTATTTTATTTTATCATTGTCACAATTTTCGAACAATAAACATCAAAGTTATGGCAGTTAAAACGATCGTAAAATTTTGAAAGAATTAAATTGTTATCTACCTGGACATTAACATGACATTATTGTCATGTACTCAAAGACGAGGTATAAGTTGACATACAAAATATATCCTTGTTCATTTTAAAGAATCACACTCAAATAAAATGTAATAAGCATTAACATATTCTTTCTAGAAAATATCTATATCAATCATAAAACGAAATATCATTAAACAAAATCTAACCACCACTTTTAGCAACATAATATAAACACATGAATGTAAGCATGTTCTTTCTGGAAGATTTCTTATGTAGAAGAATTGAAAACGAAGCGAAAACTTAATACCACCACCTTTGGCTGAAAAAACCTTCATGAACAGACATTTCAAAGGTGTGAAAATTTAACAAGGTTGCTATGGTCAGTTTTACGAATAACTTCCAAACAAAATATTCTTTCCTTCGGCCGATAAAATAAAATTAAAATAGAGTTTGTTACATTAGATTGAATTTATAGGATATTTTTATTTTAGGTGATTAATTAAAATTGGAAAACAATAATAAAACAAAAATTAGATTTCAATTATTTAACAAATCATAATAATTAAAAGTTTTTAGGCTTTGTTCTCAAGTTTCTCTTAGATATAGAAATAGGTATAATAGGGTTCATTAGAAATTGAAAAATAAACAACACTTGCTAGAAAAAATATGCATACACTTGAAGATCACAATTTTAAATATTAATAAAAATTTGAATAAAATATTTTGAATAACGAACTTTTTACCATTGACACATTGAGAATTTTAGTTGTTTTTCAAAAAACTCACGGAACGTCTTCATTACAATATTTTTGTTTACAACGCAAAAAGCTAAATATAACAACTATAGGTACCACAGAAAGTATTCGTAAATTTACAATTAGGGGAATCCCACGAACAGTTACATCTCCATCTATTTTTTGTAGAAGACAAACTTGTTTGTATAATTTTGATTTGAGGCCCAAAGTCAAAGAAATCGGTACTGACGAGCGGAATATTATTCTATAGCTTAGAAATGAGGGAAAATCTTTTCGTTAACTACTTCGGAACATTAGCAGAAGCCACTCCTCAGTACAGTACTTTCAGTACAGTCTTTCGAAACTGCAAGTCCACCAATTCAACTTTGCCAAACCCCGTTCTGTTCGCCCCTCCAAATTAGCTGAGCGCGAAAAAACTATTTTGGCGTAAGTAAAATAGAGTCCCAGAATTACTGCTTCCCAAATCAAATGGAAAATTAAAGATTCCTTCGGAAAAGACATCCATGAAGATACCGTTCGTAAAACTAAAAAAAAAATTGACATTCATCATCGTTTCCGATGTCAATAGAAAAAAAAAACGTATGGACTTTGCAAACGAGTACGTAGCAAGGCTCAAGAATTTTGGGAACGTGTTTTATTTTCAGGTGAAAGTAAGTCTTGCATTTGCGGCATAAAAGGGAAAAAGTTAACAAAAAAAAAAAACTGGAATGGTAAAATACGGTGGAGTGTGGTATTATGGTTTGGGGTGGTATGGCAGGCAATGGGGTTGGTAAACTCGAGCAAATTGAGTTCACAAACATTTTAAAACAAAGCGCACAAAAACTGGGCCTTAGAGAAAATTAGCTGCACTACAATACAAAAAATCATTTGAAATCATCACCCCAATCACCCGATCTTAATCATATAGAGTATTTGTGGGATTTACTGAAGCGCAGAATCCGTCAGCATAAAATAACCTGAAAGGAAATGTTAAATAGCGTCATTTTGAATGTGTGCGGTAAAATAAGTTAAAAAGATTCTTTAAAATTCGCAGATTAACATTAACATTTTCTTATATGTGACCTTCTCCGAAAAAAGGGACCTAGTGTGTCAAAAAACAGATTGTGTCCAAAACGGTGGATTGTGGTACCTAAAAGGGTGTAGAAACTTTAAATGCGTTTTTTTCTCAAAACTTAATTTTCACACACTAGGTCCCTTTTCTCGGTGAAGGTCACATATGTATTTGATAGTGGATTTAATCGATTAGGCAAGTGAGTCACCCAAATACCAAAAACAATTAAAGGAAAATAGTGATGTACATAACATCGAAACAAACCGAGTGTTAGATTATTTTCAACATCAATTATTACAAAAGCTATCCAACAAATTATTGATGTGTAAACATCTATGACCTCAGGGCGGAAAAAATCTATTTCACAATACAATCACAAAAACAGCGTAAGGGAAAATTGGTGTGAGGTATATGTAAGTGTATTGGTGCAAAGATTATGATTTAAATTTATTTAGCTGATTCAACAACAAACAGAAAGCGCCATGAATTTATAGCAAATAACTGCAACCATTAAATAGATGTAAATAGATATTTTCACATCTCCCCTGTGATCGGACTCACATAGTTTTTTTTTTTTTATCAAAAATATTTAACCTAGACCCATCTTTTATTTTACCGATCGACTGAACCAGTTTCTGTGCTTCCATGTAAACATTGTAATCAAACTATTGAGCGTAAATATGAATATACATATGTTGATGAAATTTGATATATCATGAAGATCTAGTCCCCATATAAATGACCCCTATGAAATCGACTTAAATTGCCACAAGATCCATATTATCATATAGATCTCGGTCAAATTGGGTTTGTGTGTTTATTACATCCCTTAATCAGTAGTCCAAAAATAAACGCTACAGGACAATTCTCAGTCATAGCTCCCATATAAAGCTGCTTCACTTAAATCTGTGAAAAAAAAATATTACACACATTTTTCTCCAATTTGGTTTTTATATATTTTTGGAAAAAATATGTGACCTTACCAAATATGGTCAGGATCGGTCCATTTTTGGACCTAGTCCCCAGCATCCGATATGAACTTTTTCATATTCAAAGGAAAAAAATGGCAATGTCACTCAAATTTCGTTTATGCTTATATGTATGTCCAGACCGACTTGTTTTATTAACTTCTCTTAAGCTTCGTTTGACTAGCACTGATTCTATAGGAAACATATTAGAATCTGGCAAATATTTATAGGAAAAATATTTGAAATGCTTGTACTTCTTAATCTGGGATTTTTCAAATAAAAAAATTGTAATATGGAGTTCTTAAAAGAAAAACTGTTTACATGTGAATTGTTGCAAAAACAATTTTGAAAATCTGATTAAATTTTATTAAAATCTATAAATAGTTATTTTAATTTTTTATACTGTTTTAAGAAACCAAACCTTTTTATTATTATTTTTTTTTTCTTTTATATTTATTTTGAGATAAACTTAAAAAAGTTTGGCAACACCAACCGAAACAAATATGATATGTGGAGTGTAACGATACATACATACATAATAATGAAGCAAATGCTACAAATATAATGACCACAACAACAACAATTACAGCTATCACACAAATTAAAAAATTTAGAATAACAACAGTAACAACACAAAAATTTATATTTTTTTATATTTTCGTTGAAATCTCGGGACCAATTGAACCGATTTTGATGATTTTAAATAGTAACCTGCTCAGAAGGCGTGTTAGCGATTTTCACACAGACGGATATCGCTGTAAGGATCAATAACATATACATATTTTATGGGATATAGATTTTTTAGTTATTGTACACACACATGCTGGTGTGGAGGGTATAAAATATAATCTATAACATTAATAGGCTTGGCGCTTTCTTGTGACCGATATTTTGTTCTACCGTTTTATCCCGATTTTGACAAAACGTATATTTTTTTAAAGGTATTTCTTTTTAGCTGTTCACCAGACTTACAGATTTTTAAATTTTTGCCTTTATTTTGAGTAAAAAGCATTTAAAGGTGCAACTAACACATACATAAAATTATACGATGCTATGTGTGTGTTTATTAAATTTGTTAATGTGTTTGTAAGTTTGTTTTCTTCATTTACAATAATAAACCAAAAAGGTGTTGGTTTGTGAAGTTGTTGTTGGCTAAGTTGAAAAAAAAAGTTGCCTAGAATTTGCACTCATATTTCGAGCGCTGGAGTATTTATAAATGGAACAAAAATAATATTTTATTTTTGAAATTATTTTTAAAAATATAGATTTCAATAACAGTTCCACTATTGGAATCATTTTGTAATTTCATTATCATTACTAACACAAATGGTAATTGTAAATTTTTTAATTTGCATATTTAAAAATGCCAATTTACAATTATTTACCGTTAGTATAACTAGCACATATTATAATAATGCTAATTAAAATGTTCCATACATGATTTCGATGTAAAAGAAACTTAAAAAAAAAAACGCTACAAATGCGACGATTAGAACTTTGAATAATATATGAATACTAGTTAGTTGTAAGGCGACATAAGCTCTGTTCATTTACTTTCGCAGTAAAAACCAGTAAAAATCGAAATTTCAGAGAGTAAGAAAAATTAGTTCTCAAAAACATAAATATCCAAAATAGTAAATATACAGCAATTTGCAAGAATTTGCAAGTTCATATAAACAGCTGTTTGTAAACACATTTGAAAGTGAAGAAGTGAAACTCTAAATTAAAAAAGAAATATATGTACCTTAATTAAAAGAATTTCTTTTATTTAACATGTAAAAATATTCACTGAAACTATCATTACCTATTGCTTTGGAAAATAAACATTTATTATGAAAGAAATTGGCAGATACACATATTTTTTTCACAGGAACCGGTTTTAAAAGATTAAAATTAATGAAACCTGATTATGTGAATAATTACTTCTTCTATCGTTAATTTCCTCAGAATTACTATTTAACATTTTTGCACAACAATAGAATTGTAGTATTTTTGCTTTATTTACTACAAAACTCAATCATATATTTTCAAACATATGTTTTTTCTTGCTTGCTAATTCTTACTGACAAAAATATATTCAGTAAAAACGAGCAAGTTTTCAAAAAATTAACTGTCACTTTACGCTCTCATTTGTTCTCTTTTACTGGGTTTTTGAAGTAAACGAACAGGATCCAGGAAATTTTGTGATAATTTGTACAAATTGTTACAAATTATCACGTAAACGAACAGATAGCATATGATAATATTGATGATTTGTTGTTAGCGCCAATGAATAACACAAGGGAACAAAATTGAACTTTTTTGGTG
Organism: Cordilura impudica; assembly: GCA_963682025.1. Lineage (NCBI taxonomy): Eukaryota > Metazoa > Arthropoda > Insecta > Diptera > Scathophagidae > Cordilura > Cordilura impudica. Next base: position 271,584,192 of record OY821517.1, on the reverse strand, counting down.
TTGATTGGAATTTTATTGCAATTTTTTACTAATTTGAGGTCGCTGATTTCAATTCTAATCTCCATTTTTCTCCATCAGCTCGTATTTTTAAGTTAAAAAATTTAAAAATTGTTCTTTTTTTCAAAACTTGAACGATATCTCTGAAACTACTGGGCAAATTTAAAACCAATGTAAGCACGGCTTAAAGATAATATGTTGACAAGTTTCGGATTTCTTTTAACGGAATATGGTGAACCGTTTTCCAGTTATTTCAATATATGTAGTGGAAGTGCCTTAATTTTGGACATAACGCTATATCGCGAAAAGTCGAGCTGATAGTAAGATTTGGATTCAGCGTCCCAAATAACCTTAAAAACAATATTCAGTTCTTAATCAACAAAAACCTTGTTCCCTTATGTAATAAATTCACAATGTAGATACAGCATTCCAGAGTCAATGATGAACGCAAAAATATATTGTATATTAAGATATTTTAATTCCATAAAAAACCCTGATTGTAAGATTATTCTGTGGTTTTCTAAAATAACCGCGTATGTCATAAAATCAAAATGTTCAGGGGAGCCAAAAAACGTTATATTTGAAATTTTGGGATCGATATAAAGTTTTTAGAGCTTTTTATTTAACAGTCCTGTTGATATGGGCAATAAATACTTTATATAAAATTTTGAGTCAAAAATCTTCAGACGAATAGATCCTAGAGAAGGACGAAAAAAAAAACAATATGTAAATTACACTTAAAGTGTGTGCAGATAAAACAACTTATGTCGACAAACGTCGTTTTCTTTGAAAAAGAAAACTACCAATGCAACCACCCATGTAGACATAAGTTGTTGTTGATTGAAAAATGGTTTTTTTTTGTTCGTCAACAAAAAGTTAACGGGACAGGATGAGAATATAACAACGTATCAAGAATAACAGTGACAAAAAATAACAGAAATAAACAAAAGTTTTTATAAGTGGTTATAAACTGAAAAATAATCCAAAATTATTTGTCATTTTTTTTCATTAATAACAACGTTTGTCGCTATGTGTCGTTTTCTGAGAAAAATAATTTGTCAGCGATCAAACGTAGGTTGACATACGTCGTTAGTGTTGCTAATTAATTAAATAAACATTTAAGTAACGTCTTTATTTAAAGAAAAAACTCAGAAATGGTCAATATTTTTTTTAAAAAAAGTTTAACACATGTAAAGAGCGTTAAAAATTAATATATTTGGCATTGTTAACTCAAAACTGACAAAAATTGACATACGCGGTTATTCCAGAAAACCACAGTATTATAGTATAGAAAAAATCTACTACTTTTGAAGGTTTTCGATAAAAACCCGTATCTGAAAAAAGGTTAAAAATGTTCGATTATTTTAAGTAAATATTTTATATATTTTAAAAAAAATATTCTTAAAAGGGAGTAAAGTCAAGTCTGAAAATTCCTACTTTAAAGTCATTCAACTCTTTACGGAATATTTTTAAAATACAAAAAAAAAAAAAAAAAATAATTCGACATATTTAAAAGATAAACTAAAGAAATGTTTAAAATGCAAACAAATTATAATGAACGCATGTGAGTAAAAAATAATCCACAGCCCAAATGTGATTTACAACAATTTTTATGTCAGCTGTCAAGCAGTTTTTTGTTTAAAACTACTGCAGCTGCTGCTGCTGCTGCTGCTGCCATTGTTACTTTTCAGAGTTTAATGATGATGATAAAGAAGCCACAACAATTTTGTCTCTTTACCCCCTAAGGAAATAACACTTTCTTTGCATGACCAACAAGCCAAAAATTATATTTCGCCCTAAAAAAGGGAGTCCTAATGACTGAAACAACTACAAAATATACAAAGTCTGATGCAAATAACATCAAAAACCCGAAAAAAATGCTTACTATCTCTCTGTCTGTTTGTCTGTCTATCCGTCGGGTGGTAATCAACGCACATGTTGCTGGTTGCATATTTAAAAACTTCTTATTTTTGTATACAAAAATATTTTATTTAATATATTTAATGTTGTTGTATTACTAATTTTTGTGGTTTTTTGGTTTTAAATATGCATGCAATTTTATTAAATGATATAATTATAGGGCGCATGCAACCAGTCCATCCAGCCCATTCATCGTATCATATATGTATGTGTATGTGTATGTGTGCAACATGGTCGAATCATCATTTATCCTTTTTGTGAAAGAATATCGTACAAACAATTACGGAAATAATTTTATGACTTCCAAAAAACAAAATTTGCAATTATAAACTGTGAAAATGTTATTAAGATTAACACTTAAATAAATATGACTTGTACTGACGTTTTTGTTTTTAATTTTTGTATTTTTGGAAATGATGGAATTTTGGCTTTTAAGGTATAAACGATTTGTTAATGACATTGATGTAATATAAAATTGTTGATATATTGAAGACATATTTTATGTTACTCCTTCAGGGTGTATAGGGTAAATATAAATTGCTTTCTTCTCATCATTAAGAATTTGAAGTTTTTCTGCAAAACCAAATTTTCTTTATTCATTATAACCTATACCACTATGTGGTCAGACAGACGGACGGAAGGACGGACATCACTAAATCGTCTCAGAAAGTGATTCTGAGTCGATCGACCCCATAATGGTATTGGGTGGTATGGGGTATAATGACTTTGTGCTGATGTTTGTAATTATCAAAAATATTTGACATAGACCCATCTTTTATTATACCGATGGACTCAGAATCACTCATCGTTTTTGCGATGTCCGTCCGTCCGTCCGTCCGTCTGTGTGTCCATGTAAAGCTTGTAATCAAACTACAGGTCGCAAAAATGGATATATTTTGATAAAATTTGGTATGTAAGCTTCTCTCGGCCATAGGATGAACGCTATTGAAATTGGTGAAATTCGGTAAATGCTGAGACCTAGTCCCCATACAAATGACCCCTATGAAATCGACATAAATTGCCATAAGGTCCAAATTATCATATAGATCTCAGTCAAATTGGGTTTGTATATGTATGTATATTATATCCATTAATCAGTAGTCCAAAAATAATACCTATAGGACAAATCTTCGTCATAGGCCCCATATAGAGCTGCTTCCCGATCTTCACTTAAATCTATCAAAAAACAAAATATTGAACAGATTTTTCTCAAATTTGGTTTGTATACATTTTTTCAAAATGTAAGTGACTTTACTAAATATGGTCAGGATCGGTCCATTTTTCGACGTAGTCGCCATATAAATATAGCACCCGATATGAACTTTTTCGTATCTGCAGCCAAAAAAATTAATAACAATGTCACTCAAATTTGGTTTCTGCTTATTTTCTATATCTAATTAGTTGGACCGAAGAGATAGGGTCTCTAAACCATGGTATAGGGTATCGTATAGTCGGTCTAGACCGACTTTTTTTTATCATTATTGTTGTGAAGTAAGTATAAGTGTATTATAGGTGTACATTTACTTTAATTTTTATACCCTCCACACCTCAGTGGCAGAGGGTATATATAGGTTTGTCATTCCGTTTGTAACGCATCGAAATAAATTCCTGAGATCCCAAAAAATATATTTTCTTGATCCGTATAACAAGGGAAGTTGATTTACCGATGACCGTCTGTCCGTCTGTCCGTCTGTCTGTGGAAATCACGATCACGCCGTCAATATCTAAGCTAGACTGCTCGTTTTTGTATAAAATCGTTTATTAACATCCCAAAGGAGTTGGTATTTAAAATCGTCAAAATCGGTCAAAGGGTTCACGAGCTACTCTGAAAAAACTCTTGAAAAAAATAAATTTTTCAGTGTGTTTGTTGTTTTTCTTAGGATATGTTGTATACATATCTTGTAATTATTCGTATTGTTGAAGTCATTACAGTTGTGTGTATATTAATACTGCACGTGTCACATTGGCCTAAGCAAGTTTTACCACATATTTTGTTACCATTAAAATTAAATATTAAAAATTAAAAATTAATAAAAATAAAACATGGAAAATGAAAAATTGAAAATAAAAAGTGGTATATGAAAAATTAAAAATGGAAAATGAAATATGAAAAATTAAAAATGAAAAATGAGAAAAGGAAAATGGAACATGAAAAATGAAAAATGAAAAATGGAAAATGGAAAATGAAAAATTAAAATTGAAAAATGGAAAATGAAAAATGGAAAACGAAAAATTAAAAATGGAAAATGGAAAACTAAAAATGGAAATGAAAATTGGAAAATGGAAAATGAAAAATGATAAATGGAAAATGAAAAATGGAAAATGGAAAGTGAAAAATTGAAAATGAAAAATGGAAAATGAAAAATGAAAAATGAAAATGAAAAATGGAAAATGGAAAACGGAAATCGAAAAATTAAAAATGGAAAATGAAAAATTAAAAATGAAAAATGAAAATTGGAAAATGGAAAATGATAACTGGAAAATGGAAAATGAAAAATGAAAATGGAAAAAGGAAAGTGAAAAATGGAAAATGAAAAATGGAAAATGAAAAATGGAAAATGAAAAATGGAAAATGTAAAATTAAAAATGGCAAATGGCAAATGGAAAATGGAAAATGAAAAATGAAAAATTAAAAATTAAAAATGAATAATGGAAAGTGGAATATGGAATATGGAAAATGAAAAATGGAAAATGAAAAATGAAAATATAAAAATTAAAAATGGCAAATGGAAAATGAAAAATTAAAAATTAAAAATTAAAAATTAAAAATTAAAAATTAAAAATTAAAAATTAAAAATTAAAAATAAAAAATTAAAAATTAAACATTAAAAATTAAAAATTAAAAATTAAAAATTAAAAATTAAAAATTAAAAATTAAAAATTAAAAATTAAAAATTAAAAATTAAAAATTAAAAATTAAAAATTAAAAATTAAAAATTAAAAGTTAAAAATTAAAAATTAAAAATTAAAAATTAAAAATTAAAAATTAAACATTAAACATTAAAAATTAAAAATTAAAAATTAAAAATTAAAAATTAAAAATTAAAAATTAAAAATTAAAAATTAAGAATTAAAAATTAAAAATTAAAAATTAATAATTAAAAATTAAAAAGTAAAAATTAAAAATTAAAAATTAAAAATTAAAAATTAAAAATTAAAAATTAAAAATTAAAAATTAAAAATTAAAAATTAAAAATTAAAAATTAAAAATTAAAAATTAAAAATTAAAAATTAAAAATTAAAAGTTAAAAATTAAAAATTAAAAATTAAAAATTAAAAATTAAAAATTAAAAATTAAAAATTAAAAATTAAAAATTAAAAATTAAAAATTAAAAATTAAAAATTAAAATTAAAAATTAAAAATTAAAAATTAAAAATTAAAAATTAAAAATTAAAAATTAAAAATTAAAAATTAAAAATTGAAAGTGGAATATGGAAAATGAAAAATGAAAATATAAAAATGAAAAATGAAAAATGGAAAATGTAAAATGAAAATATAAAAATTAAAAATGAAAAATGGAAAAATGAAAATTGAAAAATGAAAAATCGAAAATGGAAAATGAAAAGTGGAAAATGAAAAATGGAAAATGAGAAATTAAAAATGAAAAACTGAAAATGAAAAACGAAAAATGAAAATTGAAAATTAAAAATTAAAAATTAAAAATTTAAAATTAAAAATTAAAAAT
>OY821517.1:266616807-266785889 GCA_963682025.1 Cordilura impudica | reverse complement strand
ATTTTAAATTTTAAATTTTTAATTTTTGATTTTTAATTTTTGATTTTTAATTTTTAATTTTTAAATTTTAATTTTTATTTTTTAATTTTTCATTTTTAATTTTTAATTTTTAATTTTAAATTTTAAATTTTAAATTTTTAATTTTTAATTTTTAATTTTTAATTTTTAATTTTTAATTTTTAATTTTTAATTTTTAATTTTTAATTTTTAATTTTTAATTTTTAATTTTTAATTTTTAATTTTTAATTTTTAATTTTTAATTTTTAATTTTTAATTTTTAATTTTTAATTTTTAATTTTTAATTTTTAATTTTTAATTTTTAATTTTTAATTTTTAATTTTTAATTTTTAATTTTTAATTTTTAATTTTTAATTTTTAATTTTTAATTTTTAATTTTTAATTTTTAATTTTTAATTTTTAATTTTTAATTTTTAATTTTTAATTTTTAATTTTTAATTTTTAATTTTTAATTTTTAATTTTTAATTTTTAATTTTTAATTTTTAATTTTTAATTTTTAATTTTTAATTTTTAATTTTTAATTTTTAATTTTTAATTTTTAATTTTTAATTTTTAATTTTTAATTTTTAATTTTTAATTTTTAATTTTTAATTTTTAATTTTTAATTTTTAATTTTTAATTTTTAATTTTTAATTTTTAATTTTTAATTTTTAATTTTTAATTTTTAATTTTTAATTTTTAATTTTTAATTTTTAATTTTATATTTTTAATTTTTAATTTTTAATTTTTAATTTGTAATTTTTAATTTTTAATTTTTAATTTTTATTTTTAATTTTTAATTTTTAATTTTTAATTTTTAATTTTTAATTTTTAATTTTTTATTTTTAATTTTTAATTTTTAATTTTTAATTTTAAATTTTAAATTTTATATTTTATATTTTAAATTTTTAATTTTTAATTTTTAATTTTTAATTTTTAATTTTTAATTTTTAATATTTAATTTTAAATTTTAAATTTTTAATTTTTAATTTTTAATTTTTAATTTTTAATTTTTAATTTTTAATTTTTAATTTTTAATTTTTAATTTTTAATTTTTAATTTTTAATTTTTAATTTTTAATTTTTAATTTTTAATTTTTAATTTTTAATTTTTAATTTTTAATTTTTAATTTTTAATTTTTAATTTTTAATTTTTAATTTTTAATTTTTAATTTTTAATTTTTAATTTTTAATTTTTAATTTTTAATTTTTAATTTTTAATTTTTAATTTTTAATTTTTAATTTTTAATTTTTAATTTTTAATATTTAATTTTTAATTTTTAATTTTTAATTTTTAATTTTTAATTTTTAATTTTTAATTTTTAATTTTTAATTTTTAATTTTTAATTTTTAATTTTTAATTTTTAATTTTTAATTTTTAATTTTTAATTTTTAATTTTTAATTTTTAATTTTTAGTTTTTAATTTTTAATTTTTAATTTTTAATTTTTAATTTTTAATTTTTAATTTTTAATTTTTAAATTTTAATTTTTAATTTTTATGATTGTGTAGGACCGTAATCCCCCACCTCAAGACCCAGTTAACCATAGTGCCTTCCAAATATTATTTTGAGCTAAAGGAAACAAAGTAATTCAAATTCATAAAAAAAAATTATTGAGTAGTTCTTTCAGCTTTTTATGCTATTAATTCATTATTGATGTCCGCATTGTATCTTGACGACTTTTTATGGACAGAAATAACACTCTATTCCTCTAATTCTCTTTTGAAATTTAATTATTTATTTCTTTATTTGAACTTCTGCTCTAAGAGGATATCTTGAAATAAATAGAAGACCAATGTATGTATGTGAAAATTTACATTTATCGGAGTTTGTTATTTTGCAAAATTGATTCGATAATAGTTACACAGATACGAAATTATTTATTTTTTAGGATGTCTGAGGGCGAAAAGGACCCATGTATTTGTCAAATACATGATTTGTAACAATTGCAAATTTTGATCAAAAAGGAAGAGAAATGTGAAGTACCTTTTGTAGTTAATTTATTGAAATGTACGGAAGAGGAGACGCTGCACACACTAGTTTTATTATTCGCATTTAAGAGTCATGTGATACATTTGCAATTTTCTTTCACACTTTTTTAAAATATTAAAAATTTTAGTATCATTATTCTTAGATTATGTGCTGTAAATCTAAACACTTACGTTTTAAAGTTAGTTTTTTAGTCGACCTTTTTCCATTATTTTATTAGCAATTTCCAAGTACAGGCTTTTAAGGTAATTTGTTTTTAATGTAAATAAAAGATTATTATTTAATTTTTTATCCAACGTTTCGGTGGCATTTTTCCACCATCTTTTTTTGTTTTATTGAATATATAATCCTCAGTTAATTTTCAAATTAAAAGTGAATCTGTTCTAACACGAAACCTACAGAAGGACATAAAACATAAATTTAAATTAAAAATATAAAAATAAAATAAAATAGAATATCACAGTAAAATTATTCTTAATACTATTATGATTAAGCAGCACGCATTTAATTAAAGACTATAATAAATAAAATTTAAGATTTTGTACATTATTTTGAACTATGTAATTAGTAAAATATGCTTCGTGAATATGGGGACACCGAAGACCACATCTGAAGGACCTGTTTTTTACGAATATTAATTTTCTGTCTATTTTTTCAGATGCCGGTAAAAGCTGAAGTAAAACTTGAGCAATTGATACGTGGATATGTTACAATATGCACTGATATATACGAAATGAGGTCGAAAAAATCTTGACATACATAAAATGTAATAATAGGAACAACATTGAACCAAGAAATTTAAGTTTTTTTATCTATTGAAAGTAAATTTTTATATATCAACTTTTTAGCAGATGCATTGGGACCTATCCTCAATATACTTCATAATTTTTTGTAGCTTTAAAACTGCCATGTGCACCTTTCTTTCACCTCGAGCCATATCTTTTATCAATCGCCAAATTCTTCTGATAGTTTATAATGACACTGTACACAGTTTGGTAGCAACATTTGATTCTTTGGCCAAGTTTTCGTTGGATTATATTGAATATATTTAATAACTTTCGTCACTCATTTTAATTTAATAAGCAATGAATGAATAGGACTGACACAAGGTCTGTTAAAGCATACTAAATGGTATATTTTTGAAAGATAAAGAAAAATTTTAAATTGCTTGCGAAAAAATTAAGACGAAAAACATGCGTTAAGAATTTTTCGGTCTTACATGTTACTCGTATGTACAAAAAATTTTGTTATGTCATTATAAATATATATTGAAAAAAAAAAAAAATGGTGACCATTAGGTCGAAGGTAATTTCGAAGATTCTCTTCGTTACCATGTCGGTTGGGTATTGTGCCTATGCCAATTTTTCCTCAGGCTTTTTTTCGAAAAACAATGTTTTTTTTATGTTTTCCTAAGTACAATTCAACATATATATCGAATAGCATATTTAAAAGCCTTTGTCAGAAAATGGTAGATGGTATCATTAAGATGAATAATTTTTAGGTAGCATAATGTGCAGCGCGTAACTTTCTCCGATTTCCTTCAGACAATTCAGTAAAATTTTTACTACTTTGAAACTTTTTAACACCTAAATTCCCCAAGATCCCAACACTATCTTCATCTACCATACAAGTATATGAAAACGAATTTCATCATGCTAGATAGTTTTTTTTAAGTGAAAAAATTTCGTTATAGCAATTTATTGAAACTATTTCTCTGAGTTCGTCCATCTTTATGTATTTGTTGAAATCTATTGGATACAATACACTTTTCCAATCGTCGAAAGAACTGTTAAAGCTGATTTACTGAATGACCAATAAAGCGTGCCGCGGGGCGGTTTTTTTCAAAAAGATGTCCCCAGTGTAGTTAGATGAAAAGCCGTAAGACATGCAGTACAAAATCAGCCAAGTGCAGTGGTTTTGGTCTGATTTGGGTCGAATTTTGTGCGAAATGCTCTAAAAAACTAATGAAGTGTAAGATTCGGCATTATCTGTTAGATGTTCTGCTAAAAAATATTGTAAAAATATTATTAAAGCAATGGTTTGGGTATGAGGGCCATTCGTGATTTAATGCGTTTTAGGGACAAAATAACTTTTTATATGGTATTATTGAAGCTGCTCAAGTTTCAGTAATATCAACAAGATTTTTAAATGTGAGCCGAAAATTTGTTGGCACCAAATCTTTAATATCATTCATGAGTTTCATTGTTGGAACTGTTAGTACAATTTGTTATATTTTTTTAAGGTTTTCTGTAATTTTTTTATATATTTTTTCACAAGTAAATTATAATGGATCTTCTTTTTTCTATAAGAGGCATTATTAAAATCTTCAAACTCCATTTTACAAAAATGAGCATCGCTATTGAATATTCACGGATACCAACTACCCAACAATTACTAAGCCGTCAATTTTAACAGAAAAGTCACATTCTTCCTCATTTAAATATGGATAGAAATCTGACTCATGTGGTTCATACATATATATTTACTACATCCAGTGCTGAATTTACGAATAGGTAAACTAGGCTCCTGCTTAGGGCGGCAAATTTAGAGAGCGACAAAAAATTAGCATGAAACCGATAAAAAATGAAATTTCCGTTATTCTTTAGGATTGAATAATGTAAAAATTAATGTACAGAAAAAGTTTATTTGTCATATTCATCGTTTTCTAAGTATATATCGCACTTGTACCTCTAAAGTGAGTCAACTCGGAATTTTTCAATTTTCACTTTTTGCAAGAAAACGATACACAGCGGTCATATCTATCCACTGTAAAAATCTTACATCGGTTTTTCTAGTGTTTCGCAAAAAGAAAATAGAGTAGTAACCCTTTCTGTGTTATAAGAGTAGCTTCTTTAGAATCCACTAAAAAAACATATTTTGAGTTACACCAAAATAACCCAAAAATCGCAAAAACAACTAATGTTGCATACTTATTACTCGCTATTCTTTACAATGAAACAACTGTTTTTAAATTTTATAGTAAATATTAAAAGAAACCGTTTCTTGCCTCTACTGAAAATTTGTAAATTTTGAGTTGACTCACTTTAGAGGTACAGGTGCGATATATATATATATAGAAATGTTTATGCAATTGAAAAATAAATTCAAATTCAAATATTTTTTGTTCTAGTAGGCATGTTATTGTAGGTACATAATTAAAATATATTTTTATGTGCTTGTGTCCACTTGTTCCATTCATAAGTTATTATTAGATTCAAGAAATTATTTTTGTTTCTAACTTAACTTTTTGTTTGTAATTTATTATTAAGTTTTGTCAATTATTGGCGGTTATATTTGCGTAGGTTTGCCTTTTCTCTTTAAATGTATGTTTTCAAATTCGTTTAAAATTTTTTTTAATCTTATTTTATTAAAATGAAGTTTTTATTCATCTATTGAAAAGAGTGACGGAAGGAAGAGATTAAGTGGTGCGAAGTATCGTCAAAAGGCTAAAGAGAAACTAACAAAAAAAAAAAAAAAAATATTGAACAATCTACGAAGATACAGTCGTACTTTAACATATGCCCTAGCTCAGGTGCTAGTGGTAAAAATATTTCACATCTAAATTTAATAGAAAATGTACTATCTTTGTCCACAAAAAATACTGTTATTGTACCAGTTTCATTCACACAAAATACCACTATTTTACCAGCTTTGTCCTCACAAAACATTATTTCCATTTCTAGTTTCAATAAAACAACTGATGTTACTGAAATTGTGACAAACATTTAAAATACGAACATCAGTACCATGATATCTGTTAGTAATTTTCCTGGTAAATGGAGTATTGACGAATCCTTGTTTGATTTTGTTGTAAAGTTTGGTTTCAAATCCAATAAGAATGTTGATTTCAGTACATCGAAAAAACCATTTGCTGACAGATATCGTTGTTTCAACGTGCAGAATTTTTCGAACAAATTAAAAAATGGAGGAACTCATGAAAGAGATTATTTGTCATATTAAGAGTCTGGTAAGGCTCTATGTTTTATTCCTTGTTATTTCTTTAAAGATAATAGTTGTTTTTCTAAAAATGGTGGATGCTCAGATTGGAAAAGTAATTCACAATTATTCGAATCCCACGAAAATTCTTCTACACATCGTGGTTGTGCTATGATCATGATCGCAAGAAGTAACCTGAGTAGAAGTGTGGAAATTTTTTTTACTGGAAAAATGTTTTAAATGGAGTGGGTTACTTCATTGAGGACATAGTGAAATATTATATGAAAATCACAATGGAAATTTTTTGATGTCACTAGAAATGATTGCAGAATATGAATCCTTTTTGAAAGAGCACACACTAATGTATGGAAACTGTGGTTCTGGAAAAATTTCATACATGTCAAATACAATATATAATGAACTTATTACTATAATTGGATCAGAAGTGAGAAACAAAATAATCAGTAATATAAAAAAGCATAATATTTCTCTATAATTGTTGATTCGACACCTGATATTTCTCACACTGAGTAATTATCATTGCTAATTCGGCAAAATAGTGGATCAATTTTTAAATTTTTTCGACAATATTTGTCATAAAGCGGACAAAATATTTGAAGTAATATTGAAGTTTTTATATAAATACAAATTAAATTTGGCAGATTGCAGGGGACAATCATAAGACAATGCAAACAATATGCCTGGAAACTACAATGGCTTAAACGTCAAAATTGTAGGAATAAATTCACGTGCTATTTTTGTTCCAGGTGGTTACCATTCCATAAATTTAGTTGGTCAAGCTAAAAATGTATGTAGAGGAAAAAGCATTTTGATTAATCTGAAGAAGATGAGTTTATAACCGATAATTCAAATGAATTATTTAAAAAGAATGTATTTGATATAATTATATCAGTTTTGATGAAAGTATTACGAAAGTGTAAAAATTCGTACAATTTTTTGAAGGAAAAGTTTGGATATCTCGAAAATATTTATTTTATTGATACCGAAGTTTTTATAAAAAAATAAAAGATCTGTACGAAGATATAATGAAAGAAATTCTTTATTTTACAGCTTTTACAGAAAAGTGACATATCCAAATATGAAAGAACTATCACAAGCCAGTTAAATTTTTTATTTGAAAAAAAAAAATATTATAACGTGTTTCGAAATTTGGACATCATCTTCAGAATTTATCTGTCACTAGCAGTAACAAATTGTTCTGCTGAAAGATCGTTTTCTTGTTTGAGAAGAATAAACACTTCTCTTCGTTCGCAAATTACAGAAACCAAATTAAATGACGTTTCAATTATGCACATCGAACACGACGTGTTAGAGAAAATTGAGTTTGAGGATGTAATTAATAAATTTGTAAATCAAAAAATTAGAAAGAAAATATAAATAAATTAAACTCATTAAATAATACAATGTGCTTCTGATTTCAATTCAAATTACACTAAAATTCTCATAAAGTGCCTAGGGGCGCTGACTACATCACAATATTAGTTATATTTTTATCACATGAAGCAGCATGGTATTAAACATTGTAATGTATCTAACTTGGTTTGTTGGTAATCTTATTAAAATTAGTTTAATTTTTCACTAATATTAAATACGGATCTCATGCCGAATGTTCGACTAAGGACGCCTTACATCTTTCATTCTTGTTTATTTTATATAAAAAAAAATCCATCCATATTAACTATAATTTAATCATGTTCTTTTATGTAATTTTTAACGCTAATACCGTATCTTGTTATTCCAATAGTGTCCCTTAAGGTTTATTTAATTATATTGTTCATTTTTTTTAGATCATTACAGAGAATAAACATTAATTTTTTATAAACTTTTTTTTTTTCTATCAAATTTTACTTGGGCTTAATACGCTTATATGCAAAATTAGCATTAACAATATAAACAAAAGAAACATGTTGATACATATAAATAAAAAACCAACATTAGAAATTTCCCAATAGACTTTTAAACACATGTTACTCTATTAAACGCGTTCAAGTAACACATATTTTTACAACGCATTTTTTCTAAAACGCTCATATGTGCTTATTAGGGGGTGAAACTTTTACTCTAAATATTTAACTCGTGGTGAGTTGGAAAGAGTTGATATGGAAGACATCTTTTAAAAACTTCACTATTTAATAAATAGGTTCGGTTAGAAATGAAAAAAAAATAATTTCTGGTCGAACACGTATGAGTGATATTTTATTTTACTCTATCAAATTTATATACGTTATACGCACACACTTGAGTATTGAGATATAAGACTTTGAAGATTTACTTAATATTTATTACTTCTCGATACAGTGGCCTGCTAAGTCTATAAATATTAACGAATTCTGTCAGATCTGTATCAAATTAAGACAGCCAAATTATCTTAGTTCTTAGCCCCTAATGTTGCAGAAATATAACGATGGTAAACATGGACATGTCAACGCTCTTTTTTTATTTGCCAAGTATCTTAAAATACGCTTCTATAAATATATTATGAAATTAGTTCACCTACTATGTAAGGGTGGCAATATTATTAAAGACATATTTCATCTCTAAATAATTCCCCCCAATAAAGGGCAGATCTTCATATAATTGTATTGAAAAGGGCTGAAAATGGAGGGTTTTATGAAAAAATTTTATAAGGTTAATTTCGTTTGTTCTAAGAATAGGCACCAATTTTAATGTAGCGAACTATTGTGTTTTTTATAAAAAAAAAATAATAGTTTTTTCTTTACAGAAAAAATTAATTTATATCTAAAAAAAAATGCATTATACGGTGCAAAAATTTTCGGATTATTGATTTCCTATAGTCTCAGCACCAGCGTGCGGAGTGTACATGTAAGTTTCTCATTCCATTTGTAATAATATGAAATATAATCTGCTTTCCATAGAGTGTATATATATCCGTGATCATTTTATCAAGCGAAGCTGGTATAGCTATGTCCGTCTGTCCAATTATAAATATTACGATCATGACCTAAAAAAGTCAGACTGCTTGCTCGTTTTTATGAAAATGATTATCTAGCAGAGCCCAGAATTCGAAATTATAGTGCAAATTTATTTAAACATAAGAACAAAGTTCGCATAAATTTTATTTTTTCATTAAGATTTTATTTTTTAAATATGATTTTTTTTTAAATAAATTTATAAATCAAGAACATAGCACACAATATTTTCTGTTTTTGTGTAAATTCGATCATCATAGATGTACATATTCTACTGCTTCAGGGATATTAAATCATAACCCATCAAGTAAAGAAACTCTACCTGCAGCAACATGTAGTTGAGAAAACTCAGGATTCCATAGGAAAGTAGCGAGATTAATGATTTTTAGAATGATTTTTTAGAATTATAAATTCATTTTATATGTTTCCTTGTTCCATTCACAAATGATTTACCAGTATTTACATTGCGAAAATACAATTAAGTAGTGAGGCAGTTAGGCGGTAAAACGCTGACACGAAGGAAATTGAAAACCCAATTGGAAAGCTATTTTGTTTTCCAATACCATCAGAAACAATTTTATAGACACCGCATCATATGTCTCCTGGCAGAATCTCTTGAACGATGTTTTCAAAGCCTCTTCTTCGATATCAATCATTGTAACATCAGTTGAAATGAATCTTGGAACTGGAAGCCCAAGTTTATCACATGGATGATTATGTGGTGACAATAAGTCGTAAATAAAATATAATGCTCTATTAAGAGCAATGCCTTCACTAAAATCTCTCATAAAATCTTCACTCAAGTCAATTTTAAATTCAAAGAATGAGTTTAATGTAACATGCATAATGTACGCAATTGTGGTGGAGATTGAGTTTTTTCGCTTTTTTTGAAAATTTGTACCATTCGATCGAAGTAGTACCACGCGCATGACATGTTGTAACAAATGTAGGATGAAGATCATCCTCATAGGTACTTACGAAAATCTCTGAGGGAGATATAACGAATAATCTTAAAATAATTTTATCATTATCGCGATATATCTTTTTAATTTTTTTCTTTTCTTATCAATCCAACCATTATGAAATGGTATTTCAGTAGACGTATATTGATTGGCTGATGGGTCGATTCTGTTCAATTCGAATAACGATCTTAATATTCTAGTCGAATAATTGTGTATGTTTGATAATACATTTGGTATTCAAATATATGCCAAGCAGCTTCAGCTCAAACAATATATCGACCATTTCAAAATTTCTATATTTCATTTATTTGAATTGACCATTATCTTCAGCATTCTTTCTTCCGATTTCTGCTGACGGGAAATCGTACGCTTTATAAAAATATTTAACACTTTCGACTGTGCTGAACACTGCAAAATTCAAATGACAATCAAATTTGGCTAGAAGATATGGATTGCGCGAAACAACAAAGCGATTATCACGCAAATTTATCCCATCGTTTATAAGCACGATATCAATTTACATTACCATGAGTAGTTTCCAAAAATCGTTTGCAACATTATTCATATACTTTGCATCATTCAGAAAAAAAGAATTCAGAGCACCACATGTTTTATGAATCATGTTAATTTTAACTAATTGATTAGCTGGGATTAATTTCAGAGTCTGTTACTTCTGCATAAACAATTTTATCAATTAAAATGGCACATTCAAATCAATCTCGATCCTATATGCTATTAAGATGTGTGCAATTATGTAAATCAAAGCTCTTACTTTTCCGAAAAAGTCCTTTTAAATTATTGAATGAATCAATTAATTCAATATATTCTTTAATACGCCTACAACAATATCAGGGTGAAAAGTAGAAGGTTAAATCAATGAAAGACTTTTTTTAATTTGCGGCCAATTTGGACTTCATGTCATGGTAATAAATAATGAAGGATTTCAGAAAAATGGAACTATGCTCATTGCATCTAAATAATTTTGATGTGTCGTGGGGAACAAACATTCGGTTGTTTATAGAAATCAAACAAGATATTCTAAATTTTGACGCGAAGTTTAGCCTGATCGAAATACATATAATCCAAACGTGTTTCTTTAATTCGAAAACGCATATCAACGACATCAGTTGAAATGTCATCATATGCCTTGATACATGGTTGACAATAGTCGGACATTGTTAAACAAATTTATTAAATTATTCACTCGATGTAATTTGTTTGCTATTTCAATTGTCAAATTTACATCACATGTTTAATTCGCCCTTTTACGCGATCTATATTTCACAGCATTTTCAATAGCATAAAAATATAATTCAGCTTAACATGTTTGGTACAATACATCATGAGTTTTAAAATGGCACACGTCACTCATAAGACTCTTATTAATGCTTTAAAAGAACGTGTGTTATTAACAAAATAATTTTGAGATTTTTGCCTGATGGAAGGTTTAGTAAAACTATCCTTCACACAGTCTTAGAAGAGCGAATTTTGAATAAATGGGTTGAAAACTATTTTGCCCTTATTGCCACGAGGATTCAATACATAATTATTGCGAAGAGTAATTACAGATTGATAATATATTACCTAATAAAATGAACAAGTTAAATTCATTTCTCCAAAACTAAGTGATTCAAAATTGTGGGGAATAGGATATAATGCACTCCGGTAAGAAGCATTCAATTCATAGATCAACACTATTAAGTCTGCTTGAACTTCTGTTGCGACTGCGCTCAACTCTTCCAGTTACAGATCTTTGTAGGGGCATCGGGATATGATCACATTAAAAATTTACTTTAAAATGACTCAAACTTTGCAACTCACTTTATGATAATAATCCTTGATACTCGTAGCTGAAAATAATAACAAAAATTTATAAAAAATTAGGAATTTTTAAATAAAATGCATTAAGTTTCATTATAAATATTTATTGAACAGACAGAGGATATATAAATGGGATTATATAGGAGCCTGAAAGTATGCTAATCAATTTTAGGCAGATCACAATGCAATAGAGGGCAATTGATATACACTTATAATGAAATTCGTTTGACCGTATATTAGCGAATAAATGTTTTTTTCATTTTTTAACTTTGCTGTGTGGACCGGTTTTCAAAGATAATATCACTGTGCACTTTTTCATGTGATTAACTTTAAAATAGTGTTTTTGTTATCAAACTCAGATCAGTATTGATCTCATAAATGATACCACAGATAATGTGTTTGCCAGTAAATTATATGATTAACATCTTATTGACACTCAAGAAGCTTCGTGACTCAGTGTATCATAAGTTGTACTCTAGACGTAACATTATTAAATATAGGAGAATCTAATTATCTCGATCATAAGAAAGTTAATTCAATATTGATTTCAAAATATATTCCGAACAAACAAAATGCGTTAATACAATCGTAGTAAAATAATATTGAAGAAGTAAATTTGAAATTCTATGTTAAGAAATGGAACACGTTAAATTCTAATGGCTTTTTGTCATTATCTGCTTCTTTGGATTTCTCATCAAAAATAACATTAAAATTGAAATATTTTTATAAAGCAGTATTACTCGTACATTGCATAATTGTTAATATAATTTTTTTTCGAAATAAAAGCAATACCAAATGAAAAAAAAAACAATTTTGAAAGGCTATTTTGGACATCGTGCCGTGGTGTGTTAAAATAATTTTTCATTCAACACCAATAGTGGCATCGTACGATCAGCATTTACTTATTTGTACAAACAGAGCCCAGCCCTCGAAATTCGAGTGCAATTTCTTGTTAGTTTTATTTTTTCATTCAATATATTTCTTTCAATATTTTTTTAATCTATTTAATTCATTAATTTTATTTCATTATAAACAATTGTTCAACACACAGAAATGAAGCACTTTGTATGCCACCTTAGAGTATGCTAATTTTAGGCAATTCACAAATCAATACAGGGTGATAGGCAACTATTTTAATGAAATTCGATTGCGTTTTTGTCGTTATTGTCGTTATTGGTTTATGTCAAAAATTATTTTTCAATTCAACACAGGGCTTTTCATATACAATTTTTGTAAACACATTATCAAATTTAATAAACACACACAGCATTGTATACTTTTATGTACATATGTGTTAGTAGCAACTTTAAATAAATTTTAATAAAAAAAATAAAAAAATTATTCAGACGGTGCAAATCTGTAAATCTGGTACATTTTTAATGCAAATTTTTGGTCAAAATCGGCTTAAAACTGACAATGTTACAGCGGTCACAAGAAATCGCGTTGGCTATTAATCTATAAAATTTATATATATAATATAATATCATATTTATTTATATATATGTATATTTTCAAAAATGTTATCTTTTACAATTTTGAAGACCGTTTAAAAATTAACAAAACCACGAAATGAAAAACAGTAGTTTTACTCTATTTAGTCCCTACTTTCGAGAGAAACGAACAAACTTGATTGTCACTTGTACTTTAATAATTTTTCTGAAATTATAATACAATGGTATTCGTTCAGAATGAACCAGCTAGAAAATTTGTATGTAGGATCAAAGGCTAAGGAATGACTCTAGAACTAGTTGCTATATTAACTCCAAAAAATTGTGGAATTCATCAAAACATGAGTATTGAATGCTATAAAAGAAAAATTTAAAATCTTTTATAAAAAAACTAAAGTATTTTCAAAAAAGTACTTTTAAGAATAAGATATATAATTGCTGAAATATCTAATTAACCTTTTGCAAACATTTTTAACTACAAAAAATATATTAATGGAGAGGGTTTATATCAACTTTTTTGGTAATTACAAACATTTTAACCACAAATATGCAATAAAGTTCTATTTTTTTATTAAATTTTCAAACTGTTATTTTAGAAAAAAAAAAAAATTCTTTCGGCCACCCTAATAATGTGCGGTGTGTATTCCTTCATATTTACATTAATATTTTTTCTGTTTTCAGTTTCATATGATATACAAACTTTTGTTAATTTTCTATAAAGCTTTTTCATGTTGGGAATTAACCTTTTTTTTTTGTTACATAAATATAACTGAAAATTGTGCACATTTATAAGTCTTGTATTAACTAGATTTGTTATTTTTAGAAATTAATGTTATAAACAAAATGAAAAACAAACAAATCTTAAATCTTTTACAGGATTTAACATGAAAAAATTTAAATAAGTCTGTCATCTATTTGTTGGTTTTAAATATGTTAGAGCTCCCATAATTCCTAATGGCTTTGCAGGCAGTTGAAACTAAGTCAAACCTATATAGAGTGGTATTTTCTATATAGGTATTTGTTCATTGATTATTTGCGTTGTCGTAAGCGAAGGCCAGTTTTTCCCTCATTCAAAATAGCCTGCTAGACAAGATATCGTAAGCCAACATTTCATTTGCTAATGTAACTTGCCTAATTTGGAATTATCTCTTCTGCAAAAATAGTATAATATTATGGACCGGGAATCAGGAAGTGCTCTCTCATGTATGTTTATCATCCATAATGAATGAAAGACATAGACGACAGCGGCTACACGACTACAGCCTTTCAAAAAAATAATACACAGTTCATATGAAAACGGTTATTTTGACACCAACACGGCTGCACGGCTACACAACTACTTTTGTCGCTGTAGTCAACTTAGGATAACTCCTTTTTTTTGTTTGGCTGCAAAACAAAAATAGGTTAATAATGAAACAAAATATGTAAAAGAAATTAGTGCTATGAAATATTTTATTTTGTTAAAAAAAAAAACTTTGCAAAATGAAATTTTATAATTCGTTTAATAATCTAAAGGGCCACGGCGCACTATGGGATTTCTGCTGCAAAAAAGGCATTTTTTGACTATTACTTTTAAAAAATCTAATGATGCTATTTTATAGAGAAGAGTCTGGCAAACAAAAATCTGCATTTCTTTTAAGATATATGTATATATATTCTTGGAAAAGATCGGTTGAAATCTGGTTAAAGTTGTGAAAGGAAATATATGGTAATTTTGTTCAAATTCAGAGATTTATATATCGAAGATGTTTCGAGCGGTAAAATCTGAGTGTCGATTTTATTTAAATCCGAAGCCTTGTTTTTAATTTAAAGGAAAAAAAAAGTTATTGCGTACATAGTTTGGGAGATATGAGTGCATCAAAATTGTCCTTAAAAATTCAGCATTGGCTGTTTTCGTTGGAGAAAAAGTCAGTTAGCTCGGTTTACCTCCGTGCTCACAGTATAACGAAATGAAAGGTAAAAGGCCCTTCTTTCGAATTAGTCAAAAAAATTCACCAACTTTTGTCAATCTTTTAAAAAAATCAAAATTTAGTAAAAAATTCACGAATATTGCACCCTAGTATTTTTAATAAAAAAGTTTTGCATACCTTTAGGCTTAACGTTTTAAAGTAATTTAAGTTATTAATTATAACAACAATTTGTTAATAAATTGTTGACAGATGTGAATAAGATTAAAAAAAAATAAACAAAATCATATGTTTTAAAAAAGAAAATGTAAAAAGAAAACCGCTTAAATTGAAAACAAAATTCGCAACAAGTAAATAGTTAACGTTAATAAATATTGTAATAAAATTTAAAATATAATTCTAAAAACGATTTTATTTTCTGTTTCATATAGTGAATTGTGCCATGAACTTATTGATTATGGTAGCAATGTTAATTTGTTAACAAATTTTATAAAACAGAAAAATTCGGTGCTTACTATTGATGAAATTGAAATAGTGGAAAAGGCAGTTCAAAAGAGGTTTTTTGGTCATTTTTTAAATCGTTGGAGAGAATCGCACAAAATCAAATCTTATTTCTTTCGGAAAAATGCGACTTGGTTAGAAAGTAAATACATACATCTTTAAAGAATTAATATAATAATAATAATTTATTTTGAATATTATGAAATTTTTTTAAGATATGTTCGAAGTATCACTTGCTGATGACCAACCTAGCTGTTCAAAGAAAAAAGGAAGACCAGTTAAGGAATTCGATGACTGCAAGTATCGTAGTAAAAGGTACAAAGCAGCTGATTTAGCATCTCAGTACCCACAAAAGCAATTAATAATGGCAAGTGGAACTTCACCAGATACAAAAATAACACCACAATCATATATTCCTTCAACAACTGCACTTGCCTTAATGCTGGATGCTGAATTATCAAAACATCAGTACGAAACAATAAAGTACGTTTTGCAAAGAGAAGGATATGATATTTTGCTTCCTTATAAAAAAGTTCTTGATGAAAAGAAGAAATGTTATCCGGATAAAATCCAAGTGTCAGAAAAAGAAGCCACTGTTAGCTTACAAAGTCTGATGGACCATACGACAAAGCGCCTTTTTGAAAGTTTTTCGCAGGAACGAATTAATGCAGCAAATTTTGAATTTACTCTTACGTCGAAGTGGGGCTGTGATGGGTCATCTGGACATTCAGAATACAATCAAAGCTTGCCAAGTGATATAAGTGACAGGAGTCTATTTTTAGCATCGATGGTGCCTCTAAGTCTAAAAACAGACACTGGCGCGGAATTTTGGTGTAATAAAAGCCCATCGTCAACAAGGTACTGTCGTCCAATTTTTTTCGAATTTACTAAGGAGACAAAAGAAAAAGTCCTGACAGTTGTAGAAAACATGAGGATAAATATAGATGCTTTAGAAAAAAACTAATGTTTCAGTTAATGACAAACATTTCAACGTAAAACATAATTTAGTGTTTACGATGATTGATGGTAAAACGGCTCAGACCGTTACAAATACTAGTTCAGCAGCTGTGTGTTACATTTGTAAAGCTAAACCCTCAGAAATGAATGATTTGGAAGCGGTTTCAAGAAAGAACATCGATAATGAAGCTTGTAAATTAGGACTTTCTTCATTACACGCTAGGATTAAGTTTATGGAGTGCATACTTCATATAGCATACAATAAACCCTTCGAAAAGTGGTCTGCAATCGATGCACGCAATAAAATTTTAAAACAAGAGAACAAGCAACGAATTCAGACTGAATTTAGGGAACGTATGAGCTTACGCGTAGATGCTGTAAAGCAAGGATCTGGGACATCAAATGATGGAAATACCTCAAGGCGTTTTTTTTCCAACCCTGCACTTGTTGCAGATATAACTGGGGTAAATGAAGAACTAGTGGATCGTTTTCGTATAATTCTTCAAATAATAACGTGTGGGCAGAAAACTGATACCATGAAGTTTAAGAAATTTGCGTGGGCAACAGCTGAACTATTTGTTAAAAATTATAAATGGTATTTCATGCCTGTTACTGTCCACAAAATTCTTATTCATGGAAAGGACATAATAGATGCAGCAGTACTCCCAATTGGTATGCTCTCGGAGGAAGCAGAAGAAGCGCGTAATAAAGATTACAGGAACTATAGATTAATGTTTTCTAGAAAGTGCAGTAGAACTGCAACGAATATCGATGTTTTTCATCGTTTGCTTGAGTCGTCCGATCCATATATTAGTAGCTTAAGACGTCAACCTCATAAGAATATTTTAGAATTGGATGATGTAGTTAAAGATATAATAGTTGATGAATAAAATGCTTACATATTGTTTACCTATATGAATATTTTTTATTCGAGTTGGGAGGGAATAACCAATTTTTAGCATTTCTTTAATTAAATATTACTAGTATTTTCAATGAGAATTATATTTATACGAAATTTGTTCATTCAGGTTACATAAAAGACGACGCATTTCAACGAAAATTCTTAGTTTTCGCTTTTATCAATTAATAGGCGTGTGTCAAATTTAATCAAATTCTATTAACAATTCCGGCCTACACATTGAAAAGAAAATTACGTGAAATAATGGGGGTCCAAGGGAGGTACCCCAAGGAGTCAACGGATATCAACCAAAATTTGTAGTGCTTTTTCTTAGATCAACTTATAGACGTATGCCAAATTTCGTAAAATTGCGACCTATACATTAAGGACAAAAATTCTAGGAAAAATGGGGGTCCAAGGGAGGTACCCCAAGGAGTCGAGGGATTTTAAAAATTTTTTGTATTTTTCTTTTCTACTTAAATCTAAACAAGTGTGCAAAATTTCGTCGTTGTAGAATCACTCCTTCTATTTTTTGCAGTTAGATGTATGAAGAAATCCCACTGTGCGGCGCGCTTGAAATGTTTTAAATAGAAATTTTTACCAGGTTGAAATTTTTTGATGCAATCGATGAATAACCTTATTTTGATGAATTCTGGTGAGTTTTAAAAAAATCGGTAGAGCCGTTTTTTGTTGTTAAAACTTTTATTGTGAAACCATGCCAAGAATGTGAATGAAATGAAATAAAAAATATTCTCGGCCTCTTACTGTTTTTACTTCTGACCTAACAGCACGCGTTTTACACAGTATCGGCACATGTGCATTTTATGCATTTAAAAGTGGAACATAACATTTTTGATACAATGAGTAAATTAAATTTTAGTGAAGATCACAAGTTTACGCATTCAGAAAATCGGTCTAAAATTTGTTTACTCTGCCATAAAAGGAAAAATATTTTATTCAGCATTAGTGGTAAACTCAAAGAGAGAATTGAAAAATCAATCGACTACGATGCAGAAGACGAACGTCTCCCAAACGCTATTTGTTCTACTTGTCAAATTAATTTATAAGGTTTCATCATAAATCCCAGTTCAGATAAATTCAAGCGACCCGAATTACCTGACGACGTGTCAACACGGAATTTCCCAAAATCATTAAGATCAAATTCCAATGAAAATTGTAACTGTAAGCTATGTGAAATTGCTCGGTCGACGGGAAACTGTAATTTTACAGCTAAATCGACGAATGCGAAAGCGTTGATAAAAAAAAACATATGCTCCAAATGTTTGTCTGTTTTGAAGAGAGGTAATAGCCACGAGTGCAATTTCTCTTCGTTTTCCAAAACTATTAAGGAACATGTTGATGAAGTATTTACGGAAAAATATAAGGAGCAGCTTATTTGTGAACTCATTAAGGACGTTAAAGATTCAAAAAACGACTGCAAGGAAAGTGAATTAGCTCTGTCTCAAAGCCGAGGTAAACCCTTAACTCTAGCTGTTCCTCATTACCAAGAATTGCGTAAAAATACCAAACGTCGGTTGCCGATATCAGCTGAAGACATAAGCAACTTGCAATGCAATTTTGCATTATCAATGAGAGCAGCTAATGGCCTTACTTCTGGATTGAGAGTTGCAACTAAGAACAGAAACTTATTCGAACCTCATTTGCAAGAAAAATTGAGAAGTATATATCACAAGTTTGATAAATATTTCAGCGTTCAATCCAGCACTTTTGTTAAAAATATGAAGGGCAAAACAGAAAAAATTTACCAGTATTTAATTTTCTGTAATAACTTGATTGGTTTCATTGAATAAATAAAAAAACATCGATATATCAACGACGATATTCACCTAAAATTCGGCATTGATGGCGGTGATAGCTTTCTGAAGATATGCTTATGTCCTCAGTCAAAGAACATAAGTATTGATAGCACTAGTAATGCAGTTCGACAGACTTACAGTGATGGTATTGCTGCAAAACGTTTCAAAGATTCAGGTGTTAAGAAACTTTTTGTTATACGATTAGTTGCAAATGTTGAAGAAAATTACGCAAATGTTAGAAACATATGGTCGATCCTTGATATAACGAGTTTTACGTCTGCGACTATTGCCACCGACTTAAAGTTGGCAAATGTACTAGTTGGATTCATGAGTCACTCGAATCATGGTGTAATGCAAAAAAAGACAATTTAAATTCCTGTGGTCAGATTAGAACTATTGGTGATTGTCGGCTGAATTGTGAAATGTGGTCTAAAAGTGGCAGCAATAAAAATTATGGAAAAAATATGATTGCTGCATTCAACATCCAATTTGTTCACTGAGTGATAATGAAGAAATCATTAATATTATACCTCCTCCAGAGCTTCACTTAATGATTGGCGTGGTTAATCACATTTTCACACATATGCTAAAAGTATGTGAAACTGAAAGTTTGGATTGGTCAAAAAATGTTTCCAGAAACATATTCAACGGTTGTCCCTCATTTGCTGGTAAAGCCTGCAAAACTCTATTAAATAAAAAGTATTACTTAAGAATACCAATAAAAAAAAAAATCATGTGAGTCCGATCACAAGGGAGATGTGTAAACATCTATTAATTAAAGAAAACATCAACATCATATTTTCCAGTGCATAAAAAATAAGTCGATTATGCTGTTTTCTGAAATTCAATTGATGTTTTCTGAAATGCAATCGATGTTTTCTGAAATTCAATTGATGTTTTCTGATACACAATTAATGTTTTCAGCAATTCAAATGATGCTTTTTGAAATTCTATTGACGTTTTCTGAAATACAATTAATGTTCTCAGCAATTCAAATAATGCTTTTTGAAATTCAATTGATGTTTTCTGAAATTCTATTTATGTTTTCTGAAATTCAAATGATGTTTTCTGAAATACAATTGCTGTTTTCTGAAATACAATTGATGTTTTCTGAAATTCTATTGATGTTTTCTGAAATTTAATTGATGTTTTCTGAAACTCGAATGATGTTTTTTGAAATTATATTGATGTTTTCTGAAATTCTATTTATGTTTTCTGAAATTCAAATTATGTTTTCTGAAACTCGAATGATGTTTTCTGAAATTCTATTTATGTTTTCTGAAATTCAATTGATGTTTTCTGAAATACAATTGATGTTTTCTGAAATACAATTGATTTTTTCTGAAATTCTATTGATGTTTTCTGAAATTCTATTTATGTTTTCTGAAATTCAAATGATGTTTTCTGAAATACAATTGATGTTTTCTGAAATACAATTGATGTTTTCTGAAATTCTATTGATGTTTTCTGAAATTCAATTGACGTTTTCTGAAACTCGAATGATGTTTTCTGAAATTCTATTTATGTTTTCTGAAATTCAAATGATGTTTTCTGAAACTCGAATGATGTTTTCTGAAATTATATTGATGTTTTCTGAAATTCTATTGATGTTTTCTGAAATTCAATTGATGTTTTCTGAAACTCGAATGATGTTTTCTGAAATTATATTGATGTTTTCTGAAATTCTATTTATGTTTTCTGAAATGATGTTTTCTGAAATTCTATTTATGTTTTCTGAAATTCAATTGATGTTTTCTGAAATTTTATAGATGTTTTCTGAAATTCTATTTATGTTTTCTGCATTCAAATGATGTTTTCTGAAATTATATTGATGGTTTCTGAAATACAATTGATCGAATGATGTTTTCTGAAATTATATTGATGTTTTCTGAAATTCAATTTATGTTTTCTGAAATTCAAATGATGTTTTCTGAAATTATATTGATGGTTTCTGAAATACAATTGATGTTTTCTGAAATTCTATTGATGCTTTCTGAAATTCAATTGATGTTTTCTGAAACTCGAATGATGTTTTCTGAAATTATATTGATGTTTTCTGAAATTATATTTATGTTTTTTGAAATTCAAATGATGTTTTCTGAAATTATATTGATGGTTTCTGAAATACAATTGATGTTTTCTGAAATTCTATTGATGTTTTCTGAAATTCAATTGATGTTTTCTGAAACTCAAATGATGTTTTCTGAAATTATATTGATGTTTTCTGAAATTCTGTTTATGTTGTCTGAAATTCAAGTGATGTTTTCTGAAATTCTATTGATGTTTTCTGAAATTCAATTGATGTTTTCTGAAATTATATTGATGGTTTCTGAAATACAATTGATGTTTTCTGAAATACAATTGATGTTTTTTGAAAGACAATTGGAAAATGTTTAGAAAAGAACATATCATAATTTTTTCACAAATATAATCAGATAAAGTCACACCGATTTACACTTCAGCTCACACCGATGTGTTACGCTGTTTTTGCGATTGTATTGTGAAATACAAATTTACCCCCTGCGCGTATAAATGTTTACACATCAAAAATATTCAAAGGCTAGAATTCTTATTAAATGATGAACTCATCTATAATATTAATAGGCTAGGCGATTTCTTGTGACCGATGTTTTCTTCCACCGTTTTAGCCCGATTTTGATCAAACTATATTATTTGAAATGTATTTCTTTTTAGCCGTTTTGCAGATTTACAGATTTTTAAATTTTTTCCTTTATTTTGAGTAAATTGCATTTATATTTGCTACTAACACATACATAAAATTATACAATGCTATGTGTGTGTTTATTAAATTTGTTAATGTGTTTGTAATAAAAATGAGTTTGTTTTTTTTTTTTTGTGGTGATTTGTGAATTGGCTTTAATTGATTAGCATACCTTTAGGGTCTTCATTTAATGAAAAAATAAAATTTCCTAGAATTTGCATTCGAATTTCGGGGGCTGGAATCTGCTTGTTTAAATTATTAGAAGAAATCTAAACTATTCAATTTTCTATATGAAAAAAAAATAGTTTTTAAATAAAACACAATATAATCATATAGGCATAATTAATTTTTGCAAACATTAACCAGAATCTAAAATATTATAAAAAAAATTTAATTTAAATTTACGAATTGTTCTATACTATTTTCAGCAGTTCACTTCATTTGAAAGCTCTGGTATCCCTGGTTTAACAATCTGGCTACAAAGTTAACATCTGTTTTATTTTTTGAAGTTGGCAACTCGAAATCAGATGTTTGTATAAATTTGTATGATTTTGTGAGATTTGTGAGATTTTTTGAGTGGTAGCAAGCGATAGTTATTGTGTTTATTAATTAAATATAAAAATAATAAAAGTGAAATTTATTAAAATAGAATGTTACAAACAATAAAAAAAAGTGTTAAAAACACGAGTTACTTAGGTTTGTCTCTCCTACCACAATTCCAATTTCGAATGCATTGGGTAATTGCCCATGAACAGTTTCTCCTGAAAATATTTTTTCACCAATACAATCATAAGTCATACAGCGTTATCTCCTTCAGCTCACACCGATATAAGTTACGCTGTTTTTGTGATTGTATTGTGAAATAGAAATTTACCCCCTCGCGCGTATAGATGTTTACACATCAATATTGATTGTTTGAAGTATGCAAAATGCTTTAATAACTTTCGCTACGTGGTAGATTCATGCTTCGCTTTGAAATTATATCATCACTTTGAAACTTATACTGACAATTTTCACTAAAGCTACACTGACTTAAACATCAGCATTACTCCAAAAGTACACGCAGTACTTTTTCATGTGCCTTATTTCTGTAAAAAAAAAAATGTAAAGAGGACTCGTATATTACAGTGAACAAGCTCTGGAGTCTATTCACTCGGATTTCAAGTTTTCATGGTCCAAATATAAGGTGAAACCAACGAATTCAAATTATGCTAATAATCTACTGAGAGCCGTTCAGGAATACAACAGTCAACATATATGAAATTTATATAAATTTCATTTTTTACAAATTGCGTAACAAACGTACTCGAAAGTTAAACTTAAATTTTTGTTTATTATAATACATATATAATTATATATTATCTGTACACATCTTACTCTTTCTTTAAGTCTTACATGAATTTTTGTACATTAAACATACACAGTTGGCTCTTATGCAAAGTATTTTGTAAGAAACTGATGGCACAAATGAAAATTAATTTGTAACTATTGAATTATGTTTACTTAATTTCAAAATGGTGTAAGTCGGATTTTGAAAGTAATATCATGTGAGTCAGCCTCAAACAAGCGTTTTTTATCACAACATTTACTAAAAATCACCACAATTTCATTTTAAAATTAAAAAAAAAATTGGCTCTAACGATTTTTTTAAAACTAACCAGAATTCATCAAAATGAGGTTATTCATCGATTGCATCAAAAAATTTCAACCTGGTAAAAATTTCTATTCAAAACATTTCAAGCACACCGTGGGGCTTGAATAAATTTATTTATTTACTTTTACGTTATAATAATGCATCATAAATAAGTAATTGTATATTTAAGTGAAGTTTATATACAATCATGCATGTTTTTCTATTTTAATAAAGTTAAAAAATATAATTGGCACTACTGAAATAAAAATGTATTTGAATAAAAACAGCTCTTTACATTGTGGTAATATGTTGCAGTCGTTTTCAAAAAAAAAAAATTAAGTTCGTGTAAATTAAATTAAGTTCGTGTAGCCGCAGTCGTCTATGTGTTTCATGCATAACAATGCATAAATTTGTCTTTCCTAAAAGTTCTTACAATTTTGTTGTTCTAGATTTCATGACTTTCTTTTGCTATTCTGAAGCTTTTGGCATCTTTGATTTCTTTCGAATTTTTAAGCTTTCTCTTGGCCGTATTGAAGTTGGTTCCTTTCTTTTTTGACATACTCCTTTCTCTTGTTTCTCAGTTATCATTTTTCTTGTTCAGTCGATAGACCGCTCTCATTGTGTTAAGACCGAATACGCATAAATCAAACTCAGTGCACGCAATTACCATAAAACAAACGTGTTATCTGAAAATATATATATCTCTTGTAATAAATAATAAAAAAAAAAAAAAAAAAAACAATTAAATTGATTTTAAAAAAATTAATAAAACAAATAATTATATCCAATAATGGATAAATTATCGCAACCGCCAGATCGTGGTGGTCAGCCACTCATTACGTTTGATAAAACAAAGAAACCGACGATAATTTCTACAGGAGAAAAATTTTTAATTATGCAAAGATTGAACGACAAGGAGGATTGTACGTACACACTTGCCATTGTCTCACCCTTTTTAATAAAAAAAGTACTACAATGTAAAAAGCTAATTAATGGAACTATTCTTATTCAAACTAAATCTTTCGTCCAAGCTAGTAAATTAATTCAGCTCACTTCTTTATCTCCTGAAATCAAAGTTGTTATTAAAGAACATCAAACTCTAAATTTTGCAAAGGGAGTAATATATTCAAATGATCTTCGCGGAATAAACGAGTCCGAAATTTTATGTGAACTGAGAAAACAAAACGTTACGCAAGTAAATAAAATATTAAAAAATGTTAACGGTAATTTAATCGAAACAGGTCTCATCGTAATAACCTTTGCTGCAACTAATATTCCCTCTGACTTAGCTATTGGATACGAAAAAGTTGAAATACGTCCGTATATTCCACTTCCATTAAAGTGTAAAAATTGTCTACAGTATGGACATGTATCCAAATTTTGTAATAATGATAAACTATGTGTCAACTGCTCAAACGGTTTCCATACTAATGAAGAATTAAAAGAAAAATGTGAACTTCCATCCTCTTGTATTAATTGCAAAAACGCCAAAATTGAAAACTCAAAGCATGCTACAAATGATAGATCCTGTCCAATTTTTCTTAAAGAAAAGGATATTCAAGCAACCGCTACCCTTGAGAAAGTTGGGAAAAAGAAGGCTGCCGCTATATACAGACAACGTCATAATCAACAAAATGCACTATACTCTACAATAACGAAAAGCAATAACAACGATAAACCCTCCACATCCTCCGTTCGTACAATGCTAGCACCAAAAACAAATCCGCGTTTCGTAAAAGACTATTCCGACGTCATAAGTGATTCTAACTCTGAAATGGAAACCGACCGACAAAGCAACTCATCTCAAACAGCAAACGAAAAGAACAACAACCCAATAATCCTACCTAAAAATGCAACAAAGAGATTAAGAGACAAAGTTAAAGAAGCCACTCGAAAATCAAAACGGTTAAACACAGGAAAATAATTTTAATAATAAACTCTCTCTATAATGGCAAAATATACTAAAATAACCATAATCAAATTAATATCAATATTAACATTTCTTACATTTAGCTCTAATAATAATTTCTCACTCTTATATTTCCCACTATTTATACCCTATATTAAAACCATTTCTCTTAATTACCAATATTCAACTCTCCTTCAGTATTTCACTAAGCCTATAGGTACAAAATATTTAGTATATCATCTCATATCTAACTGTAAATCCATTTCTCATTTTCATAGTCATATTTCTAACTGGTGTCTATTAAATATAATTTTCTTACTATTTCTTTTTAAAGTACAAAATATACTCTTGACATCCAACATGTAACATTATGGCTGTTCATGCATATAACTAAAAAAAGACAATTGCTTTATAGAAAATCAAAAAATCCAATATACACTTTAAAATTATATATTGACACTTAACATTGTACAATGGAACATGAACGGTTATTTAAATAATTATAATGAGCTACTATTGTTAATTAAACTACACAGTCCAAAAATCATTTGCATCCAAGAAACTCACATACATTCCCACCTAAATATTCCCTTTATGCTATTAATACTTCAACTACCAGATATGGAGGAGTTGCAATACTTGCACATAAATCCTTACAACAAAGACAAATTACGGTACCAAATGACTTTGACTCAATATGCGTTGAGATAACATCAAAAATAAAATTTAATATTTTTAGTGCCTACATTCCACCCCATCTAAATTCAGCAATAGAAATCTTAGCAACGTTTTTATTTCAGACACACCAACTTTTATTATAGGTGACTTCAACAGTTCACACAAAAATTGGGGATCAAATTCAAACAGCCGTACAGGTATTATTTTATCAGATTTCATTAATAATTCAAGCTTAGTATTACTAAATGACAAATCACCGACTCAGTTGAACACACATGGAAATTTTTCACACATAGACATAACTTTTTGTTCACCCATTATAGCTACCCAGGCCGATTGGAAAACTGAAAATAATCTTTATGGTAGTGATCATTACCCAATAATTATATCTCCATTCCCCTTATCTATTACTCAAAACACACTTACTAAAAATAAATTTAACACCAAATATGCTAACTGGACAAAGTTCCAAAACTGTTGTTATAACTTCAACCTTAGTAGACCCATCTCTACCAATATAAATAAAGAAGCCGCTAATATTTCCAAATCAATAATACAAGCAGCCAATGTATCTATCGCCCAATCCCGAACCAATCCTAGAAAAGTCCCATGGTGGAAGAGTGAACTAGAAAAGCTAAAAGCAGAAAAGAATAGGCTTTGGCATATATTCAAAAGGAACATTAACCAAACAAATCTGTTAAACTATAAAAAGTCAAATTCTTTATATAAAAGAAAAATTAAATTAACCAAAAAAGACTCTATCACCTCCTTCACTTCTACAATCAATCCAAATACACCTACTGACAAAATATGGACAAATATTCGAAATTTTACCGGCTACGAAAAATCATAAAATATACACTGCATATCTTCACTGGATAACCCTAACGTTAAGATTACTGATAACATGGAAATGGCGCAGGAAATTGGCAGATTCTGGTCCGACAATTCATCTGATTTAAATTTTTCAAATAATTTTAGAGCAAACAAACAAAATATGGTTTCAAATCTTCCTACAACTATACCTTGCGCTGAGGCACTAAGAATAGAAGGCAATATAAATATCGTTGAGCTAAGTTCCACCTTAAGTAAATTAAAAGGAAAAACCCCGGGAATGGACAGGATCTCGTATCCAATGTTGAAAATGTTACCTTATCAACTAAAAGTAAGAATTTTAAACCTTTATAATAATATACTTTCCAATTACATTCCTCAACAGTTCAAAAATAGCGTAGTTATAGCCATTCCTAAGCCCGGATATGACAAAACTATGATGAAGTCATATCGACCCATTTCGTTGAACCCTTGCTTATCCAAAGTTTTAGACAAAATCATTGCCAATAGGTTATGGTGGTTTATTACAGCAAATAAACTGCTTAATAACCGGCAGTTTGGTTTCAGAAAAGGGAGCTCGACAATTGATAGTCTACTTTATCTAGACTACCAAATCACTAATTGCCTCTCATCACGTAAACATGCGAACATATTATCACTTGACTTTGAACGAGCATTTGATAAAGTAGGAATTCATTCAATAATGGATCAGTTAATAATATGGAAAGTCGGCCCAAATATTATACGATACGTGTTTAATTTTATGACTAAGAGAAAAATAACAGTACGAATCAAAAATTGTTACTCAAACTCCTTCCCTCTACATAATGGAATCCCCCAGGGATCCCCCTTATCAGTTATTCTTTTTGTGATAGCATATAATAAATTATGTTCAATCATTTCCCTTCATAAGGAAATTGATTTCTGTGCATACGCCGACGACTTTAATTTAATTATTCGTTCGGACAGAAATATAAACACTGTGCTCAATTTGGACAATATATTTAATGACATTAAAAATTGGTGTAATGCAACTGGAGCTACACTCTCTACCACAAAATGTAAATATATACATGTTTGTAGACTTAAAAACTGTCATTGCGAAATTCGATCATCGAACATCGTAATTTCAAAAACGGATACTCTGAGGATACTTGGCGTAACCATTAATAAGAGATACAAATGGAACGATCACATTGACAACCTAACAACTGCCCTAACACACCGGCTAAACATTTTAAAATGTTTTGCTAGGACAAGATTTAACTGCAATACAATCTCTCTCATTTCAGTTACCAAAGCTCTTATAATCTCAAAAATAAATTATGGTCTTCCACTCTTTGGATCAGCTCCTAGATCCCAACTTAGAAAAATTGATTCAATAATTAACTCAGCTGTTAGAACTTCACTCGGCGCTTTCCGTTCTACGCCAATAAACAATATGTTGTTTGAAGCTAACATTAAACCATTAAATACACAACGAGAAATTGAAACTACAAAACTCGTTCGTATATTGTTATATAATACCAATACTCCGCTACATCAGATAGCAAAGAAAGTTAAAATTTCAAAAAAAAAATACCCAAAGTACCATCAGCCATTTACAGGACAATACGCAATTGTAATCAATTAGACATCCCTTTACATATTCCTAAGAACAGGTTGAAACAGCTCCCCCCTTGGTCATCAGACCCTACGACCATCAATATATCCCTGCATGAACTATCAAAATCCACTACTGATATATCTCAATTTAATACAATGTTTAGCGCGATCAAGGATAATCTTAAGGATTTTCAATTTTTATACACCGACGGATCCAAAACTGATTTTTCAGTAACATTTAGCATTACAACAGAAAGTACTATTATTAAAATTTCAAACTTACCAACCCACAGCTCCATATTTTCGGCCGAATTAATAGCAATTTATGAAGCTGTATCATATGTGAAGAATAAGCAAGGAAAATTCGCTATATGCTCAGACTCTCTATCATCGATACAAGCAATACAGAATGTTTCAAATAATGGGTATTACATTTCCACCATTAGAAGCACTCTAACTGCAAAATCTCCAAAAATTATATTAATTTGGGTCCCTGGACACAGACGAATAAAGGGAAACGAATTTGCGGATCTAGAAACCAAGACTGCTGCGAAACATCCTTTACATTCAACTCAAAACTTCAATCGAAAAGACTTGCTATCATTAATTGACAGAAAATACTCAGAAAATGAACAAGACCTAATTTTTGACGCAACGTCTTCCTGGTATAGAAATATTAATCGAAATATGAAAATCATTTACAGCTACATGAACGACAATATGAAGAATGTTAGCAGACTAGATTGTACTAAATACGAGCGATTACGCCTAGGTCATACTAGAGTCACACATGGACATTTATTTAATAACAATACCACACCTTTCTGTAACTGTAACATCCCATATCCCACAAATCCATCACATTTCCTTTGTGACTGCCCGAAAACTAATAACTCCCGTAAAGCCCTATTTCCAATTTCCGACCCTTTGTATCCACTGTTCCATCCTTCTATAGATAATATTGCCCTGTTGACTAAATTTCTCAAAACATCAAATCTTTACAATGAAATATAAAACATGTAAATATGTATATACGTATTATCTTTAAGTTATTAAATAAATTATAATATTTTATTTTAATACAAAGAGCTGAAGGCCTACGATGCTATTGCTCTCAACTACGTTTTCTTATAATTTGTAATTATAAGTTAAACGAACAATAAATAAATAAATAAATATTTTTCTTGTTCCTTGCTTCCTTAATATATATATGCTTCCAAAATAGTATTCTAGGACATAATCTACAACACTTCTTGCCACTTTCTAGTCTCTTGTAATAAAATATATAGCTCGATATAGATTTACTTTCCATTTGTCAACAATTAATTTTCATCTTTGGATTTAGTCATCCTTACTAAAAAAAATTGTTCCAAACACTTATATTGAAACTCAACACATTTTTGGGAGTTAAAAAATATTTCTTTATAAAAATTTTGATTTAATTTCTAGCAGCCCTTATATTGTATCAGAGCACCCCTTATATTCATTATTTAAATAATGATTACCATAAACATTTTGTATTCTGAGAAGTTCAATCTTTCAATCCTTTGAAAATAAATTTATTATTTAAAATGGAAAAAAGATTTACTTTCCATTGAAATTATTTTTACAACTCAACAAAATATTTGAATTTCAAGGAATTTTTTCATCAAAGAATACTTTATTTTTGTGGAATTTTTTTCTTAGAAATAAATTCTGTTATCCTAAATGTTCAGAACTGTATGCAACTGTAGTCTAAAATCAAATTCTATTGTTATTTACATTTAAATATTTAGATTGCTTTAAATCATTTATGTATTTTAATTTCTAAAAATATATTAAATCTACAGTTTTAAATATTAAAGAGTTTTCACATAGGAAATTGTTGATAATCCCGTTTTCTTAGTATTTTCTTGTTTACATATATATGTATATTCGTGTTGTTGTTTCTTTTACCTTGTCTTTATGTAAATATTTTTGTAACTTTGTTTCTTGTCCTCAGGATATTCATAACAATCCTTATATATACAACACAGTGTATAACAACTAGCATATCAAAGTATACTCCTAAGCTTTTATAAATTTATATTTATTTATTATTTTATTTTTTCCTATAAATACTGTATATACATAAGTTCGAGTATTTCATTCTACTTTACTACCTACTATTTGCTGTTTGTTAACCCCGAAGATATTGGAACACAAAAGGCACAAAGGCAGATTGTGTTGATATGTCACACTTAGAGACTTGGTTTCTCTTTCCATTACTTCCATTTGCTATTTAGTGTTTCCTGCCCTAACTCACTAAAAAATACAACATGTTGGTAAAATCTACATACATAGATATATACATCTGTCTAGTTGGATGTTTGAATATGTTTGTATTTGTTTGTGTTTCAATAACAATGTAAAACTTCTCCATATGAAGCACTCGTTTGTAGATTGATCAACGTTCATCTAGCACGGCGAACTGACTTTGACGTTTTTTTATTGTGTTTTCTCTATTTTTTTTTTTTTTAACTTATACACTCATAAACATGAAGTTAGACCATAACAAAAACAAGTAAGAAAATTAAAGTCGGTCTAGACCGACAATGCGATGTCATGTACTATGCGTTTAAAGAATTGGTCTTAATCCAATTAACTGTGTATAGAAAATAAGCATTTACCAAATCTGACTGGAATTTTAATTCATTTTTATGCCTGCGGATCCGAAAAAGTTCAAAACATCGAAAAGTGGACCGATCCTGAACACATATTGTAAAGTCACAAAATTTTTGCAATAATATATCCAAACATATTTGAGAAAAATCTGAGCAATTTTTTTGATTTTAATGGGTTTAAGTGCAGACCGAGAAGCTACGGAGGCTGTGAATAACAATTGACCTACAGGACTTACTTTTTTACTACAGATTTATGGATGTTAGAAACACGAACAAGCCGAATTTGACCGAGACCTTTATGATAACTTGATCTTGTAGCAATTTAAGTCGAGGTGATAGGCGTCTGAGCATGCACCGATTTTCACAAATTTCAATTGTTTTAATACTATGATCAATAGAAAGGACAAATATTTTTGGTAATTACAAACATCAGCACAAAGTCATTATATACTGACCACGTAGTAGTATAGGGTATAAAAATGGTTGCAAAGAGATTGTTGCCATAGAAAAAAGTCGCCTATCAACGGTTGAAGCTAAACAACAGTAAAAAGCATAGAAAGAGCAGGCCAAGTTGGAGAAAGCATTCTTTGTAATGGAAATTAAAGACAAATTCTTTAGTAGTAAATGCAGTAGTTTAAGTTCAAAGAAAAAGAAAAGCTTAATATTAACATATTCTTCCAAATAAATTGCATAGCCTTCATAGCCCTCCACCTCAGATGCAGTATACTTCTGCCAAAGTTTTTTACAATCCTCAAAATTACTCCTAAAATCAATTTCCGGAAAGTCCTTTCAAGCGCGCAGCTCCTTAATCGAAAATGGTGTTCGCGGTTGGTTGTTTGAGTTTATTGAATATTCAGAAGTAACGCGCTACGAAATCAGACAAATACGATTGTTGTGGAAAGAATTGCTGAATTTTATGTAAAATGGTTTCGTTGTGTGAGAAACAAGAGTTGTTTGTCACAATTCTGCACAGAGATTCACTCAAACTACTCGTAAGACTTAAATAAAAACTACTAACATTTGGTATGGTCTCTTCGCTCTGTCTTTCTTATTTAGGGGGCGTAAGCATGGATCGAAGTATCATCGGTCATATGCATTTTATTTCCTTCCGATAGTCGGAAAGCATCGTAAAAATATTTGGTTTTTACGGTACTATTCGAGATGTAACGCGTTTGGGGCTCAAAATATCGCTTGAAGTGATGTTGACTTATCCTTGGAGGTATCCACAAGACATATAATTGTCAATACACATTTTTTCAACGCCAAGTCCTATCATAGCGACATTCTGTTCATGTTAATTTTTTGTTCATGTGGGAGTTTTTGGCCTCCAAAGCTTTTCTTTTCTTGTCAACTATGGCCGCCTGCAATGTTCTTAACATATCTGCAGCATTTTTTTCATTCCTAGAATCTGTGGTTTTCTAGACTAACCGCGTATGTCATAAAATCAAAATGTTCAGGGGAGCCCAAAAACGTTATATTTGAAACTATGGGGTCGATATAAAGTTTTTAAAGTTTTTATTTAACAGTCTTTATCTACAAGGGCAATAAATACTTTATATAAAATTTGGACTCAAAAATCTTCAGAAGAATTGATCCTAGATAAGGAGGAAAAAAACAATATGTAAATAACACTTAAAGTGTGTGCAGATACAACAACTTATGTCGACAGACGTTGTTTTCTTTGAACAAGGAATGCAACCACCCATGTAGACATAAGTTGTTGTTGCTTGAAAATCGATTTTTTTGTTCCTCAACAAAAGTTAACGGCGTTTGGAATGAGAATATAACAACGTACAAAGAATAATAGTGACAAAAAATAACAGAAATAAACACGCAAGTTTTTCTAGGTGGTTATAAACTGAAAAATAATCCAAAATTATTTTGCATTTTTTTTTTTCATTAATAACAATGTATGTCGCTATGTGTCATTTTCTGAGAAAATAATTTGTCAGTGATCAAACGTAGGTTGGCATACGTCGATAGTGCTGCAAATTAATTTAATAAACATTTAAGTTACGTCGTTATTTAAAGATAAACTCAGAAATGGTTAATATTTTTTTTTAAATGTAACACATGTAAAGAGCGTTAAAAATTAATATATTTGGCATCGTCAACTCAAAACTGACAAAAATTGACATACGCGGTTATTCCAGAAAACCACATAATTGTCAATATACAATTTTTCAATGCCAAGTCACTGATATTATCGACGTATTGCTCATGCTGATTTTTTTGTTCATGTGGAAGTTTTTGGTCTCCAAAGCTTTCTCTTCCCCGTCAACTTTGGCCGCCTGCAATGTTCTTAACATATCTGCATCATTTTTTTCATTCCGAAAATGACATTTACTGAAGTTTCTTTGTGCAATAAAATCGGTTGTTTACAATAGATAAGGTTTTTTGTACAGATGTCAAGATTAAGACTAATGACTTCAAATATCAATATACCCGCAAATTCCAAACTGAATAAATCATCTTTGCACTTCAACATTCAACGTTTCGAAGTATGAGTCCACACAATAGCACATTTTTAATGTAGAGCATATATTTCTAAAAATTATTGATGTTCTAGACAGGTTATTGAAAGCTCCATACCAAGAATTTCAATAACGCTTTAGATAAAAAAAAAAAAATGGACCGTTCATGACATTACCTTGTATGGTAAATTATAAGCCTTAAAAAATTTATATAAATAAAAACCATATTTTAGTAAAATACACACACAATAATTTTTGGCGTTTCATGCTTAAAACTGAAACTACTATATGAGTAGACGATCGATAGCAATCATCCTATTAAATACTACAAAACATATTTTCAATTATTTACATGGACACACAGAAGTACAGAAAATAATCGATTGGTAGCTAAAATCTTTTTCGTAATTACGAAACACCACAGATTGCTTAGGGTCAATTTTTTTATACATGTTCATAACTATCTACGTTCCTGTGGGCATTACAGCTCCATTTAGGAATTTATATCAATAATCATTTTGAACTGATTTTCATTACTAAAATGTGCGAAAAAGGCCATAATTTAAATTGTCTTTTTCGGTGATTCTTTTTCACGAATATAAGAGTTGATATAAAAGCAAGAACAGTGTTAAGTTCGGCCATGCCAAATCTTTATACTTTCAATCCTTACGCAATTTAAATCATACTTTAATTGTTTTTCTTTTTTGAACAGTATTTCTTTTTTTTAAACATTGTTTTTTAAACTCTTTCTCTTAACTCATACTCTCTGTCTGTCTGTCAGTCTGTCTGTCGTGGTGATCTAAATGTCATTTCCCCTCATCCAATCAATCTGAAACTTCGATCGATATACTTGCTGTAAAGAAAGATTAACTTCGACATAGTCACGCACAGTCACGCATAGTCACGCATAGTCACGCACAGTCACGAAGTGATATAAACCCCATTTCAGCTCATCCAATCAATCTGACACTTGTTCCACAGACTTGTTGTAACCAAAGATTAATATTAAAATAGTCACGTAAAGTTACGCACAGTCACGGAGAGATTCAAAACTCATAACCGCATAAGGAAAGAAAGAGTTTTAATAAAAATTGTGTGTTTATGGGTTAGATTATTTATAAAAACAATTATTGGTTTTTTCGTATAAAGAGCTAAATCCTAAAATGCAAGAATATTGTGGTCGGTCTAGGCCTGCTATACGATTTACTATACCTTGTGTTTAGAGACCCTATCTTTTATGTCGAACTAATTAGATATAGGAAATAAGCATAAAACAAAGTGAGTGGCATTGCTATTAAATGGACAGATCCTGACTATATTTAGTAAGGTCACATATTTCTTGCAAAAACAAACACAAACCCAATTTGAGAAAAATATGTGCAATATTTTTGTTTTTTGATAGATTTAAGTGAAGATCGGGCATCAGCTTCATATGGGGGCTATGACTAAGAATTGTTTTATAGGGTTTATTTTGTGATTACTGATAAATGGGTGTAAAAAAAAAACACAAAACTAATTTGATCAAGAACTATACGATAATTTGGATATTGTGGTTATTAGCATGAGGACTAGGATTGAGCATTAAGCCGTTTTCACCAATTTCAATAGTGTTTAAAAAATAATATATTCAGATTCATTAAAATATATTCGTATTTGCGAGCAGTACTTTTATTAGAATATTTATACAGACGGACATTGCTAAATCAACTCAAAAAGTTATTCTGAATCGATCGGCATAATAAGAGATATGTCTAGGTCAAATATTTTTAGTTGTTACAAACATCAGCACAAAGTCATTATATTTTGACCACACAGAAACAATGTCAAAATCCATAAGTTCTTTACAAGAGATCAAAGATAAGTTATTTTCTTGAATACCTAAAATAAAAGAAAGGCATCATGCTCTGCACTGTTTTGAGAGCCTCAAAATTTTGTTAATGTAGAGAAAGCTATAAATTGGAAAAGCTCAGCTTGTTCATACAAACTCTCGTATATAAAAAGAAAAACATTTCTCATGTTCTTTTCTTTCAAATGTTGAGTTAAATAGTTGATTAAGCATGAGTTGAAGTAATAGGCAGAAGGATGCTGACGATGAACAAGTCGCTTTGTTCGAAAGTAGCTACTCCATCTAGCGCTGTCTTCAATTTTTTCCAAATTTCTCTTACATTGCATAAAGTATTATCTTTTCTAGTATTAGAAAATGTATACATGATCTCGAACCGAACTATAAATAACTAATAATTATTACAACACAAGATCGACAATACATAAAAACTAACATACAAAACATACGGTCCAATGCAATTGTGATAAATCTGTTAAGATTTCACATGTCATTACAGTTCCCATCTATGGGACGTTTGGCAAAACAAAAAGAGCTTTTTTCACATTACGAGATTTGTAATTGATCAAAGCGATGTTAATGTAGAGAAAGCTATAAATTGGAAAAGCTCAGCTTGTTCATACAAATTCTCGTATATAAAAAGAAAAACATTTCTCATGTTCTTTTCTTTCAAATGTTGAGTTAAATAGTTGACTAAGCATGAGTTGAAGTAATAGGCAGAAGGATGCTGACGATGAACAAGTCGCTTTGTTCGAAAGTAGCTACTCCATCTAGCGCTGTCTTCAATTTTTTCCAAATTTCTCTTACATTGCATAAAGTATTATCTTTTCTAGTATTAGAAAATGTATACATGATCTCGAACCGAACTATAAATAACTAATTATTATTACAACACAAGATCGACAATACATAAAAACTAACATACAAAACATACGGTCCAATGCAATTGTGATAAATCTGTTAAGATTTCACATGTCATTACAGTTCCCATCTATGGGACGTTTGGCAAAACAAAAAGAGCTTTTTTCACATTACGAGATTTGTAATTGATCAAAGCGATGTTAATGTAGAGAAAGCTATAAATTGGAAAAGCTCAGCTTGTGCATACAAACTCTCGTATATAAAAAGAAAAACATTTCTCATGTTCTTTTCTTTCAAATGTTGAGTTAAATAGTTGATTAAGCATGAGTTGAAGTAATAGGCAGAAGGATGCTGACGATGAACAAGTCGCTTTGTTCGAAAGTAGCTACTCCATCTAGCGCTGTCTTCAATTTTTTCCAAATTTCTCTTACATTGCATAAAGTATTATCTTTTCTAGTATTAGAAAATGTATACATGATCTCGAACCGAACTATAAATAACTAATTATTATTACAACACAAGATCGACAATACATAAAAACTAACATTTTGCAAAATTTTAAATAGTTTCAAATTATCTCGGCTAAAAATATTGGCAAAATTTTTTTTTTCCATATATCAGTAAAATTGCCAGATATTTAGCCTTAAGGAGTCTATTTGTTAAATATTTTTATCTGAATTAGGTTTAATACAAAGAAGTTACAATACATCTATGCCTACTTAAAAATAACCGTTTGTTTTGGAAGAGATAAGCAATTTTGTAAAAAATATTAATGCTCTGGACATGCTTAGATTAATATATTTTAGCAGACACCCAAACAATTTAAAATATTTAAATGAACATTTATGGAATTTTTTGTAACTATCCTACAAAACTGTATCAGAGCTAAATATCAAAATAATTAGTAGAAACTAATAATGTGCATAACATCGAAACAAATCAATTATTCGATTATTTTCAAAATCGATTATCTGTTGGATTATTTATAAAATCTATCCAAAAAAATTTTATATCAATTATATTGTTATTTCTAGCTTTTTCTTGCTTAATATATCTTTTTGTGAACTTTAACATTATGTATAAAAACAATTTCTTAAATATAAAATAAATTTCAATTGAATAAGGCTGATTTAAAAGTTATCCTTCAAATAATTAAGTGATTCACTAACAATAATATGAAAATTAAAGAATATCTGTGGATATTGTTTTATAGTATGCAAGGCTGTGGAGTGGGAGTTGTGAAGTAGGGGTCGGAGTCGCGACTAAAATCACCAAAAATTTTCGTAACTACATGAACAATTAAAATAATTTTCAAAATATTTGCCAAAAAAAACTCTTCGAAATTAGCGACGTAGCGTTTTACAGATCTCCATGAAAATTCTAATTCATTTTATGAGAGTAAGTTCATACAGGCACTTAAATTAGATAACATGTATAAACTGTTTCATAATTTTACTTATTTTTGAGTTTTATATATTAGTGCGGGCAAGGGTTTAAATTGCGTCAGCAAAACTGATACTCGGTTATGGAACACTAGAGTGCTGCGCTACGACTTTTCGAGACTAATTGACATGTATGTTTTCATAATCCCTTTTTCGTTCGAAGTTTATATTGTATAATTAAAACATTTTAATTAATTTCCTTTACATATATTTTTTTATTTTAATGCTTTCTGATATTTTTTAATTTTTCATTCGATGTACAAATTTTCAAGTTTTTCGGCGATCCTACTCTGGGGTAAGACACATATAGCTGCCCACGAGATAAATATGGGTTTTCAAAATTAAGTCCGATAACACTTAACGATGGCCTTGAATTAAGAATATCATTATGGAATTTTTTTTTTTAGAGATTTTTAATTTTGTCGATTTTTGATTTCTTCGATTTTTGATTTTTCCGATTTTTGTTTTTGAAAATTTTTGTTTTTGGTGATTATTGTTTTTCACTATTTTTGGTTTTGGCGATTTTTGAATTTCGTGATTCCGCCTATATTTTCCACGACCACTCACATTGAAAATTAATATACTTTTTTGTATAGGAGATGCCAAGCATACTAATCCTATACCGCTCAATTTTGTAAACTACCCACATTAATATCTGATGGACTCTTGCAGAGTGTTGAAACTTTCGCTTTTATAGTACACCAGACATATGATACTAAATCTTTTCTTTGTATATGCGGTACTACGTCCACTGCTCCGATCACGCCCGTATTTGATCTGACTACTCTCGTTAATAATAGATGACACAGGACAAATTTTCAAAGTTGTGTATATCGTAGTACTCGCGAAATATCTGTACTCATGTTGAGTAATTGCTTTGTATGGGAGGAGCTACGCCCACTTATCGGATCCCGACCATTTTTGGCATGGTTACTAAAC
Source organism: Cordilura impudica (assembly GCA_963682025.1). Taxonomy (NCBI): domain Eukaryota; kingdom Metazoa; phylum Arthropoda; class Insecta; order Diptera; family Scathophagidae; genus Cordilura; species Cordilura impudica. The sequence goes on along the minus strand of OY821517.1, from coordinate 266,747,123 downwards.
ATAAATACTGGTAGACATCACACAAATTTGCAAAGTTCTTTCTGTCGTTGTAATAAGACCCTTTGAAAATTTCAGGAAGATCAGATGAGTAGTTACCGATATTACCTCCTACAAACAGACAAACGAACAAACACACATTACCTCTTTGTTATATTTATTAGTATTAGTATAGATATGTAGATGTTTGTAGTTTTTTTAAGGTTTGTGGTTATTTTAGTTGAATTTTAACATTATTGAGCATTAAATTGAAATTGAGTTTTTGTGTTTTAAAATATTTTATATTAAGGTTATAGTGTTTTAGTTAGCTACTTAAAAAAAAAAAACAGAATTAGATTGGAAACTGAAAGCAAAAGTTGAGTTTTAGTATACAAAAAATTAATTTGAATTCCAACTACATACTTAGTAATAATAATTTTATTTTATTTTAATAAAAATTAAAAATTAAATAAAAATTTAAAGAAACACACGATGATTTTGAAATAAATTTACACCAGCAGGAGCAGTACAAATGTCGCCGCTTGTATTTAGCAGAAAAAAACTAATACACAGAGACTCCCACAGCCTAAGCTACATTTAAAATAGGCTTTTACCAGGCATTAAAGGAGTTAGAGAAATTTGACCATTCATCGAATTTAAGAAAAAATTTTCCAAATATACCCAGAGATTATCCAGGGTGCTGCCATGATCACCGTGGCTTTACCACCGACACAGGTATCCGCAGAATTATTATATTCTGCACTCAGAATCACCAGATCCGATTTGAGAGCTGCAATGAAGCCAGCTATTACTGAGAATATCATATTTTTAAAGACATATGCAAAGTTATTTTTTAAAGTCTCCGATCTTATACTATTTATACCCTATACCACTATGTGGTTTGGGTATAATGACTTTGTGCTGCTGTTTGTAACAACCAAAAATATTTGACCTAGACCCATCTTTAATTATACCGATCGAATCAGAATCACTTTCTGAGTTGATTTAACAATGTCCGTCCGTCCGTCCGTCCGTCCGTCCGTCTGTGTGTCCATGTAAAACTTGTAATCAAACTGCAGGTCGCAAATATGAATATATTTTGATGAAATTTGGTATGTAAGCTTTTATCGGCCATGGGATGAACGCTATTGAAATTGGTGAGAATCGGTCCATGTTCAGACCTAGCCCCCATACAAATTACCCATATGAAATCGACATAAATTGCAATAAGATCCAAATTGTCATATAGATCTTACTCAAATTGGGTTTGTATGCGTTCATTACATCCATTAATGAGTAGTCCAAAAATGATCCCTTTGACCCCATATAGAGCTGGTTCCCGATCTTCACTTAAATCTATTAAAAAACAAAAATATTGCACTGATTCTTCTCAAATTTTGTTTGTATATATTTTTGCAAAATACAAGAGACTTTACCAAACATGATCAGGATCGGTCCATTTTTGAACCAAGTCCCTATATAGATATAGCATCCGATATGAACTTTTTCATATCTGCAGCCAAAAAAATTAATAAAAATCCCACTCAAATTTGGTTTTTGCTTATTTTCTATGTCCAGTTAGTTGGGCCTAAGAGATAGGGTCTCTAAACGTATGGTATAGGGTATCGTATAGTCGGTCTAGACTGACTATAATTTTCTTCCTTGTTTTTATTTATTATTAAGAGAATTAATAAAAATAAATAAAATATTTCGAAAAATTAATGTTATATGGTTTAACTGGCATCAACTGCCCACAACATAATTATTACTGTTTCAGTAAATATGTCAATATACATATAGCATCGGCGTCAGATTAGGCGTAGGAGTTGAAGTCGGAGCCGGAATCGGAGTCGGACTAGGACCTTAACAATTTTAGCGGATGGAGTCGAAGTCGTGGTTGGAACTTCATTTTTTGACATCTCCACAGTCCTGACAGTAAGGCAAGGATTTCAAGGCCTGTAAAAAAGAAATTTAAAGTTAGGTAAATTGTGACTGTTTCCAAGTGAGTTCTTAAAAGAAAAATAGCTTACATCTTATCAACAACAACAATTACAGCTACCACACATAAGTTGAAAAATTTATAATATATACAATAACAAGAACAATGTAGAAAAAAAAATTATATTTTTTAAGTGTTTTACATTTTTAGTGAAACCTATTAAACATCAACTTTCCCAGGATGTCAGTGAATAATTTTTGCTCTATATCAGCAACCCAGCTTATCTCTTGAGGGCGTGATCGTGATTTCCACTGACTCAAAGACGGACATGGCTTCATATCAAGTCCACTTCTTACGAAGATCAAGAATATATATATTTTTTTGTATTGAGATTTTTATATCGTTTAACTGAATATATGTAACTTTATTGGATGCGAAAAATAAATAAACGCATTTAGTGGAATGCGGTGCGTATGATTATTTAAAAAAATATTAATTACATGTGATACAGAGAAAATATACTTGGAAAGTGATCTAGTGTAAGTTGTAGGCCTTGTTGAGTAGATTCTCAAATCAGTTTTAAAATGTTCGGAAACACCCTCCAATTTCGGAGTTATTTCGAGTAAACCGTTTTTGGGTAGGTACAAGTACTTACGACCGCGTAACTTAGTTGCTTTTTAGACGATATTTATTTTTTCAATGGTTTTAGAAAGAAGAAAAATGTGCCTTTCCAAATATGTACATCCTTTGGCATGTATGTAAAGTTTTTGTAGTGATATTCTTAATTATATCTGATTTTAATTTTATTTTTTTTTAGTTTTTTCAACTTTGGCGCCGTTTTTTAATTAGTTTGTTTAGAAATATACACTTATGTACATATTTAATTAAAACTAATTTTTTTTCGAGTTAAACCAGCATTCAATAAATAAAATCGAGTAAATAATAAAAAAGTTATTAAGGTTTTTCAAAAGTAAAAAAGTAAGATTTTACAAATATTGATCAAGAACTACCACTTTACGTTATTTATTTTTTTAGTTTTATAATGATATGATGATATAAATATTATAAAATAACAGTTTACAAATTATTTTATTTAGAAACTAAGAATATTTTGTTGCACAGTCGGTGAAACCACATATCGCATCTGTACCTCTAAAGTGAGTCAACTCAAAATTTACAAATTTTCAGTAGAAAAAAAACGTTTTTTTTTTTTTTATATTTACTATAAAATTTAAAAACAGTTGTTTCATTGTAAAGAATTGCGAATAATAAGTATACAACAGTACTTGCATTTGCGATTTTTTCAGTGATCATAAAAAATAACAAGTTTTTTGAGTGCAACTCAAAATATGTCTTTTTCGTGGATTCTAAAGAAGCTACTCTTATAACACAAAGAGGGTTACTGCTGTATTTTTTTTTTTTTTTTTTGCGAAGCACTAGAAAAACCAATGTAAGATTTGTACAGTAGACAGATATGACCACTGTGTATCGATTTGTTGCAAAAAGTGAAAATTGAAAAATTTTGAGTTGACTCACTTCAGAGGTACAGATTCGATATAGTGACAAATGATGATTTCCATGATTTGTTCAAGATTTGAAACTATCATGGAGACAAACAGAGATATTAGCTTCTCGACTAAAATAGTGGAATATCACGAAAAGTGACTTAAAAGTAACATTTGCAAGAGACAATCCCCAAATAGAGTTTGATGGCATTTTTAAAGCTGACAATGATGACAACAATAAGAACAATGATAATAAAAACCTTGTATATTACTCAGTTGTATATGAGTAATTCCATTGTCTGAATTACCAACATCAACCGAACGACTGGAGATTATTTTTGGATGGCTCGTGTAAAAGTAAGTAATATTTCTTTGTTCTTCAAAAACCATTAACATATTTCTTAGATTTGAAAGCAGCTTTACTACATAACTAGAACCAGTTGCCCCCAGTGCCAATAGCATACGCCACTATCATGAAAGGGTCATATGCAACGTATCAATGGCAAATTGTTTCAGATCTAAAAGTTCGGACAATCTTATTCGGAATGCAAGCAGGATATACTAAATTTACTTGTTATATCTGCGAATGGGATAGTTGTGGGAAAGATCAATACAACCAAAAAAAACTGGCCATCAAGAACAGTTTTGGAAATTGGCAAGAAAAACCTCTTAAAAATTCCACTAGTGAGTACCGAAAAAATAATTTTTCCAGCATTACACCTCAAATTGGGATACATGAAGCAGTTCGTGAAACGCCTGGAAAGGGAAAGCGATGCCATTTTACACTTAAAACCAGTTTTCCTAAGAACAAGTGAAGCAAAACTAAAAGAACGTACAAATGTTTATTGTGTTGTTTTTATTGTATTGTTTTTTTTATTTTTAGGTATTTTAGATGGACGTAAAATCCGCAAAATCATGCTTGACTAAAAATTTATAATGAAATTAAATATTGTGGAAAAAAGAACACTATTAGTTTTTGTGAAGATTTTTTGGGAAGTAAAAAAAGTAAAAATTATATTGATGTAGTAAATGAATTTCTTGAGGCTTATGCAGAAATGGGATGCATAATGCCCATAGAAGTTCATTTTCTTCAGGCACATTTAGATTTTTTCCCAGAAAACCTAGGACAATTTAGTGATGAGCAAGGCGAACGATTTCCCTTGGACATTTTGGATATCGAAACACGTTTCGAAGGAAAAAGCCAAGTAAGAATAATTTCAAATTACTGCTGGTCACTTAAGCGAGAAGCAGACGAATTGATATACAAGCGTAAGAGGTCTAGCAAACACTTTTAATCAAATATTTTAAATTTTTAAATAAAATAATTTGTATACTGTTATTTTAAAATATTTATATCATCATATCATTAAGAAACTAAAAAAATAAATGAAGTAAAGTGGTAGTTCTTGACCAATATTTGTAAAAGCTAAATTTATCACTTTCGAAAAACCTTAATAACTATTTTATTTTTTACTCGATTTTATATATTGAAAGTTCGTTTAACTTGAAACTAAATTAGCTTTAATTAAATATATATATAGATGTATGTTTCTTAATAAGATAATTACAAAAATAATTACAAAAAACTAGAAAAAATTAAATTAAAATCAGATGTAACTAGAGACCCGTGCTGCTCCGCAGTATTATATTATATTATATTTATGAGGAGCCGTGAGTGTTCTTAGACTTGTGTCAACAGCTTACGTGAATTTCTAGTTATAGAAGTTTGAGTGAAGGAAAATATTGAAAAAATTGAATGTAAAGTTGATTGTGCACGCATAACTTTCCTCAAACTCAACGAATTTAAAAAGTTAATTTTTTTTTTTTTTTTTTTTATAGTGTTTATTAATTTGTAATTCATAACAACTTAAACTATAATAAACAATAGTTAACAATAAAATACAATATACACAAAGTGCCTAGAACGGGCTCTCTAGTATAGTTAATATAAAAGTAGTTTTCGATTCACAGGAAAAAATAATTTTTTAGGTACTTCAATGAAGAATATATATATATATAAATATATATATATATATATATATATATAAAAATATATGTTTGATGTAATGAAAAAATTCAAATAAAAACATTACTTGTCTATTGGTCCAAGATAAAAACTAAGGTCTAAAGGTAAAAGAAAAGGAAATATATGAACTTATTCCGATAGCCACCAAAAATTTTTTGGTTTTTGATTGTTGTAAAATTCTATTTTCGCTAAAAACTCTACAAGTATGATATCTGAAATTATTATAATTTGTTTGATTGCAGTCAACTGCTTTTATATTGGATCATCTATAATTGTGGTAAAAGACTGGTGTGCCATTTTCATTTTGAATGATTCTTAATTTATCGAGGTACAAAAATGCCTCAGGTGGCACAAACCCTTTGTGCAATGTATTAGATATATATTCATCATTGGTATAGTAGGGTGCCATTATAAGATTATTTTATTTACATAATGTACATCTTAATATAGAGTATTATTTCTGATTAAATTTATGATAAAATTATCTATTCTTATAATATTTGACGTGTTATACAATATTTTATTTGGTACATATTTTGTGTAATTGCTTTGAAGTGTTCTAAATAATGATGTGCAAGCTCTTAAACACTTTCTTTCAAAAATATGTATCTTTTCCATGTAAGAGGGTGAAATATTGAACCAAATCGGACATCTATAAGCAATAATTGGTCTTATTAATGATTGATACATGATCATTTTAACTTTACAATTAATGTATTTCGAATAGAATAAAGAACTACACATGAAAAATGCATTTCTGGCTTTCAAAATTGCATCATTAATATGGTTATTGAAATATAAAAATTTATCCAAATATATACCCAAGTATTTTACTAAATGTTTATTTCTTATATTAGTATTATTTAGATTAGATTTAATACCAAACGACGGTTCCCTGTTGTAGTGGTTTTGATGTGTTATCTTAAGTGTTTTATTACTAATCATATTGTAAATTAAAACAATTTGATGCATTGGGAAATTATAGTTAATTAATTTACATATTAACCCTGGAATCCAAATGTTGTCAAACGCTTTTTCCATATTAATTAGGCAAGCTCCCGTACAACATTTTTTGTTCCAATTCCAGTTTATATTGGATGTAAGTAACTGTATTGTATTGATAGTCGAATGTTTGAATTCAAATCCAAATTGTTTTTCGGATATTAAGTTATTGTCGTTACAAAATTCGTTTATGTTATTATTGATACACATTTCAAATACTGTGCTTATGTTCGGGAGTAAACTTATAGCTCGAAGGTTTTTTATATTGCTTGAATCTTTGTTTTTTTTGGGTACAATTACCACTTTGGCTTTTTTCCATTGTGTCGGAAAATAAGAATTATTGAGCATATTATTAAATAACTTACAATATTCCAAAATTATTACACTTGGTAGGTTTTTCAATATTATATTTGGTATTTCATCTATACCTGAAGAAAGCTTGGCTCTCAAACTTGAAAAAATGTATAATATTTTATCTACTGTTATAAAATATTGTTCAGCTTGTATTTCGCTTAAGTTATTTGAGGTATTTTCATCGTTGAAATTTGTTATGGTGCTCTATTTATTTTCGAATAATGTTTTTGATTCAAGGAATCTACTAAAAGAATGATTCACTTGTATTTGCAAATCATTGTTTTGATTTATCGGTTTGAAATCATGAATTGATTCTAAACCAGTTGTATCAAGTATTTGTTCTTTATCTTGTACTATAAAGTTGTTTGCAATATCTCTTTCTAAACTCCTAGGGTCTATACCCACATTGTTCAATAATGGCTCTGAACTTTCCGGAGCATTTATAGTTTGGAGAATTATCGGCTTAAATTTTTTAAAACTTTTTTTTAATTTGTCCGAACATAAGTTTAGAATCTTTTGGGTCTAAATTAGTTAATTTATCTTGAATATTTTTATTAATTTCCATTGTAAAATTTTCGTTTAATAGTATTTTGATTAGTTTTAATTTAACTTTTAAAGTATTTAATACAGGTTCCGAAATAATATGTTCCAATCTGTTATGTTTCTTAATTATTGTAACAATTTTACTTTTTTCCGAATATATTTTTTAATGATTGAATTAGTTATTTTTGAAAGTACATTTGAGTATTTATATTTAGGTGCCAAATTCTCTATTGTTTCTATAATAATATTGTTAAGTGTATTTATATGTGTATCAATTTCTAAGTTAGTGAGATTTCTGTTAGATGGTATTTGTGAACTACTATCCAGTTTTTGAGCGATCCTGTTTTGGAGTTTTTGCCAATTTGTTTTTTTATAATTGTATTTAGAATTTTTCATTTCTTCTATAAATGTAAATTTTTGGTGCTTACTATTCATAGAAACATAGATTTGGATAGCGTTATGATCACTGTCATAGTCTAAGGTTTCAAGACAGTTCAAAGTATTATTTTCTGTTCGAATATGCAATCTGCAATCGGCAATACATACATCTAAATATGACCCTCCTCGCCTGAAGCATAAAATCTACTTCTGAAATTTATTTCACTATCAATCAACCATCCTTTAAGTTTATGGCCTTTTTCATTATTACTAGGATTACCCCAATCTACCTGTCTACAGTTTAAATCTCCTGCTAATATGTAGTATTTGTTAATATTTTGCAACTCTAAGGTTTCAAAAAGTTTATTTATTTCATTTCTAAAATTTGAATCGTTATATCCGGAAGGGTAATATGCAGAAATAATATTGATTTCCATATTTGCAAACATTGGTATTTTTATTACACAAGTTTCCAAAAATTTAAATGAATTAATTATGTTATTTGAATATGTGTTATATTTAAGATTATTTTTTTTATTAGTATGGCTGTTCCTCCTCCACGTAATGCATCTTTTCTATCTAAACAGTTAATTTGTATGTTAACTTTCATATAACATTACATAATTACATAATGTAAAGTTGATTCTGCATGCATAATTTTGCTGAAACCCAACGACTTAATAGCTCAAAAGAAATAGCTTGATCCACTGAGTGTTCTTGGACTTGTTTCAAAAGCCAACTTTGATTAGAATTAATTAGTTATAGAGGTTTGATTGAAAGAAAATATTGAAAAAAATCTTCAAAAAATCGCGTTTGAGTATAACTTGAGTAAGGTGGTAGTTGAGTAAATTTCAAGGATTTATGACATATCTGTGTCTAAATACGATCCATTAAAAAAAATATGAAGGAAATCGGCCGGATAGAACGGCGAGACGGACTCGGATTAGTTTTAATAAATTTTTTTAATATATATGATTAAAAATATCACTACAAAAATTTTATAAACATACCAAATGGTGTACATATTTGGAAAGGTACATTTTTCTTCTTTCTGGCTAAAAGCCAACTAAGTTAAGCGGTCATAAGTACTTGTGCCTACCCAAAAATGGTTTATTCGGAATAACTCCGAAAGTTTAGGGTGTTTCCGAACATGTTAAAATTGATTTATGATATACTCAATAAGGTCTATAACCTCCACTAGGTCGCTTTTCAAGTATCAAAAAAAGTGCTCATTTGTAGCAGCGTGTTAGCGCTGTCCATGAGCAGCCAAACTGAGCTAGAAAAACTGAGAAATACCAGTTTGAAATTTGTCGATATGTTTAATGTTTACCATATCTAAATTATTTAATTACTAGTACAAATATAAGTTGAATGTTAACAATTTTTAATGCTTTTTCTATCTGGAATGTGCACTATGGAATATCATTATAAAATTCCGAGGCCCGTTACAGTACAAAAAAATCCGAATATTTTCAATAAATTTCATTCGTACAATTACCTAAAATTTTGAATTTCTTTTGGTCCAAGAAAAGTCCCAAATTACCTCACTTTTATCCTACGTTTTATGCACCTATTTTTAACTTCCTCTGGAGCGTTATTTATTTCTTGAGTCATAAGTAAATATAAAATTGAAAACAATATCAATAGAATTTCTCATAACTCAAGTATTAAAACGATTATTTTTTTACAATGTTATTATTGTTTTGCTCTCAACTGTTGCTACGCCTTTTGTTTGTCAGTTTGTGGAAGTTTGTTGCTAACAGTGGTTGCTTTTGTTAAGTGTGCCTTTTTTTTTTTTTTTTGCCTCCACATATCAGATGAAGTCTTTAGAATTGATATATGGGTTGTTAGTCTATTTTTGTTAGATGAGGTTTTTTATGTTTTTATGTTCTATTTTCAACAACTGTTTCTCAGTTTTCCTCAAAATATTTATATAGTACATGTTGTGTGCAATGGCCTTTATTTCAGTTCATACTTTGTACTTCATAAGTAAGGAACATAAATACACCAGCACAATATATTAGCTGGTGGGGAAAAAAATTGTGCTGGTTGTAAAAAAAATCTTATTTCAACGTAACACAACAAATTTGGTTTTTGGTTTTTTCCTAGTTACTTACATTTAGTTTATTTATTTTTTTTTTTTGTTTTAAGAGTAATGAATTCCCAAGCTGGTTTAGTTAAAAGTTTTTTTTTTTTTTTTTTTGAATAAACTGTATACGAAACACTTGGAAATATCCATCAATCGTTGTCCGTCAACTTATAAGAAGGTTACTGTCCATTTTTGGTTTCATTGAAAAAATATTTTAATGAACAAACAAATCAAAAACATACATTTATTTTTAATTGATTTGTGATGGTTTTTTCATAGGAAAATTAAACTTTGTCTTAAGAATATCAGTTTCATGGCAATTGACATGCAAAAGTTAAACACAAAAAATTGTTTACTTAACTTTCAATTTTTTTGAAGGTTTCATATAACAAAGAGGACTTAATAAACCATATCAATACAAGTATGTATAATTTATGAAAAAACTTCTATGTAATCGAATACATATGTTAAAACGGTATATAAATGACAAAAGTTTTTCGTCGTGATATTTTGTCGTTATATCGAATATCAGATGTTTTCTTAATGCATTATTTAAATGTAAATGACACTTACAATATTAGTCGGTAACGTTCTCGAAATATAATTGAGTTAATAATAAAATATATCTAAATATATAACAAGTAAGAAAATTGTAGTCCCTCTCGAACAACTACACAATTCCTTATATAATGTGTTCAGGGAGGGGGTGTCAGGTTCAACAAGTTGGATACAGAAAATAACATAAACCAAATTTGAGTGGTACTGTTATTCATCTTTTTTGCCTGCAGAAATTATAGAGTTCATATCGGATGCTAAATTTACACGCTATTTACAAAAATAGACTGATCCTGACTATATTTGGCACAGTCACTTAGTTTTTTCAAAAAAAGTTACAAATCAAATATAAGAAAATTATGTGCAATAATCTTGATAGATTTAAGTGAGGGTCGGGAAGCAGCTTTATATGGGAGCTATAACTAAAAATTGGCTTATACTAAACTTCATCAAAATGTATTCGGATTTGCGATCTGTAGTTTGATTACAAAGTTTACATGGGCATACAGGCGGATGGACAGGTCGACGGCCGGACGGCCGGATGGCTTCACGGCTGAACCATTGAAGCTTTCCACCATATATTTACAATATATGTTCGTATGATACAGTGGAGTATTTTAATTTTTTTGTTAGAGTGGATTCGATCCAGTGCGCATGGCACCTTTCATACAACGATTTACGATTTACGATGTCAATGGGTTGAGATCTATCCCCTCCTGCACTGCGGCCAAGTGGATCTATTGTGCACCCTCTTTCAGTAATGTTACTTTTCCTGCTTATCCTAATCCATTACAGCGTTCACGAACTTGATGATATCATTCACAGCCAATGATTTGTATGTTTCCTCTTTAATTTCAGATTCGTTAAATGTTTTGTATTTTAGGTATGCATACGCTGGACATTATGCCAGTATACGTTCCGTGGTTTCGTCGTCCTTCAGGCAGTATCTGCACGTTTTGTCGTCCGCCAAATGCATTTTATATAGGACCTAGTTGCACGTCTATTGCCCTGTGAGTGCCTTATATAGGATCTGTTCAATGTTTCAAGTGTTGAAGTTGTGTTTGTTTATACCAATAATCTACTGACTCATCTTTAATCCATCTGTCGATGTTCTTGGTTATGTCTTTTCTGGTGAATCCGAATTGAGGGTTTGGACCAATGAGTGGTCTTTCCACTCCAAATCTTGCCTGTTCATCGGCTTCCTTAATTCCCGCATAGCCATTGTGACCTGGTACCCATATAAGCGTCACCTTATTATTTTCAGCTAGTTTATTTAGGGCCCTATGGCTTTCGAGTACGGATTTCTGGTGATATATTGATTTGTCCAGGGCTTTTAAGACAGGCTGGTTATCTGACATTAGATTGATCTTCGTCCTTGTCAGGTTTCTTTCCATTAGTTTTGCAGTAGCTGTATAGATTGCATATAGTTCTGCTGTAAATATTGTGGTTTCATTACATAGGGGGATGTGGATTTTACATCTCGGTCCGCAAGCAACTGCTCCTACTCCTTCTGCTCTTTTGGATCCATCAGTGTACCACTTCTGGGCATCTTCATGCAACCATGTAGGGTTAGATTCCCAATCGAATCTCTCGGGATATGAACAGTGTAGTTCCTTTTGAGATCCAGTACAGGATCTATCTGATCGCTACATACAGTCATATCTTTGATATTTTTGGCTTTATCAAGGATCATCAGGTGTCCTATATGACCGCCTTGCTTAAATTTGTATAGTCTGTGAATGTCTGTAGCTTGTTTGAAAGCTTCTTCTTGAATTGATACGGGCAGCGATGTGAGATTTAGGATAACTTCCATAGCAGCCAAAGGGGTGGTTCTCATTGCTCCTGTAATGTTCAAACTTGGTAATCTCTGTCCCTAGGATAATTTTAAGCGGACTACAGCCTAATTTGTCTTTTGCCACTATTGAGCCATATAAAATACCCGGAAAAATCATTTGGACCCCTAGGAGTTACCTACTAGCTCACATTGACTTAATGGCGTTATTTATTATGTAATCTAAGTGACGGTTCCAGGCGAGTGTTCTATCAAGTATGATGCCAAGATATTTTACCTCCTCCTTGAGTTGAAACTCCGTGTTCCTTATGTGAAGTGTGGGTATGTTTAAATTCCTCCATCTACTTCATCGATATATTGCATGACCTGTGCCACCATTAGCAAATAATGTATTGAGATCACCGACGAATAATTTCAGTTTCATTTGAGTCAATAAGTTCTGCTCGGCTGTAATTTTTGAACTGGCTTCTATACATATTAAGTTTTTGGTTGGTGTATGCTATCAGGTTCGAAAGCATAGGCTCATCCAAACATTTTGTCCAAAGGTCAACAAATTTTGACATAGTTGAAGGCTTTGGTAGCCTTATAATATTATGAGCCGCCACTCTGGAATTTCTTCGATTCTCCTGTTCAGATCATACGAAGAAATTTTAACTGTATGAAAATTCTCACTTATGGATTCTGTTTGAAATTCCGTAAAACCACTATTTTTCTCTTGAACATCCGCTTTCACACAAATTTCGTTGCTATCAAATATAATATGTTCCGGTTCAAAATTTGGATCTTTGTAACATCATAGTCGCTGAAATCTTCTCCTTCTTCTTCAATTTTTCGAGCCAATGAATTATTTGGTACTCACTGCTGTTAAAAGTTTCGGCTGAGGTTCTTTGGTGGAAGTCATTTTGTCTCAGTCTAATGCCTGCAAAAATAACATAACTATGGAAATTTTACGATACTGCAGACGTGGATCTTGCTCAACCTATAAACATAAAGAGAAAAGGTAACGGGTGTATAGAAGTCGTAACCTGGAATTGTACGAAGGTACGCAAAAATTTTGTTTTTGCGGTATCTGTCAGACTACGACGTCAGTTGCAGAGCGTTAAAAAATATAAATATAGCGACCAATCTTAAGAATATAAATCTCCGACTTTAAGCTTTTTTCAGGACAGGATGCCTGACTTAAAATTGAGCTTTCCCTTATGCCCCATTTTAAAATGAAAATATTTCTGTATTTAATTACTAGTAAACAATATTTTTTTTTTTTTTATAATTTATCGTTTGTATTTTATTTACTCTACGTTTATACATATATATACTGTCATCTAGACAACAATAAAATAAAATAAATAAATTTTTATTATTGAAAAAATCAAAGGAAAAAAGACATACAACATTCGTGTATGTTCAATATCCATCAATCAAGGTGATTAAATGTTGTCGATTTTAATTAACGAAAAATGTATTAAAAAAGATTCCAACAAAGCATTTTACAATGGAAATAAGTAAGACAAACTGTTTGTAAAATTAACGTTTGGTAAAATGAAAGGTTGTAATTAAAGAGGAGAAGTTTAATTTGATATGAAACAAAGAATTATAATAATTATTATAATTAATACATGCACATGTAAATATTCGTAAATGTAGGGCGAGCAATACAAAAAAAAAAAATTAAAAAATGAATTTGTAACTATAAATTTAATAAAAAAAAGAATGCCCACCACGTTGTTTTAAATGAATTTATTGCTGACCGAATTTCGGTAGTTCCACTGAACTAGAATTTTATAATATACTCAACCATACTTATACACAAAAATTCAGTTTTGGTAATTGTAACGCTTAGTTGGTACAATGGAATTTTTATTTTTTTTTTCTGATTATGACAACAACTTAAATGAAATTTTACTGATTTGAAATATAAAATTTTTTTTTTTTTAATTTAATTATTTATTAATAATTATTTGTTTTTCATTAAATTACACAAAACTCTCATACATATTGTAAAATAATTAAATATTAATCGTTTGTTTCATTCCCCTATGAAATTTACAGAATACGCTATTTACAATTGTTGTAATATCCAAACATTTTATTGTTTCACTAATTTATAGTCATGTCGTATCGGCATGTGGAGTTAGATCGAATAAATCATAACGTGCATAAACGGTAAGAAGGAGAAAACCATTGAACCTTGAGTTTTGATTTTTTTTTATTTAATTGAAAATATATCTAAGCTCAGAAAACAAAAAAAACTTTTAGAGTTCTAAGGTAGGCCATCTGCGCTTAAAATCTTCCTCAATTTGGGACACAAGTTCCATTGGCTTAACTTTTCATACCAAATAGTTTGAGCTCTGAGCTAAACGGGCTACTTCTCTATCCGATGAGTTGAGAGCCATTTCCTGTATGCTTTCTATTTCCTTAGTCTGAAAAACGTCATTTAAACCTTTATTTTTCTTGACTTATCAATGGTCAAAATCTCCTGATAATTTCTAATAACCTTCGAAACAGTTTGACTGCAGACCTTTGAACCTTTAGCCATCTTTTTGTAGGACCAAGTTGAATTTTGTTGAAAATATATAATAATTTTAACATGTTCATTTTCTCGATACTGATTTGCTGCCACTAAACATAATAACTGACACATTTTTCAAAGATAACATGATCGAAAAATCAACTACTGCTTGTAAAAAGAGTCTAAGAAGTTTGCGACCTAACTCCTTAATTTGTATAAAAATAGATGTTAAAAAAGAATAATAATTATTAGAATTAAATTGATATTGATCGCAGGAAAAAAAATTAAAGAAATGTATATAACATTACCATAAACAAAAGTAGCGTGAAATAAATATAATAAAAATAAATGATGAAACAAACCCAATAATCATCTCTCATGACAATTAATTGGCTTGGGTTCTTGTTTTATAAAAATAATTCATGGAGCAAAAAAAAAATTATCATATTCTTACATTTATCTGGTTTTAAATTCAAATAGAACTGCTTTGTAACTTCTAAGGGAAGTTTTTCGTTCGTTGCTAATGTCTTTGGCAAGTCAGGGATTTTTGCTGGAGTTAAAGCTTGCCGCAAATGAATTTACGATTGATTGATTTGTTGTAGTATGACAACAACGTACAGTGGTTTCCTTTAGGTGGACAAGCGGCCAGAAACATCTCCAAAAGTGAGAAAGCTAGGGTCTTCAAAATTTATCGGCTCAGAATATACCCGAAGAGCTTAAAGTTTGCAAATTTTAGGGAAAAAATATTAACAACTGTAGCCACAGTAGCCATTTGATCTTTGAAGGGTTAATTGGGTTACAGATTTGTTTTAAAGTATTTCAATATGAAGATTCGTTTGTTTTAAATAATTTTTGTTAATTTTTATTGCATTTAAATTCATTCGAAATATACATTGAAACAAAATTTAATTAAAAGGTTATTTAAAGCAATATGAGGTGTTATTAAGTAATATAAGGTAACTAGCTGGACCCGGCAAACGTTGTTTTGCCCTCAATGAATTTTTTTATTTTAGTTAGAATCTGTATACACCTATATAAAAAACATGTTTGTGCATTTGTTAATATTAATTGAAAACTGTTAAAGAAAAACCATGTTTTTTTATGAAAATGAAAATAAATATTTATTGTAACATATAAGAATGACCAATATATTTCTATTATAGTAATGCAAATGAGTGAATAATATTTTTACTTTCATTATTCTCACAGTAAATTAATAAATTTTCTGGCTTTCCAACACGGGAACATGCCACATATAGTTGTTCGTGGGAAAAACAACTGTTTTCGAAGTCCAAACCACATATTTGCATTGATTATCCTTGAGATTTATTAATGATCATGGCAAAGCCCAATCTGATCGGAAATTGCAATCTTTTGAATGTTATCGGTGTGTCGGTAGGAATCATAGGTATTCTTGGCAGCAAAACATGTTCTCCTTTAAATTTGCCTTTGAGAATTGTGGCCTCAATAACATTGGGCATTATTCTCTCAACAATTAACCTCGTTACATTACGTAGTCTCGGAGGTTACGTAGCAAAATTATTGGAGAACCAACTTTTAATTTTAATAAATGTGGCGGTAGACCGGGCCCATCCAGTGAATTAAAAAATTCTATTGGATAATTGACTGCTTCATTTTTTTCAACAACACTATCCAGAGATTTCAAAGAAAACGTTTCACAATGAATCATGTCCTGAATAACAACATTAATAATATCGTCATCGACATTGACATTTTTGCGGGGAAAATAGCTCTTTCACTTAACCAATCATGGTTACGATATTGATTTTGAAAGTCGGGGAATACATTTTCAATTAATTCATCGTTTGACGATAGAAATTGACAAAAATCTTGTGGATATTTTAATAGTTTGACTGGTTGGGTTAATATTGATTTTACCATTGCCAAGATCAAGTAGTTGTTTTGAAAATTGGTCAGCCATTGGATCATTTTGTAATCGTACTCGTATGTTTGTTGTTAATTTTATAGTTTGAACGTTACTCCATAATGTTGATGATTTTCAGCAGGCATTTATTTCGTCAGCATAGGTTGATTTTGGTATGAGTGGCAATGTTTGACGAAGATCTCCAGATAATAAAATGAGAGCTCCACCAAAAAGTCTTTCATTGCCTTTAAAATCTTTTAAAGTTCTATGTAATGCTTCTAAGGAATGTTTGTGAGCCATGGTACATTCATCCCAAATAATAATAATGCATTTTTGCAGAACTTTTGCCATACTGGAATGTTTTTTGATATTACAGACGGCATTCTCATTTGTTTGTATGTTTAACGGTGATTTGAGTGCTGAATGAGTTGTACTACCACCATGCAATAATGTAGCGGATTTTTCAGTCCTTTTTGGTTAGAATATTTATATATAAAAACGTTTGTGAATTTTGTAACTAATAAAATTTATATAAATTTGACAACTCATTATTTTTCGAACGACAGCGCCAGCTACCGGGACCAATAGAAAAATGTTTGGCATAATCTAACATACATATATGTACATTCTTAGTTTCATTAAAATCGCACCGTAAATAAGAATATTCCAAATAACTTTACCCCAGCGCCACCTATCGGGTCCATTTACACATACAAAAATTTCCTATAACGAACCATACACACATTCTGAATTGCAGTCAAATCGCGCTGAAAATAAGAATTTTGTTTATAACTTGACCCCAACGCCAGCTAGAGGGTTAAAACTAAAAGGAAACACAGAAGAGCTCGAACCAAACCTATGGTGCAAATCTTACCTCGACAGCTCTTATAGTTCCGGAGATCATTCGTTACAAACAAATGCACCAACGATTTTATATATACAGATTGAAAGCACATTAATAATTATAATTTAAGGTAAAATGGGGCGAAAAAGGGGGATTTGGTAATAAAAAAAATGTTTGGCTACCTTACCTGTAGATAAAACGTGTATAAAACTTTAGGTAAATACATATTACAAAAAAAGTATTTTGTATAGCAAACATTGTTAGTGGCATAAGTAAGTATCTGAATTAAAAAAAGGGGGCGGTGAAGTGGGCGTGGTTCATAGTTATATGGCGACGTTAACAGTATTAAGAGCAATATACTACCAAATAAAAAAAAATCCGTTGGAAGGAAAAAATTTGTACAGAGAACAAAAAGTTTAAAACTTTCAAACAAAATTTGGCGTGAAAAGGGGCGTGAAAGGGGGCGTGGCATAAGAAATGTTTATTTCTACCTCGCCTGGAGTATAATGTGTATACAATTTGAAGTAAATCTGTTAAAAACTACTGGGAGCAATTACATAATTTTAAAAAAGTGGGCGTAAAAGTGGGCGTGGTCGAAAAAAAGTACCCTATTAATCATGCCAGAGTCCCAGTTAAATGCTGTGAAAATTTCAGGAAGATCGGTCCAGAGGTTTGGTCTCCTATAAGGTACACACAAACAAACAAACAAACAAATAAACAAACACACATTCAATTTTATATATATAGATAAGGTAAAAAAAAGATATCAATATATATCAAATAGTAGACAAATTTAAAACCCCTTGACTTAAGCTACTTGTTTTCTTTGTTGGTAAGTTTCGGTCTTCAGAAGTAAATGGATGGAAAGATCTGTATTTGTAGCAATGCGCGATATTTTTCGTGTATGTTGCAATCTAAACTGTTTTATATCCTTATTTTTCACTACAGCTGCTTCCTCCGATAATTCACCTATTGACACTAATGCATGCTTGATCACTTAAGCTCTATGGATCAGAAATTTGTGTACCGATGGTGGGAGGTAGTACCAGGGATATTTCTCGACAAGTTTTCTAGTTGTCTTTATAGCATATTCCTCAAAGTTTTCGGCATCAATTTCAAATCCAGAATTTATAGCTTGGAGAATTGTGCTACCCCTTTGCAAAATTTCCTTATAGATTCCTGTTATATTTGATGAAAGATCGATATTTTGAAAAAATCTACTCGCTGTGTTGCCGTCGTTCGAGTTTCCACAACCACCAGCCAAAAGTCTCATTTCGGCCCGAAATCGTTCTTAAATAAATTGCTTTCTCTATAAAATACTTGACTTTTCGTTCTTACGTTCTTAAGCTCTAGTTTGTACGATAAGTGAATGAAGTACTCAAAAAATCATATGTTGGCATATAATAGTGACCGTCCGAATTTGTAACGGGCTTCGTTTACTTTTTCTCGATGCATTTTTTAATGTCATTCATTTCTGTAGGCAAGGCACCACATATGTGACATTTTGCAGATGAAGTTTCCGTAAGAGTATTACAAACTTTGCAATCAACCATGGTCAATTTTATATCATGCTTTATACATATTTTTATACCCTATACCACTATGTGGTTTGGGTATAATGACTTTGTGCTGATGTTTGTAACAACCAAAAATACTTGACCGATAATTATACCGATCGAATCAGAATCACTATCTGATTCGATTTAACGATGTCCGTCCGTCCGTCCGTCTGTGTGTCCATGTAAAGCTTGTAATCAAACTGCAGGTCGCAAATATGCATATATTTTGACGAAATTTGGTATTTGGTCCTTTGTCGGCCATAGGATGAACGCTGTTGAAATTGGTGAGAATCGGTCCGTGTTCAGACCTAGCCCCTATACAAATGGCCCCTATGAAATCAACACATATTGCCATAAGATCCAAATTATCATACAAATCTTAGTCAAATTGGGTTTGTATGTATATATTATATCCATTAATCGGTAGTCCAAAAATGATCCCTATTGGACAACTCTTAGTCATAGGCCCCATATAGAGCTGCTTCCCGATCTTCACTTAAATCTATCAAAAAACAAAAATATTGCACTGATTCTTCTCAAATTTTGTTTGTATATATTTTTGCAAAATACAAGAGACTTCACCAGACATGGTCAGGATCGGTCCATTTTTGGACCTAGTCCCCATATAGATATAGCATCCGATATGAACTTTTTCATATCTGCAGCTGAAAAAATTAATAAAAATCCCACTCAAATTTGGTTTATGCTAATTTTCTATATCTAGTTAGTTGGGCCTGAGAGATAGGGTCTCTAAACGCATGGTATAGGGTATCGTATAGTCGGTCTCGATCGACTATTATTTTCTTACTTATTTGTTTTGTTTTATTTATTTCGGTGGAAGAAAGTGCAAAAATTTTCAATATTAAATAACGTTCCTCATTTTGACACAGTTGAGAAGTTTCTTTTTTGAATTGAAACTTCAAAGCTGAAGCGGAACATGACACGTCACAAAGAGCGAACTTTCATCCATAAGCTCATTCGATGATTTCTGCTTGAATTGGCTATGATCAGAACTGCCATCGAATCCCCAATTTCCAATCAGTGTTAAATGTTTATCTCCTAGGCCAATTCGATTAGCCGCATGATCAAGGAGAGCTTGTAGATCGACCTCTGTAACTGTAATGTTTTCTGTGCTTAGATAACAGGTTTCTTATAGCCTGGGAAAATATTATTCGATATTTTTTTATTCACAAAATCTTTTATAGTTAAGAACTATCGCTTCGTAAGGTTTGTTTCAACGAAAAGAGCCAAAACCTCGTAGTCTTCCACATTATATGTCGTGAGAAAGTTGCGTTTTTGTAAAACTTCGGTTATAGAAGTACCACCTTGCCTTATTTTAGATATTTTACGCCTTTTCATTCTCTCTGAAGACTTTGAATATTCCTTAGCAAGAGGTATTTCTTTTTCAAGGAATTCTGCATCTAGCTGAATAATTTCAAGGCTTTCAAACCATTTTTTATGTTCCTTCGAAATAATTAATTTCTTTCTATGATTTTTCAAGGCTTTTGTAAAATTCTGATCAAGTCGAATTTTATTTTTTAAGCCTTTAATTTTTCCTTCATAAATTGAAATATTTTTTTCTTTCAAATGATAATTACCAGCTGTGGAACTTCAAATATTAAGCACATACATTCTAGAAAATTGGCACTGACAGAATAAACTTTCCATTTTTATTTCCATATTGACATTTTCGAAACTTTTAACACTATCGCGAAAACTATTAATTATAAGAATTTGCAATGAATGTGCAATATTAGACGTTGATGGAGATATAGCTAGTAGCTTTAAGCATTATGCTTGTTAGATATTAATTATTATTCCTGATGATGCTTTTCAAGGAAAAGCGAAATATTGAATAAGTAAAGAATATTTATACAAAACAACTTAGACCTCGAGCCTGAACTTTTTACTTTGAAAACTAATCATTAAAATTTAAAAACTTTATTATAAGAATTAAAATTTGACCCTGGTTTTCACACTCCAAATGCAATGAGTAAGCTACATTTAAACCAAAAGTCAAATACCTTAAAATTGCAATTAGGGAATTCATAAGGTGTACTAAGGTTGTAGGTTGTAAAGAAATACAAGACGTCAAATAGTATATATGTGAACAATCTGTAGTATATTCATAAACAGCAATCTGAAAAAAAAAATTCAAATAAAAGCAAAATATTTGTTCTTTTACACAAAAACTTACCTGAATATAATTTTTCCTTCCATTTTTATTTATTTCTACCATCTTTACCACAATAGTTACTAGAAAGGTATAACAATATATGGAATAAACTAAAAAAGCTGATTAAATAGTAACCAAAGAAGAGCTGACATACCTGCAAACGTTGTATGGTCGTAACACTCTTTTGTGTAACTTTTTAGGTAAATATTAACAACAATTATACAACTACATACGACACATACAACAGGTAGGACACCCTTGTGAATACCCTAAATATTAAGTTTAAAACAACAAGTTCTTAAAAAAAATATTTTCTATTTATTCATAGCTGTAAGTGAAATAACATAAAATTGCAATATATAGTTTAAAATAACAACAATTTTAAAAAAAATTACTCTCTTTACCCATAATCTTAAAAAGAAATAGTACAAAACAAAATGCTATTTTTCATTATTTTTCGTCGGATGACTATGTAAATCACATCAATATGCGAAAATATGCAAAAAGCCGCGACCACAATATTTTTTAATTTAAAGAGGGGTAAAGAACCTACAATTGGATGCATAAGAAGTTGTGTTTGGATGAGGGCCAAATAACCAATAGTCTACATGAAAAAGTAGTTTTTAAAAAACATGTGTTTTGAAAATGTCAAAAAAGTATTCTACAGGGATTTTTTAATGGACTTATATTTTTGCAGCTTTTATTATTTCATTTGCTAGAAAAAAAGTTTAAATTTAATAGATGTAGGGCTTTTGGAGACTTTTGCCACAATATCGCAAATACATTATTAGATAAACTTAAGTGTTCTTTTATGACTATACAACCACAATATATGCAATATAAACAGAGCTCCACTTTCAACGAACACAAACATTAAATCTCGCAAAAAAAAACAACAAAATGTGCTAGATTCATAAAATTTAGAGTGTTATCAATAAATCTAGTGCAATAAAGCTTAGAAAAAATACACTATTTTTTTTTTTTTTTTGATTTTTGGCCTATAGGGGAAACTACTGTGCAACATTTTCGTTATTGCAAACGAATGTGTTGCCAACCGAATAGTGGTAGTTCGATGTACAATCAAATTATTCTGTTGTGTTTATTGAATTATGTAATATATATTACCGTAATTTGGTACGGAAAGTTATGTTATACTATACTTATAGGAAATTTTATTTTTCATTAAATAAAGACCCTAAAATTATGCTAATCTATTATATTCAAATCACAAATAAACACACAAACAAACTCATTTTTATTACAAACACATTAACGAATTTAATAAACACACACATAGCATTGTATAATTTTATGTATGTATGTGTTAGTAGCAACTTTAAATGCAATTTACTCAAAAAAAGGAAAAAATTAAAAAATCTGTAAATCTGCAAAACGGCTAAAAAGAAATACCTTTCAAATAAAATACGTTTGGTCAAAATCGGGATAAAACGGTAGAATAAAACATCGGTCACAAGAAATCGCCTAGCCTGTTAATATTATAGATATAAATTCGAGTACATGATTGTGATTTTTAGTTGATACAATGATACTATTAATTTTAATTATTGATTGTTCCAAACATTAAAAGGAAATTTTATTAATACAAGTGAAATATACAAAAATAAAATATATTATTTATTCGTTTTTTATATCTATACATTCTACACTACACTGAATTAAATATATCTCATATACTGGCGAAGATTAATGGTTATCCCCAGCTTCGTGATATAATCCCATAAGAGAAAACAGTTTTGATTAAAATATGCTGTTCGTTCACCAATTCAAAATTGTACCATATCCGCACGTTTATAATGTCTGCTACAATTTCTAAAATAATAAATATTATTATTATTAAATAAATATTATTATCAAAGCTGTGTTTAAGGTTTAAAAATGGTTTGGTTCTAAGAGAGAAATATCTAGATTTATATTGAACGTGAATATAATATAGGGGTTAGATAAAAAATTGGCATTAAATGACGTAACTTATATATTCTAAAGATATTTACTGAATTACATAATAAACTATTACGCCCTGTCATGCTTCGCTACGACTTAACTAGACTTATTGACATTTTTATATCATAATCATTTTTTCGTACGAAGTTTGTATTGTGCAATTAAAATATTTTATTTAATTTATTTTATATATTACTAGCTGAACCCGGTGTACTTCGCTACCCCTCATCGTTATAAAATAAAACAAAATAAAAAAAATATTTATACATTAACAAAATATTATTTATTTAATTTAGAATTAATTATTGCAATGCTTTAGGATGTACAATATTTTTAGTTTGTCCATTTGGAGCATAAACATATAAGTCGGTGGGTTTCCCTACACGTGAGAATGCAACTTAAAGCTGTTCATGCGAGAAACATGGATTTGCTAAATTTAAGCCGCAAACTTGAAGAGATTGACCTTGAGCTTTGTTAACAATCATCGCAAACGCTAATCGAACAGGAAACTTTAATCGTTTGAAGTCGAATGCTAAATCAGTTGGGATCATTGGAATGCGCGGCAAAAGTACATCTGTTCCTTTATATTTTCCTGCTGTAATGGTCGCTTCTATTAAATTATTTAGCTTTTTTTTACTGCAAATCGAGTACCATTGCAAAACCGTGGTGGATCGATATTCGCAGTCATATAATGGGCACTCCAATTTTGCGTTGTAGCACATGTGGTGGAAAGCCTGGCACATCAATAATCGAATATAAAAAATTGTGTGTAGTGAGTGAAAGTTTCACACTGCGAAAGTTTAAGGAAGAATGGTGTACAGGTCTGGCTTCCTACAAATCGAAAGCAAAGGGACGTGGCCCGCCGACTTTCGCATGGAATGTATACCTATTTAAGAAAACACCTTATTAAGAAAACCAATCCATGCCAAATATTGAGTTATATGGGCGGGGCCTCGCCCATTTGTCCACTAACAACCTTATATAGTCAAGGGCTTAATAGAAGTTATTACGAATTTTAATTTTTCTTAAAAGGGAGTGGTCCCGCCCAGTTTTCTAGTAGTACTATTTCTATTAATTTCAATACGATATATACCAAATATTATCGCCGTAGGTTAAAAAATGGCCGAGATATGACGATTTTAAATTTTGGGTTATATGGGCTGGACCACGCCCCTTTGCCCACTAACAGCTTTATGTAGTTATGGACTTAGTATTTCGCAAAAATATCCTTTTGTGAAAATTTTATAACCATCTTTCCAGTAGTTTAGCCGATATTAAGATTTTTTATTTTTCTAAAAAGGGGCGTGGTCCGCCCACTTTTCTTCTGGTATGTATTTCTACTCATGTCAATACCATATGTACCAAATATGACCGCTCTAGATATGGGCGTGGCACCGCCCCTTTGTCGAATCAAAAATTTATATAGCCTATTGTTGCTTCCAGAGTCACGGCAACACGCTGTGAAAATTTCAGGAAGATCGGTTCAGGGATTTGGCCTCCTATAAAGCACAAACAAATCCACATTCATTTTTATATATATAGATTCAAAGCAGACGAATTATAATTTAAGGTGAAATGAGGCAAAAAAAGGGGGATTTGGTAATAAAAAAATGTATGACTACCTTACATGTAGATAAAAAGTGTATAAAACTTTATGTAAATACATATTACAAAAAAAGTATTTTGTATAGCAAACATAGTTAGTGGTATAAGTAAGTATCTGAATTAAAAAAAAGGGGTCAGTGAAGTGGGCGTGGTTCATAGTTATATGGCGGCGTTAACAGTATTAAGAGCAATATACTACCAAATAAAAAAAAATCCGTTGGAAGGAACAAATTTGTACAGGGAACAAAAAGTTTAAAACTTAAAAAAAAAATTTGGCGTGAAAAGGGGCGTGAAAGGGGCGTGACATAAGAAATGTTTATTTCTACCTCGCCTGGAGTATAATGTGTGTACAATTTGGAGTAAATCTGTTAAAAACTATAGTGGAGCAATTACATAATTTTAAAAAAGTGGGCGTTAAAGTACCCTATTAATCATGCCAGAGTCCCAGTTAAATGCTGTCAAAATTTCAGGAAGATCGGTCCAGAGGTTTGGTCTCCTATAAGGTACAAACAAACAAACACACATCCCATTTTATATATGTATATAGATTTTATTTAAATGTTTGTTGATATACAATATTTTTTGTTTTTTTTATTTGTTGCACCAATTATCAAATTTTTCGGCTTCCTACTCTGGAACAAGGTACATATAGCTTCTCATGAAAAGAAAATGGATTTTAACTATTGGCCTTGAATTTGAAATATCATTTGGCAATTTTTCATTTTAGCGATTTTTGATTTTGTTTATTTTTGATTTTGCCCGTTTTTGATTTTGAAGATTTTTGTTTTTGATGATTCTTATTTTTTTGCGATTTTCGGTTTTGGTGATTTTTGGTTTTGGTGTTTTTTGATTTTGGCGATTTCTAAGTAAGGCGATTTCAGAATTTGGCGATTCCACCCATATATTCCACGATTACTCACATCTATAATATTAATAAATTAGGCGATTTCTTGTGACCGATGTTTTGTTCTAACGTTTTATCCCGATTTTGGCCAAGCATATATTATTGGAAAGATATTTCTTTTTAGCCGTTTTGCAGATTTACAGATTTTTAAATTTTTTCCTTTATTTTGAGTAAATTGCATTTAAAGTTGCTACTAATATATACATAAATTTATACATTTTATTAAATTTGTTAATTTGTTTGTTACTGAGTTTGTTATCTTCATTCATAATAATAATAAACCATAAAAGTGTTGGTTTGTGAATTTGCTAAGTGAAAAATAAAGCTGCCTAGAAATTGCACTTGAATTTCGAGCGCTGGAATCTGCTAGTTGATAACTAATGTACTTATTAAAAGTTTCAAGACCGTCACTTTGTCGGTACTTTATATTTTTTGTGTAGGAGGTGCCAAGCCCACTAATCCCATCTCGACCAATTTGGACTACTCACATTAATATCTGATGGACTCATGCAAGGTGTGGAGGCTTTCCCTTTTATAGTACACCAGCTGTATGGTATAATATATTTACTTTGTATGGGCGGTGCCACGCACACTGCTCCAATCACACCCATATTGGTTCGACTAATCTCATGAAAAACTTATGGGCTGACGCAAAATCCTAAGGCTCTCACTATTACAGCACGCGAGATATATACATTTTATATATACTTTTTTGGGCGGTGCCAACGTCCATTGGTCCGATACTGCCCACATTAGTAATACATGACTAAGACTGCTCACATTATTAAGAGATAGCCTCAGACAATTTTGCAAAGCTGTTTCTGTCACAGTACTCGATATATGTAATATCGAATTATTACTTTGTATCGGAGGTGCCACGCCCACTTATCCGATCCCGCCAATTTTCGGCGTGGTGACATCATACAAATTTGAAAAGCTATTTCTGTCACAGTACTCACTATATACGATACTAAACGTTCACCTTATATGGGAGGTGCCACGCCCACAAAAATATCAAAAAAATTTTAGCCTATGTCCATCCTTAAGGACAATTCTGAATATTGCAACCATCATTTTTAAATTCAGATAAGAAGTTACGGAGATAATCTCCTTCTAACAGTCAAACAAGCAAACACAACTTACCTCTTTATTAAATTAGTATAGATTGTTACATCCCCGATCTTCACTTAAATCTATAAAAAAAATATTGCACAGATTTTTCTCAAATTTGATTTGTATATTTTTTGGAAAAAATAAATAACCTTACCGAATATGGTCAGGATACGTTCATTTTTCGATCTACTCCGCACATAAGTATAGCATCATATATGGATTTTTTCCTATCCGAAGGTAAACAAATAAAGAACAATGCCGCCCAAGTTATGTTCTTTTTTTCTATATCTAATCTGAGAAATAGTGCCCCTAAATACATGGCATAGGTTATCGCATAGCCGATTTATGGATATATTGATAAAAATTAATTATTTAAGACTTTGCTTTAATTTTGCTGGATAATAAAATGAGAAATCATTAATAGGTCCGGAGTTATAGCTGAAAAACTACTTAGAAGTAAATATAATAGCTTGGCATTAGAACTCCAAAGTCTTTAGAAGTTTTACTATACTGGCGCAGTACCTTTACCCAAACTTTAAGTTTCTCAACCATCTAGACAATGACCCAAAAAATGTTCCGCAACGTAAGTTCTATAAAGACTTTGAGAAGTGTTATGTTTATAGGATAAATAGTTGCTGAAAATTAGCTCTTACATTTTGAAATAACAACAATAAAATTCCTTACTACTCCAAATCGATAATATTAATAGGCTAGGCGATTTCTTGTGACTGATGTTTTATTCTAATATTTTATCCCCATTTTGACCAAACGTATATTATTTGAAAGGTATTTCTTTTTAGCGGTGTTGCAGATTTACAGATTTTTTAATTTTTTCCTTTATTTTGAGTAAATTGCATAAGAAAGTGAGTAAGTTGCTACTAACACATACATAAAGTTATACATATGCTACGTGTGTGTTTATTAAATTTGTTAATGTGTTTGTTAATGAGATTGTGTTCTTCATTCGCAATAATAATAAACCAAACAAGTAAGAAAATTATAGTCGGTCTAGACCGATTATACGATACCCTATACCATGCGTTTAGAGACCCTGTCTCTCAGGCCCAACTAACTGGATATAGAAAATAAGCATAAACCAAATTTGAATGGGATTTTTATTATTTTCTTTTTGGCTGCAGATATGAAAGAGTTCATATTGGATGCTATATCTATATGGGGACTTGGCCCAAAAATGGACCGATCCTGACCATGTTTGGTAAAGTCTCTCGTATTTTGCAAAAGTATATACAAACAAAATTTGAAAAGTATCCGTTCATTGTTTTTGTTTTTTGATAGATTTAAGTGAAGATCGGGAAGCAGCTCTCAATGGGGCCTATGACTAAGAGTTGTCCATAGGAATCATTTTTGGATATACAAACTCAATTTGACTAAGATTTATACGATAGTTTGGATCTTATGGCAATTTATGTTGATTTCATAGAGGTCATTTTTATGGGGGCTAGGTCTGAACATGGACCGATTCTCACTAATTTCAATAGCGCTCATCCTATGGCCGATAAAAGGTTATATACCAAACTTCATCAAAATATATTCATATTTGCGACCTGCAGTTTGATTACAAGCTTTACATGGACACACAGACGGACGGACGGACCGACATCGTTAAATCGAATCAGATAGTGATTCTGATTCGATCGGTATAATAAAACATGGGTCTAGGTCAAATATTTTTGGTAGTTACAAACAGCAGCACAAAGTCATTATACCCAAACCACATAGTGTTGGTTTGTGAAATGGCTAAGTTGAAAAATAAAGTTGCCTAGAAATTGCAGTCGAATTTCGAGTGCTGGAACCTGCTAGTAATTATACCCTATAACACTATGTGGTTTGGGTATAATGACTTTGTGCTGCTGTTTGTAACAACCAAAAATATTTGACCTAGACCCATCTTTAATTATACCGATCGAATCAGAATCACTTTCTGAGTTGATTTAACAATGTCCGTCCGTCCGTCCGTCCGTCCGTCCGTCCGTCTGTGTGTCCATGTAAAGCTTGTAATCAAACTGCAGGTCGCAAATATGAATATATTTTGACGAAATTTGGTATATAAGCTTTTATCGGCCATGGGATGAACGCTATTGAAATTGGTGAGAATCGGTCCATGTTCAGACCTAGCCCCCATACAAATTACCCATATGAAATCGACATAAATTGCCATAAGATCCAAATTGTCATATAGATCTTATTCAAATTGGGTTTGTATGCCTTCATTACATTCACTAATGAGTAGTCCAAAAATGCTCCCTTTGATCCCATATAGAGCTGCTTCCCGATCTTCACTTAAATCTATCAAAAAAGAAAAATATTGCACTGATTCTTCTCAAATTTTGTTTGTATATATTTTTGCAAAATACAAGAGACCTTACCAAACATGGTCAGGATCGGTCCATTTTTGGGCCTAGTCCCCATATAGATATAGCATTCGATATGAAATTTTTCATATCTGCAGCCAAAAAATTAAGAAAAATCACACTCAAATTTGGTTTATGCTTATTTTCTATATCCAGTTAGTTGGGTCTGAGAGATAGGGTCTCTGAACGCATGGTATAGGGTATCATATAGTCGGTCTACACCGACTATAATTTTCTTACTTGTTTTTATTGTGGTTACAGATTTCCATATAATACTCGGACATGTGTATAAAAATGGGCATTGTTTTATTCAAATGATCAGTATAATTTCAATAGTAGATTTGAAAACATGAAATTTAACTATAACTTAAAAAAAAAACCTTTCAGATCTGAGTAGTAAAACAATTGTAGTCATTGTAAAACCATCAATATTAAAATTATTTTTAGCCAAAGTCCACTTTCTTTTATTACCTAATTCTCTTTTGTGTAAAGAACGCGCAAGAGAACTCGCAATCACTAAATACCTTTAAAAAAAATTAGAAAAAATGTATTTGTTTATATTTTAAACAGATTTCACAATCGATACAGCTGAAAGGGTTAAATAAAAATTGCATTTCATTATTATAATACAAATTTTTATTATTTTTTATTTTTAATGCATTAAAACAAGTTGTTTAGTTTACAATTTTTTGCTTAAGCCGTTTGATTATAAATATTTTATAAAATGGGACATACTGCAGCAGAGAAACATTAAAAAGTAACCAAAATAAACACAAAAATCAACAACCGCACTGTGAAATTACTACCAACTACTACTTATTTACCGCAGTAGCAGATTATATGCATTATTCAATACTACCAAGTAGTCTAAACAGATAAATGAATGAAAACAAACCATATTTCCCAACCAACCACTCAAATAAACAAGATGTTAAACATAAAACTTGTTTTTAAACTTAAATTTTTATTTATAGCCAAACAAAAAAAAAAAAAAAATACCAGAAATAGGTCTCCAACAATAAAGCACAAATTGTTGTTCCGTGTATTTTTATACCAGTATGACGTAAAATTTGTATAAATAAAACATAGGCATCAAAAAGGATTTGCATCAATTTCCGTGAGTATAGAACTCATCCGTTCGAAATATTTCCGTTTATTTGTTTGGCCATTTCATACTGTATAGCTTGTTATGGTCTTTTTTTTTTTTGTTTGTTACATTTTAGCGAGGCTTAAGACATATTGTATGCAAGACCATGTTTTTGTTGTATAGACATTTTTTTCATATACCCTTAGTTTTATATACAGAGGGAAAAATAAACATTATTTTTTTTTGGTATTGTTGCCTTTTTTTGGCTGAAAATGAAACTTTAATATCTTAAGCCGAAAGTGTACATTTATATATTTCAAGGATAACCGTAACAAACGAAAAAAAAAAATAAAAACCTGAAAATGTATTAAAGCAAAGCCTAAAATGAAATCTACACAAATCCTTTTTTTCAACACTATCGCCGCAACCGTCTTCAACTGGGAAATAATGTGTTAAATATTAAATACAAACACTACGTTGATTTTAATTATTATTTCTGAAAGCCTAAGCAGGAATACAGGGTAAATAACACTTGAATATATATTTTGTTTTGCGTGTTTCTAAGGCGATATTTTTTTGTTGTATCATTTTACCGGGGATAGAAAAGAATTTTTTTTTTTTTTGTACAGAAACAATTTATCTTCTATATTTTCGATTATAGTGCTATAGTGAAAAAAAAATTATAATCTTAATCAATTCAACTTTCGGTTACTAACTGCAACGCAATTCGGTTGATAATAAATTCGTTATCCAAAGTGGATCTGTTTTCTATGTTTCGTTTTGTGATATTTGGCAACTTTTTCAAAGGCAGTCGCATGTGCATTTATTATTGATGGCTTTAAAAAAAGTGTGCGTTTTAAAAGACCTGCGTTCGATTGTGAATTGCCTAAAATTGATTAGCATACCTTTAGGCTCTTTTAAAATTATTTATTAACAATCCCATTTATAATCTTCTGGGTGCTCATCAAATATTTATAATTAGATTTAATGTATTTTAGTTAAAAATCGTAATATAATGAATTTTATATATTAAAAAAACATTAAATGCAAAAATAAATTTTCCTAGAATTTGCGCTCGAATTTCGAGTGCCGGGTTCAGCTGGTTAATAGCCGTTTTGAAAATGCGTGGAAACGGATAAATGGGCGTGGTAGCTCCCACGTATGTATTCCAGATCATAACAACTAAACCATTGCAACTATCCAGCTTATGTTAAAACCATATGTAAGAGAGATGTATGGTATGGATAATATTTATGTTAAATTTTAAAGTGGCCCTGGGGTCGCATTTTTCGCAAATTCTTATTTATGTACCGATTTAGCTCATGTTCGGACCATAGAAATTAAATGAAAGGACAGTTTTTAACAAAACGTAAACCCGATGGGTGGCGCTATCAAGGCCAGTCGGTAAAAATTTACAGCTTTGATTTGGAAAATTCAAATTCGCTCATGGTTAGTTATATGCAACCTGATCCAGAGTTGATAAATGGATAAATAAATAAAATATTCTTCACGGGTTTGCTTTAGAATATACTATTATTTAATAAGATCAGACGAACATTCTATTAAGTGAAACAAGGAAATAATATTTACATTTAAAATAATATAATTTCACTAGCCAACAAGGTTTTGGACTCGTGCAACCAAATATCTTTCTTAGGGTAATTTGGTGGGCTGAATTCGAATCTTTAATTGGGTTTACTCTATCATGTCAGGTTTTCGAGATACAAAAAAATGTTTGTATTCCTTTTTTTTACATAGAAAATCATTAGATTATTTAAAAAGAAATGAATTTTCAAAAGTGAATGGCATTCTTTGTCTGTCGTTTGCATTTTATTGGTTCGGTTTCACGTATTAGAGTTCAGCAATAGTCTCCCAGCTTACTTTTGTCCCAAAATCCTATATAATTTCTTTCAATTTCCATTGAATCTTGTTGAGCACGCTCCTCTTGTTCGTCGCTGACCGCACTTTGGTTTTGTGAAAAAAATCTAAATGCGAATGAAGAAAATGCTTTTTGAGTGACATTCGTGAACCTAATTCATGATAATTTCTCAATAATCACCAAATTGTTGGTCTGTAATTTTCATTCTTCTTGTTTCCAAGAAAACTGTCCACGATGC
Source organism: Cordilura impudica (assembly GCA_963682025.1). NCBI lineage: Eukaryota > Metazoa > Arthropoda > Insecta > Diptera > Scathophagidae > Cordilura > Cordilura impudica. The sequence continues at coordinate 266,714,831 of OY821517.1, read as the reverse complement.
TCTTGACAGATTTCCAGGCTGCATATTCTTTCTCCAATAAACATTGTGAAAAATTGTCATCATTCAATAGCTTCCTGATCTGAGGGCCAAGAAATATGGCTTCTTTGATTTTAGCATATGAAATTTTAGGAAAAACCTCTAACAAATATTGAAATGATGCAGAACATTGACGAAGTTCTTAAAAAGGCCCAATTTTATATGCACCGGCGGAAGAAGAACGTCATTTGGATCAATTAATTGTTTATTTGCAATGTGTTGTTTTCATACTCAGTTCTTTTTTGGTAACTCTGTTCTGACGTAATGATTACATGTAGCGCAACTATCCCAGAGACAAAGGAAACCTCCTTGCATACCAGTCAACAAACTGATGATCTGAAACAGATTAATTTACAGTTATTTACGATGGTCTATACTATATATACAAAGAAATTTAAATCACACACCTTAAGGTCACCACAGATCTTCCATTTATTATCGTTGTATTCGAGAAATTTCAAAATTTCAGCAATTGATTCCTAATTTTCCTTTGTCTTAGTGGCATGAGCAATTGGTATGGAAGGTTTTTCATTCGCATTATGCAAAGGAAGAGCCTTTAAATTGTACTTAGAGCCATCAATAAATAATCTCCATTCAGTTTTGTCATACGGCTGGTTCATTTAATACTAGTACAGTGTACAGTATGCAGCCAATTCCAAGCTCCTATCTCTAAAGATTGTAACTTTTGACACAACTGCAAGATGTTTCCACTGCTGCATGCTTGAAATTAGTAATTCTGCTCTTGCCTCGTTAAATGTAAATCCTGAATTTGATCATTCAGCTCAGCTTGAGTCACTAAATGGCGTTCATCATCAGCCTCATACAAACTGCCACTGCTGGTAAAAGATGTTTCTGACTCACTGCTCGTAGCACTGAAAATGACTATTAATGGTTCATTTGGTGGACTTTGAATTGGTTTGGAGACCGATGGGACATTCGCGTAAGTAATATTTTTATACCCTATACCACTATGTGGTTTGGGTATAATGACTTTGTGCTGCTGTTTGTAACTACCAAAAATATTTGACCTAGACGCATCTTTAATTATACCGATCGAATCAGAATCACTATCTGAGTAATGCAAATATGAACATATTTTAATGCAATTTGGTACACGAGCTTCTATCGGCTACAGGATGGACGCTGCTGAAATTGGTGAAGTTCGGTCCATGTTCAGACCTAGTCCCCATAGTCCCTATGAAATCGACTTAAATTGCCATAAGATCCAAATTATCATATAGATCTCGCTCAAATTGGGTTTGTGTGTGTTTATTCAATCTATTTATCATTTGTCCAGAAATAGACCCCATATGGCAATTCTTTGTCATAGCCCCCGTATAAAGCTGCTTCCCGATTTTCACTTAAATCTATCAAAAAACCAAAATATTTTATAGATTTTTCTCAAATTTGGTTTGTATATATTTTTTTAAACTATAAGTGACTTTACCGAACATGGTCAGGATCGGTCCGTTTTTCGACCTAGTCCCCATATAGATATAGCAACCGATATAAAATTGTTCATATCTGAAGCCAAAATAATAATAATAATGCCACTCTAATTCGGTTTATGCTTATTTTCTATATCCAATTAGTTGGAATGAAGGAGAGGGTCTCTAAACCATGGTAAAGAGTATCGTATAGTCGGTCTAGACCGACTATAATTTTCTCACTTGTTTCGATTTATCATATTGAATCCAGCAACTTTTGCTAAACAGAAATAACAATCGGTTGGGTGGTTACTTGACTCTCTTCAAGGTACTGGAATTGAAAAATCGAAATACATATTCTTGCCATTTTACCACTCTGCAACTATTGCAAAACATTGTCGGTGTCCACGGTTTGTCCAAGTTTCTGACAGCAAAACCAAAATAATGTAGATATGCATACTTTAATGATTCTGATATTGCATATCCTTTTTTATTCAACCAAATATTCACCACACACAAATATTAACCCAGAGATGCCTAAACGTTACTATTGTGAAGATTTAGAATGAATGTGGGCTTCTGTCGAATTAATAATTTTGAAATTGTGGTGTGAAATTTTAGTGTCAGTATTGACTGGTTTACAGTATGGCCAGTATGCGATAAGAAATGAACAAGACGTGATAGCCCAATTTTTATGCCAGATTCAAATTCAGCGCACCCAGATTAGCTAGAAAACTTGCATCGTTTCTGCAGTAATTTTTTTTTAATTTATAGACCAGTGTTATTTTAGACAGAACAAAATTTTGCTAGGTCTGCTTATGTTTTGTAGTGGGCTTTAAAAACTAATAGGCTTTTACTGAGCATAACTGAATGCATTTTATTCACTTTTAAATTTAATTTTAAGGACAAAATTTACTTTACCTGAGGTTTAAGCTGAGCTGCTTTACATACCTGAAGAAATACACCTCATGCTGAAATAAAATATAAAATTCTTTCGATATACCAAACATTAATTTGAGGTTCAAAACTTTATGTCATGAATTGACTTTAAAATTCTAAAATGGTAATAGCTTAATTATGACTTTCGTTTTTCCCATTGACTTCCTTCTCTACTTTTTGGATAATTAAATAAAACTGTAAAATTTTAAAGTACGAAATTTTTTCATGTGCAACGCCTATGAAACTGTAAAATTTGAAAGTTCGAATTTTTTGATCGTGTAACGGTTATGAATTTCTTAATACTTTCCTTCTTAGTATATGTCTTTTTAGAATTTTATGTTTGGATCGAAAAATATATATATCTGAATATCGTTTTATGTTTTTTAAAAAATGTTAAGTTATAACGTATAAATTGGCTTTAAAGTGCATGATTTTTATATGACAATTCCCTTGAATAAGATAATCACTTTTTTATAATACTCGTATATACATATATCCTACAACCTACTTTATTTTAAAGGATTCAAGTCATTTATGTGGAAATCATTTAAAATTAATTCTTTTATTTATTTGTTTCTCAGTAATTCTTATGAGTAATGATATATACGTATGATATAGCGTATGTTTTTTTTCTGGGGAATGCATTTTATTCTCTGAATATTTTATAGTGATTTAGAAAGAAACTTTTAATGTATAAGGTAGTCTTTATGTTCTGAGTTTTTAATGAGATGTAAACTATGCTCCGATCACGCAGATATTTTCAGAAAAAGCTCCCTCTTAAAAAGATTTCAGTTATGCAAATAATTCCAACAATTTAATGAGCTTATTTTAATTCTTTATTTTGGCCTTGCTATGAGTTTTCATTTTTGTATACCTCACATTTAGAATTTTAATGGTGGTTTGCCTGTTATCTTAATTAAGGTCATTGCATACATAATTATCCAATATCTAAATCTGCTCACCAATAAACAACCCTCGTTGCTTTGTTATAAATAAAAACACATTTGTATTTTATATAATGTCCTTCTACTGTGTATCTACATATATTGTTGAACCGGAATTAGCGTTCGTTAAAATGATGAACAGCGTACTCGCTTGCCTTAAACTTATATTCACTGACATTCATAAACACCATCAAAATGAAAGCAAACAAATATAAACAAAAACCTGCTCATATTATATGCATTTAAAGGTCCTTTTTAAAGGTTTTAATACATAAAAAAGAAATGTATTCAAAAAATTATACTGTATGCCAACATTAACCGGAAATCATAGTAAAGTAAAATAATATAATATCACGTCTGTATGGGAATATGTGCTTGAGGAGAGGAGCTGAAAGCTTAAATGGAAATTTTATATTCTATAAAGTTTTTTTTTTTTGTATTCATTCATACTTACTATTAAAAATTAAGTATGGTCTATGTGTATAGCAAGTAAACTAAGGCTTCCTAATGCACTCAATTCCAGGTGGCCCACAATTTGTCGGCAATTTGCCTTGTTGGTGTACAAGGGCGCTGAAATGATTATCTCTTGTGTTAAATTGAATGACTGTGTGTGTTTTTTTTTTTATTTCGTGTTCTTTATTCACATTACTAAATTTTTTCGTCGTTGTCGTTGTTGCTGCTGGTTTTGTTATTATCATAATTTTTTAAAATGTTGTACTTAGCTTACTAGCTGTACCCTTTCCCTCTGGCATCCAGCCAGTTCTTAGAACCTCAATGTTGTAATAAAAAATTTATGAAAATTAGGTTGATGTTTGTTGCCTGCTACTCATCATTTACGTATATTAGAAAATTTTTTTCTGCAAGCGTTGTTTTTGTATCTTGTATGTGTAGTGGTAAAGTAATTTTATAATTTACTGTATAGAATTTTTGTTTTGTTTGTTGGTTGGGGTTAATTTATGCATTTAGTATTTGGTTAAATAATTTTAATTTAAATTAATGGGGTTTTTTGCTCTTTACTAAATATTTGTAAATATTCTAATATGTTCCCCATTCTTTAAAACTTAAGAGCTTTTAATACAGTTTCCACGAGGGGATCCATATGATATACGCATCATTTTTGGCACTAACAGGCAGACGGACATTCCTGAATTACAAAACGTTATATACCCTCTGAAACTGATGTATATGAATGGTATACAAATTTAAATAGTTATCGTAAGAGATTTGTGTCAGTTAAAAGATATATAAAACATGCAACCAACCAGATAAATGGTGGTGTTTAAAAATATTTCCAGCTGCATTACACAGTAATGTTAAACCGCTACTCTTTACATTATTAAAAGCAAAAAGAAATGGTAAAAATTGAATTGACATAAATAAAATATTTTACTTTTGCTAACCAGTTTTGGCTATCCGATAGAGATATAAAAGTTCAGATGGATGCATAATCCCCAATGAAATCGGTTCAAAAATAGGTAAAGCCTACAGTGAAATATTAGTTTTTAATAAAGTTGTTATAATAACTGCACGCTTACCAGAAATTTTTCACAGGTCTCAATTAATTTCAACAAATTTCCACAAGCAGCACTTACACCACTTGTAGTAGATTTTTCAATGCATTGAAGAAATGGCAAAGCGGAAGTTTGTTGAAATACAACAAACAAACAAACTAATATAATGGCTTAATCTACAAATCTTAAAATTCATATTATCGTCAGCTTTTATGTGATCCAGCAAACACTATATGAGACTCCTTTTCTACTCTAAACCTAGAAAAGCGAAATCGTTATGCTGCGTACGGAGAAGAAACTGTCTGCTTTTAATTTTTTCATGAGCTAATTTAGTAAAACAAATGTCTTTAAATAATGCTGGTGTTAAACGCGAGGCAACTCTGTTTGAAATGATGAATCTATCACGCATATCGGAATTGGGTCGTATCTTTTATTTTTATTTTATATTTCTGTTTTGTCATTATATGGCAGTAGTTGCAAGTATTTTATTACTTTTCGGCATTTCTTTAAATCAAACCTTTATTAAACAAGTAAGAGAATTATAGTCGGTCTAGACCGACTATATGTTACCCTACACCATGTGCTTAGAGACCCTATCTCTCAGGCCCAACTAACTGGATATAGAAAATAAGCATAAACCAAATTTGAATGGGATTTTTATTATTTTTTTGGCTGCAGATATGAAAGAGTTCATATCGGATGCTATATCTATATGGAGACTAGGCCCAAAAATGGACCGATCCTGACCATGTTTGGTAAATTCTTTTGTATTTTGCAAAAATAAATACGAACAAAATTTGAGAAGAATCAGTGCAATATTTTTGTTTTTTGACAGATTTAAGTGAAGATCGGGAAGCAGCTCTATATGGGGCCTATGACTAAGAGTTGTCCCATAGGGATCATTTTTGGACTACTAATTAATGGATGTAATAAACACATACAAACCCATTTTGACTAAGATTTATATGATAATTTGGATCTTATGGCAATTTAAGTCGATTTCATAGGGGTCATTTGTATGGGGGCTAGGTCTGAACATGGACCGATTCTCACCAAACATATCAAATTTCATCAAAATATATTCATATTAGCGACCTGCAGTTTGATTACAAGCTTTACATGGACACACAGACGGACGGACGGACGGAAATCGTTAAATCGAATCAGATAGTGATTCTGATTCGATCGGTATAATAAAAGATGGGTCTAGGTCAAATATTTTTGGTAGTTACAAACAGCAGCACAAAGTCATTATACCCAAACCACATAGTGGTATAGGGTATAAAAACACGACTTAGATACTAAAAGCTAACATATATATATTTTTTTTTTTTTTTCAAAACCATTCAGAATTAATAACACATTATGTTTGATTGCAATGAATGCTGTCCATCAAATCCATGTAGTTTATAAAATCACTCAAACTGAAATACTTATTTCTTTCGGCGGAGCTAGGTTTTAATCCTACATCTATAGCTTCTTTGTCTAATTTTCTTAGAATTTTGAGAACAACACATTACAAGACTTGTAATTGATCTGGCTATGTTAATGTAGAGAAAGCTAAAAATTAGAAAAGCTCAGCTTGTTCATACAAACTCTCGTATATAAAAAAGAAAAAAAAAAAAAACATTTCTCATGTTCTTTTCTTTCAAAATGTTGAGTTAAATAGTTGATTAAGCATGAGTTGAATAGGCAATATAATAGGCAGAAGGATGCTGACGATGAACAAGTCGCTTTGTTCGAAAGTAGCTACTCCATCTAGCGCTGTCTTCAATTTTTTTTTTTCTAATATTTCTCTTACATTACAAAATTTATTATCTTTCTTTCATTAGAAAAATATATTCATGATCTCAAACCGAACAATAAATGACTAATTATTCCAATACAGATCAACAATACATAACAATAACAAACAACTTATACTTTCAGAAATTGTAAAAATGTATGCTTCGAAATTATTTTCATTATTAATTTTCAAAAATATCTAATGCCCTCGAATAGCTGAAGCCTGTTTTTGTAATCTATGAAATAACTAATAATTTCTACTAGCAGACTCGAAATTTGAGTGCAATTTCTAGCCAGCTTTATTTTTCAACTGAGCCAATTCACAAACCAACTCTTTTAGGGTTTATTATTATTGTGAATTAAGATAACAAACTCATTAACAAATTTAATAAAACACACATATCATATGTATAATTTTATGTATGTGTTAGAAGCAAGTTTGAATGCAATTTACTCAATATAAAGGAAAAAATTTAAAAACCTGTAAATCTGCAAAACGGCTAAAAAGAAATACCTTTAAAATAATATGCGTTTGGTCAAAATCGGGATAAAATGGTAGAACAAAACATTGGTCACAAGAAATCGCCTAGCCTAGTGGATTTTGCCACTTTGGGGTGTTGAGATTCCGTATTATAAAACAACTAGACGTTGATATCTACATTGTGAGAGAAAGTGCTTCTATTATTATACACACAATTTTAAAAAAAAAATATGGTGTCCACCTTCCACATTAATATATGAAAATACAGTCAACAATAAGTTATATCAGATTGGAATTAAGAATACTTAAGAGAATACTTAAACGAAAAATTTTTATTAATGGGCAATATGAATAAACAAACTATATTAATAAAATTTTTTGACCCAGATCTGATATTTTTTAAATATTATTTTAAATGTTATCAAATTTTTATACCCTATACAACTATGTGGTTTGGGTATAATGACTTTGTGCTGCTGTTTGTAACAACCAAAAATATTTGACCTACACCCATCTTTAATTATATCTATTGACTTAGAATCACCTTCTGAGTCGATTTAGCGATGACCATCCGTCCGTCTGTCTTCGTGTGTGTCTATGTAAACTTTGTAATGAAACTACAGGTCGCAAATATGAATATATTTTGATGAAATTTTGTTTATAAGCTTTTATCGGCACAGGATGAACGCTATTGAAATTTGGTCCATATTCAGACCTAGTCCCCATACAAATGACCCCTATGATATCGACTTAAACTGCCGTAAGATCCAAATTATCATATAGATCTCGGTCAAATTAGGTTTATGTGTGTTTGCTACATCTACTAATCGTTTATCCCAAATAAACCCCATATGGCAACTCTTTGTTATAGCACCAATATAAATCTATCTATCACTTAAATCTATCAAAAAACAATAATATTTGGTTTGTATATATTTTTTCAAAATATAAGTGACTCTACCAAATATGGTCAGGATCGGTCCATTTTTCGACCTAGTCCCCACATAAATATAGCATCTATTATTACCTTTTTCATATCTGCAGCCAGAAAAACTTAATAAAAATGTCACACAATTTCGGTTTATGCTTATTTTCTATATCCAATTGGACCGAAGAGATAGGATCTCTAAGCCATGGTATAGTGTATCGTATAGTCGGTCTAGACCGACTATAATTTTCTCACTTGTTTTATATGTTTCTTTTTCTTCTATCTATTTGATATTTTGATATTGATGAAAAATACTGAATCTGTGAATGATGACCATACGAAATTTTAAGGTAAAATTTGATAAAGAATTATACAAAAGCAAAGGCCAAAAATCATATTGTAACCCATGGCACTTATCGGCGTTCAAATTCATGTAAACTAAGTGCTCCAGTGTTACTAAAACTAATAAAATATTTGAGTAATACATCTTTGAGTTCCTCACAACTATTATAGAATATGTTGTACATGGTTTTTGTATAAAGCTTCTACCCTGTGTATTATATCTGTGGTTTTCTGGAATAACCGCGTTTATCTATTTGTATAAGTTTTGAGTTAACGATGCCAAATATATTAATTTTTGACGCTCTTTACATGTGTTACATTTTTAAAAAAAAATATTGACCATTACTGAGTTTTTTCTTTAAATAACGACGTAACTTATATGTTTATTAAATTAATTTGCAGCACTAACGACCTATGTCAACATACGTTTGATCGCTGACAAATTATTTTCTCAGAAAACGACACATAGCGACATACCTTGTTATTAATGACAAAAAAATGCTAAATAATTTTGGATTATTTTTCAGTTCATAACCACTTATAAAAACTTATGTGTTTATTTCTAATATTTTTTATCACTATTATTCTTGATACGTTGTTATATTCTCATCCTAAGTCCCGTTAACTTTTTGTTGACGAACAAAAAAATCAATTTTTCAAGCAACAACAACTTATGTCTTTATGGATGGTTGCATTGGTAGTTTTCTTTTTCAAAGAAAACGACGTTTGTCGACATAAATTGTTTTATCTGCACACACTTTAAGTGTTATTTACATATTGTTTTTTCTTCCTTCTCTAGGATCTATTCCTCTGAAGATTTTTGACTCAAAATTTTATATAAAATATTTATTGCCCATATCTACAGGAGTGTTGAATAAAAAGCTCTAAAAACTTTATATCGAGCCCATAATTTCAAATATAACGTTTTTTTGGCTCCCCTGAACAGTTTGATTTTATGACATACGCGGTTATTCTAGAAAACCACAGATATGTGATATTGTACATCATTTAAAAGCAAATTTAAATATGCCAAACCTGCCTACCTGTAAGTTTGAACAACACTGGATATAAAGACACAACACAACACTGGATATAAGTCGATGACAATGGGAAAATTTGTATAGGCACCTCGTTTAAACATCCACCGATTTCTAAAAACAGCTGAAACCTTCCTGATATGGTCGACAAAGCTTATACACATAATTTCATCAAACTCTATTTATATTTGCGACCAAATTTTATTAAAATATAATTTTAGTTACGACCGACGGTGTGATAGCTTATGCCATGCGGTTAGAGAATTGGTCTTAGGTCCAACTAATTGGATATAGAAAATAAACATATACCAAATCTGACCGAAATTCTTATTTTTTGGATCACTCATTTCTTGCAAAAGCATATACAAATTAAATTTGGGAAAAATCTTGGCAATAGTTTTGTTTTTGATAAAGTGAAACAGCTTTTAGTGGGGGCTATGACTAAGAATTTTCCTATAGGGTACAATTTTACGTTACTGATTAATGGATGTAATAAACATACGCAGCCCCAATTTAACCGAGATCTATATGATAATTTCGATCTGAACATGCAGCGATATTCAAGAATTTCATTCTATTGCTGATAGAAGTTTATATATAAAATTTCGTCAAAGTGTATCTATGTTTGCGACTTGTAGTTTTATTACAAGGTATATATAGGCACACAGACATATGGACTAATGAACAGATGAACAGATGGATTGACAACGCTAAATCGGCCCAGAAAGTGATTCTGAGTGTAATCCTGAGTCGGTCGGTATAATAAAAGATGAGTCTAGGTTAAATATTGTTTGGAAATTACAAACACTTCAGCACAAACTCATTATACCCTCATCAAAAAAAATAAAAAATAAATATATTATAACTTATTTATGGCCCTGCCCTGCATACTAATCCCAAATTGCTTAAAACTTTTTTTAATATCGATAACAACACTATCGTTTTGCCTATAATTGGCGAATTGGGTTCATAGGTTTTTGTCTTACATCGACCCTTGCTTCGATATGAATCATTTGGCAGGTGTTAAATAGTGTCAGGAAATCTAAGCAGGCCAAAATTTTTCGGAGGAATGGTTATTGCTTTTATATAAATATCTGAAGTTATAAAGAAGAGGTGATTTTTGGGACGCAACTACAAAGAATAGCCCTTTAATCAAATTTATTATTTTTTTGTATATTTACATCATTACAGCTGACATAAATACTTATGGTCTATTTGAATATAGGTTTTATCATGACAGTTATTGAATTTTGTTAAAACTTGTTCGTAAAACAAACGAGTTCATTTTTTTTTGGCAACAGATGGCTTTTTAGTGCGTTTTGGAAACTTAATTGCACAAGACTTTGAGTGGGTTAAAGCGAATAGGGAACAGTCATTGCTGTTTGTTAACCCATAGGACTTTAGATTCAACAATACAATCTGTATTTATAGGTGCTATTGTTATTGAGGAATAGGATAAATTTGTTGATCTGGGCATGAGATTTCAATACGATGTCCGTTGGAGTGAATATGTTTTTCAATTGTGGAAAAAAGCATTCAAGTTTCTTTGTCTCCTAAAACTGTGCAGTCCTGGATATCTCTCTTAAATGCGACCAAAAATTGATTTAAACTCCCATATAGTCTACCTTGCAGCTACTGGATCGCGTGCAAAGGACGGAATGTGGGTTGTGAAATACTGTTCTATATTCTGCTGATAAATCATTCCAAAGGACGAGATTCGTACAGTTTAAATCTAATAAAATTTAAGTGGATATTCACAAATACTAATCGCTCTTTCTCCTTCAAATAAACAACCTTCCAGATAGCCCCTGAATGTTGGTTTATAATAAACTACATGTAACACGGTGTGCTTCGCTACCACCACCCCTTCCCTCCACCGCTTTGTAATGAAACGTTTCCACGCAAAGTGATATATGACATTAAATATTTACTTTTTAAGAGGGGTGCACGCCTCTTTGTCTGATCCCGCCCATATTTTGTTTCACTACTCATGTTAATAATAGATGTCTCTGTAGTAGTACTCGAGATATATGACATTTAATATCTACTTTGTATGGGCGCCCATTTTTTGTCCGACTACTCACATTAATAATTATTAATGACTTCAGACAAATTTGCAAAGCTGTCCCTATCATAGTGCTCAATATATATGATATTAAAAATTTACTTGTATGGGAGGTGCCACGCCCACTCAATATATTTTAAAAAAATTACAGCCTATAGCATTTTCTATATCCGCAGTAAGACTCTGTTAAAATTTCAGGAAGATCAGATGAGTAGTTACGAAGATTATCTCCTACAAACAAACAAGCAAACACACATTACCTCCTTATTATATTAGTATGATTAGTAGATAAAGGACTTATCTTTTTTGTGGTACTTACACAAAACTAATATTTTTTGCTCGATTATTATCGGAATAGCTAAAAAGCTAAACTTCATCTCTTTGTGCGCCTTTTAGTGGTATAATGCGATAACATTTGGTCCATTGCATCGACTCCACATTAGTTTTTATGCTTCCGGTTTGTTTAGTACGCCAACCACATGCTTATTATAATGAATAGTGAAGAGAAAATTAACGACTTTATTTTTTTTGCAACATATAAGCATATATCAATATCATTTTCAAAAAATCCAATTTATAAAAAAGATTTGGCCGGGAGCTGTTTTTTTCATTTCAGGTGGAATACATGCTACTCCGAACACTACAAACAAAACCCAAACCAATATTTATCACCCTTTTATATCCTTTTATATCCTTTTAATTATTGGCCAACCAGAGTGATCATATCTTGCAGCTTATCGCATCATTTCCATTTCGCCTTGGTCTGTACCTCGGTTTCCATTTGCATTTTTACCAATGCATATATTGCCGCGTAGTTGGTAATTAGTCTTGGCATCACACGCCCATCATATTTTAATGCCATACTTAGCAGGCTTTCAGGGAATATACTGGCTAAATTTTTGAGGCCGCGATATGAAAATAATTTCTCTTCAATTGTGATGTCGCTATGGGGCTGGAAATTTTTTCCAAGCTTTCATTTAGGTTGTTTCAAGTTTCACTAATTGGTGCAGCTTTATCAGTTTGGGCATGAGCGGCTATCATCAAATCGAATGTATCGCAATAAAGAGATGGAGCCATGGTACGACACTGTCACTCTAAAAATTGGTAGACTTATTGTTTCCCAGAGAACAGATGCATGCTGCATATTGTTATGGCTTCCAGCAGAAGTTAAAAGTATGCCTGTATGTCTCCCACACTTTGGTTTTGCCTGGGTTATTTGGATTCAACTTGGATACCGAATCATTGGCATACCCATTTGTTGCATTTATAATAACTAGCAGATTCCAGCACTCGAAATTCGAGTGCAATTTCTATGCAACGTTATTTCTCAACTTAGCCAATTCACAAATCAACACATTTTTGGATTATTATTATTGTGAATGAAGGTATACTCATTAACAAACACACTAACAAATTTAATAAATACACACATAGTATATGTATAATTTTATGTATGTCTTAGTAGCAACTTTAAATGCACTTTACTCAAAATAAAGGAAAAAATTAAAAAAACCTGTAAATCTGGTGAACAGCAGAAAATAAATACCTTTAAAATAATATACGTTTGGTCAAAATCGGGATGAAACGGTAAAACAAAATATCGGTAACAAGAAATCGCTTGACCCATTTATAATATAGCTACCCTGTAGGAAGCGTGGGGTCTATTGCCTTCAAGCTGCCATTTTTTTCGACTATTTTGGGTGACTTTTTGGTGACATTGTCAACAAACAGTCTTTACTTTCTTGACAGCTGCTTTTTGTACTTTTAGGAAAATAATACAATATTTTTCGTGAATAAAAAAACATCTAATTTAATAAAATATACCTGTTTGAACTTGTAACCCTCCCATTGTTATTAGTTTGGAAATCTAAAAAAAGTACCAAAAGTGTAGAATAGAATTATTAAAATGTGCTAGTGATTCTCTGTTTCCAATATCTGCATATGGTTCCATAAGAACCACCTTGTCAATAGTCCCAAGGGTACTAGTGGTTTCTCAATGACAAGCACATGGTTAGTGTCTATAGCAGAGAGCATTGCATAGGGTTAAATTGTCAGTAGTACTGGTGACAAAGTAAATAGTGAAATAGTACAGTTTTACCAGCGACATTTCCTATAGGGCAAATACGATGTTGGGGGGTAAAAAATTTCTTAAATACTTCAATTGGAATTGAACCTCCAGTAAATCGCATGATGTTGTGGATGCGGATCAGAGCGACTGCAGGTGGCACTTTGCTCCATTTTGAGCCGGTCTGTGTCATTTCGCCCTGACTGCACTTGGACTTCTGGCTGAATATCATCTTGAGATTCATCACTGTCATAGTTCTCCTCTATCACCAGTTCTTGTTCCTGTTCAATATCGGAAGCTTCATGCTCATCCAGCACATAATCTGCGTCTTCAACATCTTTGGCAATAATAGCTTTGAATCCTTCTTCCGTTTATCGTCCCGCTCAAGAGAACTGATTAAAGCAGTAGCAACTCCTTCGTAAAATATTGGGTCTAAATCAAAATAATCAGCAAATCACAAATTATGCACAACCGCCTTTGAATCACAATTTCGAATGAACTGATTGTTTTCATTAGAGCTCACGCTCATTTTAGCTCATGTTTAGTTCGTTTTTTTAAATTTTGTGAAGAATAAGTGTTAATAGCTATTCAAATATTAAGAAAATGTTGCGGGTCTTACCAGACCCAGGTGTTACCAATATGACTAGACTGTGAAAAACCGTAAAATTTATACCACCTCTCAAAAAAAAAAAAAAAAACTTGAAAAGTGCATTAATCTATTCCAAAATGTATCCGCGAAAAACAAATGGGCCTGGCCAGACCCTGGTGTAAGCAAGAGGGTTAAGCATACACTGCAAATACACAAATTTCCACGAACGCAAAAAATATTTTAAACTCATCAGCGCTTTAATCGAATAGAGATTAAGATTTGTTAATTTGGTCTATGAAATCGATAAAAATAACCAAAACAAATAGAAAGTAATATGTTTCTTTTTTCTGAATATCTCTAAATCGTGGTGGTGCCTGGATATGTCGAACATAATTTTAAATGCGCCTTCAAAATGACTTTGCATGGGATTTGCCTTTCTATGTGGTTTACTTTGAAGAAATTTGAGAGATTTTGAACAAAAACACAGTAAACGGTTATCGCTTGCACCGAGATTTTTTGTCAATCATCATTAAAAAATATCACAAATAAATACCTTGTGATGGCAAAATGCCGGTCTTTTCTACCATATAATTCAAGGTAATGTAATATGTAAATACAAAATACTCTATAATAAAAAAAATAATTCAAATAAAATTTTAAAAGCCAAAAAGTTAAAAATCTTCAAAGTTAGACTACGCTGGTACAACATTCCACAGCCCTTTTACGGCCAGCAACCCGTACAACCTTTGAAGTGCCTTTTTATATTTTGAACATAATTTTATTTGAATTTAATTGGGATTTTGTGTTATTTATCATTTTCATTTGAATATTTTTAAGAAAACTGTTTTACTTGAGCTTTTGACGTCCTAGATTAGCAAAATCTTACATTGAGCAACATGTACTTAAAAGGTAACTAGTGAAAACTTTTGATTTAAAGCTCATTACATGCAATTAAAGGGTTTGTTGGGGTACTTTAATATTAAAAAACATGTTCGCGATAAGAAAAATTGTATACTTTCTACTACTCGTCTATAAAAAAAATATAAATTACACTCAAGTAATAGCTCTGACACACTTAAATCAAACATGTTTCCGTTTAGAAATAAAAAATGAAATAACAATAGAAAAATCACATAACGAGAATGATGTGTGAAAAAGCAAATAACAAATAGCATAAAAGAAAGGAAAATAAAAAAACCAGAAAGAAAAAATTATTGCTGATCAAAACCGACCTTAGACATTCCATAACGTTTCAATAAGTCGAATATTAATCACAAATATAAAAATATTTAAAAAATAAAGTAAAATTTGCCATTTAACGTATTTTTTAAATGAAATCATATATTTAAGGGAGATTAAAAGGTTCGCTTATACACAGTAGGATTCAGCTTTCTACCGACTAAAATTAACCAACCAAAGTGTAGTTTGTAGGGTATTATAATGACAAAAGTAGTTGTAGTGAACCACTGAGTGATGGATATCTGTCGTTAAGTAAAATGAGTTTGCAAGAAAATGCTTTATCATGTAAGACAATATTGTGCACATACACATTAACAAGCTCACACCAAAAATACTACATGTTCTTAAAACAAATGTAAATTGTTCATCTGGAAAAGTCTTTCTCAAACTGGTAGCCGAGGCCCCATAGAGTAGCAGGTTTATAGGTTTCTACGTAAATTTCCTTTTTAAAAATGTATTTTTTTATTAAAATGAATTTCTTTAAAAATGGATCCTAGAATTATTTTCTTTTCAAAATCATAAAATTTTTGAACTGCGCTAAATTTTCTAAAATTTAAAATTTTAATTCCGCAGTAGGCTACACCCTTATCCAGAATATTAAAAAAAAATTATTAATAAAATATTTAATCAAAATTTTTGATCAAAATTAAAAAAAAAAATTAATTTTAATAACCAGAAGAATAATTTTTTTTTGGGGGAAGAGGTTGGGTTGTGGCCATAGTTAGGTTTTCAGCTTATAACTTTTCACCAAGTGCAAATTATTTGGACAACTGGGTATCTATGAAAAGCTAGAGACCTTGGCTAACTGCTGGTGAAGGAACTAAATCAATTTCGTCAAGTGGAATTTTTTTTTCTGAATTTTGTGAAGTGGCCATTTTTGGGGCAAATTTTTTTTTGGTTGGGTTGTGGCCACCCTTTGAAAATCTGGTAAAAATAGGAAAATATGAAGAAAAACCACTACGAATATAGAAAAACTTAAAGTTTATTTATTTTCAAATCCTTCATTGGTACTAATATTGAGAAAAACTTAAAACTAAATAAAAAATAATAATGATAAATAAATGACATTATTTTTCTTCCGACTCATATAAAGACACCATTAAAATACACAGTAAGTAAGTTTGATAAACTTTAGTCGACTATCGCACTCACACCGAGTTATTGCTTATATGTATTATATTGCTTACTGGGTAGTTATTTTGACATCTATATTTCACCATTAAAAAAAAAGGGTGGCCACAACCCAACCAATTTTAGTGCCCACATCCCAATTTTGCAGCCATCTTGAGATGTGGTGAAAATTTTTTTTGGTGTCAACATATTGATTGCAATCGATATTTGCTCACAAAGTATAATAAATTTACTGAATAAAAATGCATTGCACTCACGTTTTTGATTGACGCACTTCGATTTCTAACTCTATTGAAAAGGGGTAAATTTGTATTATTGGTCTTTTTCAAGCACAGAAAAATAAATTTGTTCCCAGCACAAAGCAGACGCGTCTGCCCGTTTCTGTACTCGGTACAAAAAGAACGTGCTGCCAGGACACACAAATGACTTTTGCAAGAAAAACACATATGCTTTAGGTCAAAAGATGCGCTGGGGTGGCCACAACCCAACCTCTTCCCCTATGTATTAAATACAGTATTGTTATATTACATCTCCTTAGCTGCTTTCATTTATTATTGCATCAAACTCCGAATAGGATGTAAATAACTGAAAACAGTCTATCCAACCGTAAAGAAATGAAAATTAATAAAGACATAATTGACATTAATTAAACATATTTGAATTAATTTTTTTTCATACTTAGTAAGTAAATTCTGGTTATTTCCCATCTAAAAACAAACGTTTTTTATTACAGAAATCTATAACATTAATAGCCAAGGCGATTTCTTGTGACCAATTTTACTGTTTTAGTTATCATTTGAAATGTATTTCTTTTTAGCTGTCCACACCATGTTTACAGATTTGCACCATCTTGAACACGTACGTAAAACATATATTAAAGCTTCAAATAAAAAAAGTAAGAAATTGAGGTCGGTCTAAACCGACTATACGATACCCTATACCATGGTTTAGAGACCATATCTCTTCGGTCCAATTCATTCGATATAGAAAATAAGCATAAACCGAATTTGAGTGGTATTATTATTATTTTTTTTTCTGCAGATACGGAAAAGTTCATACCGGATGCTATATTTATATGGGGACTATATTTGGTAAAGTCACTTACATTTTGAAAAAATATATACAAACCAAATTTGAGAAAAATCTGTGCAATATTTTTGTTTTTAGAGAGACGTAAGTGAAGATCGGGAAGCAGCTCTACATGGCGCCTGTGACTAAGAATTGTCCTATAGTGATTATTTTTGGACAACTGATTAATGGATATAATAAACACATACAAACCCAATTTGACAGATCTATACGATAATTTGGATCTTATGGCAATTTATGTCGATTTCATAGGGGTCATTTGTATGGGGACTAGGACCGAATTTCACCAATTTCAATAGCGTTCATCCTATTGCTGATGGAAGCTTTTGTACCAAATTTGATAAAAATATATTCATATTTGCGAACTGTAGTTTGATTACAAGGTTTACATGGACACGTAGACGGACAGACGGACATCGCTAAATCGACTCAGAAAGTGATTCTGTTGAATTGTTAATTGGCCAAAGATGATTAACATATCTTTAGGCTCTTACAAAATTATTTATTAACAAACCCAGTTATATATCTTCGGCGAGTTCAACGAATATCTGTAATGAAATTTAATGAATTTTATATAAAAAATCTCAATTAATGAATTTTATTTAATATATATACACGTATATATATAGATTAAAAAAATATTGAAAGAAAAAAATTTAATGGAAAAATAAAATTTCCTCTAATTTGCACTCGAATTTCGAGGGCTGGGCTCTGCTAGTGTTATAAAATTAGGCATACGCAATTAAATAATTGCGTCTAATGAATGAGTAGTGAAAGCAAGAAAAGAAAGAAAGAAGATTTACTAAATAATGGTAATAGAAGTATTGTTTTGCAATGTATAATGACAAACATATGTATTTGTTGTGTAATTAAAATATTGGTGTGCCTAAAGAATATAACATTTCAAAGCATTTATAAATGCTTTGAAATGTTATATAAATGCTTTGAAATGTTATATTCTTTATATTCTTTAATATTAATAATATATATATTAATATTAATAGATAAGGAGATTTCTTGCGACCGATGATTTGTTAATCAGTTTTCCTCCGATTTTGACCAAGCGTATCTTATTTGAAAGGTATTTCTTTTTAGCTGCCCACCAGACTTACAGATTTTTTAATTTTTAAAATTTTTTGGAGTTTTTCTCATTTAAAGTTTCTACTAACACATACATAAAATTATACATTCCTTAAGAATGTTTATTAAATTTGTTAATGTGTTTGCAAAAACAAAATGAGTTCGTTTTCTTAACCCTCCGATGAGTGACACTTCTGAACTTCACGGCCGTGTAAAAAGGTCCCTACGGACCTTTTTTTGTAAATCATGTCTTTTTCGTATAAAAAATTTTTTTCTGATTTTTTTTTTTGTTTTCATTGTTTATAACTAAATTCTACATACAAAAATAATTTTTTCAATTTTTAAAATTTTTTATTTTTTTTTTTGCTTGAATTTTCTTAAGAATATTATAAAAAAGTTTAAATATTATTGTTGTTGAGCGTGTACTTCTTGTCCCCCGCCTTGTACGAAAGTGTTGCAGCGATGTAAAAGTGTGCTATGTTCGTCGCAAACAGCGTTGCCGCAGCCGAAGCAGTATGCCCGCGTTTTCCGCTGCCGCCCGTACTCAGAACGGCAAAGGCGACGTGACGGTCTACTTGACCTAGCCGCAAATGACGGTGCACTGCCTTCCAATGGTCTTGGTAATACCTGAAATGAAAAGAAAAATAAAAAACAAATAAATATATATTCTATTCTTGAATTTGAAGATGTTTTTCTTACCCTGACATCGAATGCTTCCATCGAATTGCGTATCCTTGGATATGAGGTTATATGGTTGTTCAGGGCACGTTCTTCGATATTTGGTGTGGCCAATTGTTTCGTTATCAGTAACAAGAACGACCGCCGTCTGTCACTCCTTTTTATAGGCTTCATTTCGTTGTAAATCGTAAAAGCAGCCAATGCAGCGACGTCCAGCATATTATAAAACATGGCCAACGGCCATCGTTGTGTTGCTCTTTTGCAGCTGTAAGTGCCTAGCATTTGATCCATGGTATCAACGCCGCATTTGTTGGCTTTGTAATCTAATATTGCATAGGGCTTCCGCTTCTCGGTTTGCTCGTCAACGAGGCAGGTGTAGTGCATTGTGGAGAGCACGTTCACCACTTTATTTTTTTTCGGCACGTATGAGCATAACGCTATATCCCCTTCGTTGAACCCAAATAATGTACTATTGATGGTGCGCTTCGGGTTCTTCTTGAACTCCTGTGGAATGAATGTTTTGTTGTAGCGCACTGTACCAACATATGCGGTCTTCCTCCTCAACAAAATACGCGCCAAGTCAAGAGTGGTAAAGAAATTATCCACGTATATAGTACGGCCAGCATCTAAATATTTTTCCACAAGATCCAGCAGTACGTTCTGTCCTTGGTTTATCTCCCGTTGTTGGTTTGGCAGTTTTCCAGAATATATCATTCCCTTCACAGGATAATAACTCTGTGAGTCGCATAACCACCATACTTTCAAACCATACTTAGCTGGCTTTGACGGAATGTATTGTGTGAAGCGGGTCCGGCCTCTGTAAGGGAACTACTGCTCATCAACTGTTATTGCTTCATGAGGAGTGTAAGCTGCTGCCAAGTTATGTTGCAACATTTGCCAAATATCGTCAATAGCCGCAGTTTTGCTGTTGATGAGTCGCTGTTGTCGAGTATTTCCATTGTCGAATCGAATAAATTGCTTTATACACATGAAGCGATCGTACGACAACGCAGCTTTGTATATTGGGCAACGCGTCACGCCCCATAATTCCATAGCTGGTTCATGGTTTGATCTTGTGAGTCCAGCATACAAAAGAATAGCTACAAAGGCGTCAAACTCTTTCACTGTCACTGGCTTCCACTCCTTTTTCTTCGTGGGATTCGCCAAATTCCATGCAGCTGTAACCTCCCTGCCTTTACGATTTGTTTCACGTAGCACTAAGTGTATTATTTCCTCTGTCATGATTGAACGCATTATTGTATAGGGGTCGTGTATATTTCCTGTTGGTCCTGGTTTCTTTCTTGTGAAGTCGACCACGTTATGATTACGACTGCGTGATATTGGTGGTGCTTTTTTACTCCATTGGGTGCCATCTTTACCAATATAGTAACTTTCATTCGTTTCCTGTCCATCATTTTCTTCCTCTTCATCATCGTCGTCATCAGTATCTTCATTTAGCTCGACGTATCCTTCAGTTTCGGCATCTGACTCTTCAGCAGGTTGGTATGTGCGATCTTCATCATCCTCAACTTCATAATTATCAATTGCAGCAATATCAATTTCTTCTTCCATGTCTTCGTCCATAAAATCAGCAAATCTACTATCAGCTGCACGCCTTTCATCCGCAGTCGTTTGCTGGTAACGTGTACTACGGCGTACAACAATTTCAGCAACGTCCAAATTACTTGCATCAGCCATATTTATATTTATACCCTATACCACTATGTGGTTTGGGTATAATGACTTTGTGCTGCTGTTTGTAACAACCAAAAATATTTGACCTAGACCCATCTTTAATTATACCGATCGAATCAGAATCACTTTCTGAGTTGATTTAACAATGTCCGTCCGTCCGTCCGTCCGTCCGTCGGTGTGTCCAGGTAAACCTTGTAATCAAACTGCAGGTCGCAAAAATGAATATGTTTTGATGAAATTTGGTGTATAAGCTTTTATCGGCCATGGGATGACCGCTATTGAAATTGGTGAGAATCGGTCCATGTTCAGACCTAGCCCCCATACAAATTACCCCTATGAAATCGACATAAATTGTCATAAGATCCAAATTGTCATATAGATCTTACTCAAATTGGGTTTGTATGCGTTCATTACATCCATTAATGAGTAGTCCAAAAATTATCCCTGTGGCCCCATATAGAGCTGCTTCCCGATTTTCACTTAAATCTATTAAAAACAAAAATATTGCACTGATTCTTCTCAAATTTTGTATGTATATATTTTTGCAAAATACAAGAGACTTTACCAAACATGATCAGGATCGGTCTATTTTTGGACCTAGTCCCCATACAGATATAGCATCCGATATGAACTTTTTCATATCTGCAGCCAACAAAATTAATAAAAATCCCACTCAAATTTGGTTTTTGCTTATTTTCTATGTCCAGTTAGTTGGGCCTAAGAGATAGGGTTTCTAAGCGCATGGTATAGGGTATCGTATAGTCGGTCTAGACCGACTATAATTTTCTTACTTGTTTTGTTTCTATCACACACGATTTTACTCTTCGCTGTCTAAACTTTGACTGATTTGGTTTACGAAACTACAACTTCTTTTATACTCTTTCGTACGTCTACCTAAACTCAAAGACATTAGGGATGATGATAAAAACAAAAAATTCTAAGAAAAAATTCTAAGTACAAAAATACTAAGGGCAAAAAATACTAAGAACAAAATACTAAGAACAAAAAATTCCAAGAACAAAATACTAAGAACAAAAAATTCCTTGAAAGCCATAAAGTTCATGTCTTCGAATTTTTCTTAGAATTTTTTGTTTTTATCATCATCCCTAATGTCTTTGAGTTGAGGTCTTTGTGTTCACAACAAGTAAATTATGTGTTGAAACAATAAAAAAATTATAATGATGCCCAAAACCATGCATTTATTAGTGAAATTCAGTACAAGGTCCATACGGACCTATTCACACGTCCGCGTATTATTCTCACTAAAACCTCAATAACTCCTAAAGTAATGATCCGATCAGCTTGATTTTTTTTCCAAAAGATGCGCAACAAAATACTCTTGGAATATAGTGTAATTTTGGGGGGTTGTAGTGGCCGAAGTAGGAGTAATTTCAGTTTGAAATGGCAAAAAGGTCCCTAGGGACCTTCTCACTCATCGGAGGGTTAATTCATAATAATAATTGTGTTGAATTGAAAAAATTGTGAATTGTCTAAAATTGATTGGCATACCTTTAGGGTCAATAATTTACTAAATGAAACATAAAATTTCCTAGAATTTGCACTCGAATCTCGATTGCTGGAATCTGCTAGTCTTTATTAATCGATTAAACGAAGTTGTATTGTGGCTTACAAAATTCTAAAAACCAACAAGAAGTTTTCCGAATGCAAATTTTAGCCATAGCCCCAATGTGAAACTAATTCCCGATCTTCATTTATATCTATCCAAACAATATAAATATAGCAATTTTTTTTTTTTTTAATTTGGTATGTATATGTTTTTGGTTAAAATAAGTGACTTTACCAAATATGGTCAATATCGGTCCATTTTTCGACATAGTTACAATATATATATATATATATGAACTTTTTCATATCCGAACGCAAAAAAGAAATAATAACTCTGCCACTTAAATTTGGTTTATGCTTTTTGTATATCCAATATATATATATAGGGTATCGTATTGTCGACCTATACCGACTACAACTATTTACTTGTCTTTGAGTTGATTTGAAGGATTTTTTTTTTTTTTTTTTTGGAAACCCCGATTTCAATGGATTTATTATATTTAATGAAAATATTACTTGAAAGATATTAATGATAAATAGTGGTTGATTAGAACTGATTCTTGATCAGGATTGAATATTTTTCCCCAATTTTAAGAAGCCCTAATATAAAAAGTTTGAGAAGCACTGATCTAGAAACACTGCCACCACTCATGTACTTCACACACAAGTGGTTGTAATTGTAGCTTAAAACAACTAAACACAACACGAAATTAGTTGGTCGTGCACGTTTGGATCAAAAAGTAAACGTTGTTTTGAAATATATTCGTATATAAATTTTAAAGATTTAAAGGTAAATAAAATTTACTTCTTATAAACAAGATACTGAATGTCTCATGTTATTTATAAATAAGGAATTCCGTATACTTTTTGCAAGTAGTTTTTATATACTTAGTTATACATAACATCAACATATGAATACATAAAACGTTAAGAAAATGTTTCAACATTTTAAAGCATATTGCTGATGGTTTTCATTTTTTCCGTGTAGATTTTTTCCTTCAAAGCAAATTATATGATGTGTAAAGCACAGAAATAAGTACGTTTTTTTTAATGCAAAAATAAAATTGTTAGTCGGAGTAATAAAAAAAAAATACTGACATATACGAATACGAGTTTTTTTTCTCGGTTTCACAAGAAAATTATGCATATGAAATATGGGTATTGTGGTTGACAACCAAATCGTGCTGTTGAATTCATATCAGATTCAATAACTCTATTTTCGAGTTTCTTTTCGAGGCTATCGAGAGTCTCTCTGATGTGTAGTATTAGCTCTAAAATTTATTATAGCATTTAAAAATATACAACATTTAACACCAAAAATAAGTTATTGCGCTTTATTTAAAATATCTTTGATTTGAGTTGTAGAGAAACGTGGTTCTGAATGCTTATTTTTGGTTTTTTGATTTCTGGATTTAATAAACATACGCTAAATTTATCTTATCGTAACTAGGACATAGATGACTTTCTGTTCCATTTTAACGATACTTCGAAATCCCTCTGGCTGTCATGGAATCTAAACTTTTCTTAAACATGAGAATTCACAAATGCATTGCGCCAAGGAGCATGGCAAACTACCCCAGGTGAAACCAAAATACTGAAAGCTTGTAAAAAAAAAGCATTCTTTATTGCAAATGAAAACAATTTAATTCCCAGCCAGATTATGACAATAAGTCCTCAAAAATAAAGTAACTTAAGTATATACCCATGTTTTTCGTTATTGTGTATACCCATACATGCAACAACTAAAATTATTTTTTACACACATGTGCGATGGTACAATTATGGGTATACTTCATAGCTACTTATATAAATAAAATAACATTCTTGCACAAATATTATGGATTGTATGTATATGTCATACATATACTTCCGAGTAAGAAGTATGCCTTAGTATGGAAATTTAGCTTGAGTACATTAAGTACTTAAATGACATGCATGTAATGCGGAATAAACACGATGGAACATTAACAGAAACAGCGGCATGTTTCACTTAATATTCCATTGTGTGTAGCAATATTTCATGTCAAAATTCATGTTTCAATTTTGGTTCCTCAAATATTAAATTATTTTGATAGTTTATCTTCCCATGGTATGTATCGATGTTTACTGTTTTTGCTCTCTTATTTCATTGAGAGCAGTCGTGTAATGCTGTAATGTTGTTTTGTTTATCGGAGTAAAGAAAATAAAAGAGAGGCGAAAATGGCGAAAATTTAAGATAATGAAAATTTGAAGAATTTTAAAAATAATAGTGAATAGTGATAATAAAAATTTGAGGATTTTTTTTAAATTAATACCAAAATTTATAAATGAATATAAAATCATATAAATTTTTTAAAAATATTGTAGCTGAATATAAGATTTATTTTCTTCCGCGTATATTTGTTTATGCACACAGAACTGATGTTTCGTTTTTGGTTCCATCGTCTGTATTAAAAAATTTAAACATGATTTTCTGGCATGTCTCTGTTAATGTTACACTGTGTGTACTCAGCATTAAATTGCAAGAGATTGTATGGATGTATAGCTAATTAAATATTACTTTTTAATTATTTTAATAAGCTCAGTTATCTAAAAAACAAACATCTACGCTTTTTCATGATTTTTGTATAGGAAATTCGGTTAGGTCGAATTTGTAAAGTTGGTCAAACTTCGGCATCGGCCTTAAAAAATTGGCGTTGCGTCAGACATTACACCTTTTCCAATTGTATTTCAGAAATAATCAATTGTATTTTAGAAAACATTAATTTATTTTCAGAAATATTCAAATATATTACAAATTGGATTTCAGAAATTATCAGATGTATATCGGAAAGTAACAAATGTACTTCAGAAAACATCAGGAATTGTTAAATGCATTTTAGAAATTGTTAAATATATTTTAGAAAAGTGCGAATTGAATTTCAGAAAATATGAATTGAATTTCAGAAATATATTCAGAACACTATACAAAAACATATTCGTTAAGTATTACATTGCATTTGTCCTGGTTTTTAATTTGTGCAGACTAAAATCTGAAACCCTTCTCTTCCTCCCATGTAAAGTCCGTAAGTTTATTTTCCAGTGCATAAAAAGTAAGTCCAAATATATGTGAACCATTTCTGTGACCGCAAATCACTAATAGAAACAAAACCAAATTTTTGTTATTGTACGGTAAACTGCTTTTGAGTTTGAAATTCAGTTGATATTTTTGTGAAATTCAAGTATATTTAAAAATTTCTGAAATACATTTGATAATTTCTAAAATACGTTTGATAATTTCTAAAATACATTTGATAATTTCTGAAATACATTTGATAATTTCTAAAATACATTTGATAATTTCTGAAATACATTTGATAATTTCTGAAATGCGTTTGATTATTTCTGCAATACATTCGATGTTTTCTGAAACACACTTGATATTTCCTGAAACACATTTTATGTTTTCTGAAATTCACTTGTCATCTTACGAAATACATCTGATAGTTTCTGAAATCCAATTGAAGAAAGTGCAGTAGAATGTCAGAACAATTACTTGAAATAATAATATTTTAATAATAAAATACAAATAATTATTCGGAAATTATTGAACAAACTTTTTCATTCGCTCGCTAATTATTAAGATCTTTTCTTTTTTTTAATAGTCCCATTTTAAGAAAATTGTATTTGAATATTTCAAAAAATACAGTATTCTTAAGTATAAATATACTCTAAGTTCACATATAAGTAGCAGAGCCCTGCCCTCGAAATTCGAGTGCAAATTCTAGGAAATTTTATTTTATCATTCAATTTATTTCTTTCAATGTTTTTTTAATCTATTTAATTTATTAAGTTCATTTCATTATAAATATGTGCTGAACACGCAGAAATAAGGGCCACCTTTTATGCCACCTAAAGTTATTCAAATTTTTGGCAATTCACAATTCAACACAGGGTATGTGTTATGCAATTATTGTAATGAAATCTGTACGTTAATGTAATGTAATGTAATGTTTATTATGCACGCATAACTTTCCTCAAACTCAACGAAATTAAGCAGTTAATAGCTCAAAAGAAAGAGATCCACTGAGTGTTCCGAAACGATCAAGATCCATTCATCAGAAGAGGAGTTATGAGAATTCGAATTGCTTGAGTGAATGTGTCCCATAATAAATGTACAGGGAAGAATCGCATTTAAGTATAACTTGAGTAAGGTGGGAGTTTATTAAAAAAAAAATGTGAAGGAAATCGGCCGCATAGAACAGCCAGACGGACTGACTTTAGTTTTCATAAATTTTTGTAATATATAAGATACTGTACTTATATACATCTAGTTGTACTGGATTACAACATCGCATGAGTATGTCCATACACACCGGCTGCTTACACTTGTAGTTATTTAAGTTGCAGATGGTTTGAATATATTGTGTATGGGTATCGTTTTATCTTTATCGTCACTCACTCATACATGTTTGACCACTAATACTTTAAGAGTATGCAATATGGAAGCTTTGCATTCTCTGTTCCCAACTGAAGCTTAAAAACTCAGCCCAAAGATGGAACTGGAAAATTTACAAATCTATAATATTAATAGATAAGGCGATTTCTTGTGACCGATGTAAGTTTGTCAGTTTTAATCCTATTTTGGCCAAACTTCCCTCATTTGAAAGGTATTTCTTTTTAGCTGTTCAGCAGATTTACAGATTCTTAATTTTTTTTTTTTTGAGTAAAATGCATTTTATGTTGCTACTAACACATACATAAAATTATACAATGCTGAGTGTGTGCTTATTAAATTTGTTAACATGTTTGCAAAAGGCCCTGTGTTGAAATTCTAGACATAAACCAATAATGGCAATAAAAAGTGTTGAATTGTGATTTGGCTAAAATTGAGGAAAATTTGTAGCACGTTTTTAGTAAATCTGTTCCGGTGAGAACTTTGAGGAAAAATACTAGGAAGAAACCGTGGTTCAATATTGAAATAAAATTAGCTATTACTCGTAGGGATTTTGCATATAAACGCTGGAAAATGTTTAAAATCACTGATCTACATACGGAATATGTAAATGCACGAAGAGAAGTGAACAGGCTGATCAAAGCTGCTAAATCCAAGTTCTATTCATGTCGTTTTTCATCTGCAGCTGGTACTAAGAAAACTTGGAGAACTATACGAGAAATTGGGATTAGAAAATCATCGGTATTAGTATCTAGTGAAATAGATGTAGATAAACTCAATGTATCTTTCATGAATCTCCCTAACATTACTTCAAATATGAACTTTTATGATCAAAGAGAAATTTTAGCCCCTCAATGCAGTTTTATTTGTATAAATCAAGAAGATGAATTTTCAAGCTGTCAAGCAATTAAATCTAATACTGTAGGGTTCGATAATATTCATCCTAAATTTTTAAAAATTATTTTACCGTATGTTCTGCCATTTATAACGTATATATTTAATAATATAATTACAAAGAGTATTTACCCGTAAAGTTGGAAACACGCAAAAATTATACCCACCCCAAAATCTAACAACGATTGTCGTCCAATTGCCATACTACCTTATCTATTCAAGGTTTTTGAACGACTGCTTCATGGACAAATTAGCAAGAATATTAATGATAACGATTTACTGACAAAAAGGCAATCAGGTTTCCGACCCAAGCATAGTTGTATATCAGCTCTCATAGATGTTTCAGAGTATATACGAGAAAGTATTGATGCTGGAGACATTTCTTTTCTTGTTTTACTTGACCATTCCAAAGCATTTCACATGGTGGATCATGAGGTTCTATGCTTTAAATTACACAAAATGTTAATTTTCTCTCCTTGGTCTATTCGTTTGTTGTCTTCATATCTGTTGAATCGTAGCCAGTCAGTTTTTGCAAACAATAAAACCTCTCGTGTGTTGCCAGTTATGAATGGCGTACCCCAAGGATCAATACTGGGACCTCTTCTTTTTACCATCTACGTGAATGACCTAGTAGAACAATTATTGTTTTGCAATGTACACATATATGCTGACGATGTTCAGTTATGTATAACTACTGGTATAAACAGCATAAATGATTGCGTTGCAAAACTAAATTCAGATCTTAATAAGATTTATACATGGGCAAGTGCAAATGGTTTATGCCTCAACCCCTCTAAATCAAAGTGTTTGATTTTTACAAGATGAACAATGACACTGCCGTTTGAACCATTGATTATGTTAAACAACCAGAAAATTGAAAATGTATCAACAGCTAAAAATCTAGGTATTATTTTTAATGATAATCTCACATGGTCTAACCATATTACTTCTGCTGCTGAGAGAACTTACTCAATGCTTAGAACGTTATGGAATACACAACATATAACCCCCCTTAACATTCGAATTTTGCTTGCAAAAACATATCTTATGCCAACTCTACTATATGGCTGCGAAATATATGCAAGCACTGATTCTAAGAGTTATAAAAAGCTTGAGTCCACTTTCAATGCAATTTTAAGATATATTTTCAATATTCGAAAATATGAGCCGATTTCGTACTACTCAAAAAAACTTTACGGGGTAACATTTGAAAATTTGTTAAAGATAAAAACGCTACTGTTCTTATATAAAGTTGTACGTACACATCAGCCAACATATCCGTATGACAGACTCGTTTTTATGCGCACGGCTAGAAATCATGACATAATGTACATTAGATACCAATATTTAGTATCCAAATGGCAATTTTATGTCTCCTCAATACGTCTTTGGAATTCGCTACAATCGTCCATTAAAAATATAAGCAACGCAATGCATTTTAAGAGGGAACTTTTTAAATTTTTTAGCTGATCCTTTTTCTTATTTTTTAAAAAAATTTTTTTTTTTTGCTGATCCGTTTATATTTTATTTTTTATTTTTATACCCTATACCACTATGTGGTTTGGGTATAATGACTTTGTGCTGCTGTTTGTAACAACCAAAAATATTTGACCTAGACCCATCTTTAATTATACCGATCGAATCAGAATCACTTTCTGAGTTGATTTAACAATGTCCGTCCGTCCGTCCATCTGTGTGTCTATGTAAAGCTTGTAATCAAACTGCAGGTCGCAAATATGAATATATTTTGATGAAATTTGGTATATAAGTTTTGATCGGCCATGGGATGAACGCTGTTGAAATCGGTGAGAATCGGTCCATGTTCAGACCTAGCCCCCATACAAATTACCCATATGAAATCGACATAAATTGTCATAAGATCCAAATTGTCATATAGATCTTACTCAAATTGGGTTTGTATGCGTTCATTACATCCACTAATGAGTAGTCCAAAAATGATCCCTTTGACCCCATATAGAGCTGCTTCCCGATCTTCACTTAAATCTATTAAAAAGCAAAAATACTGCACTGATTCTTCTCAAATTTTGTTTGTACATATTTTTGCAAAATACAAGTGACTTTACCAAACATGATCAGGATCGGTCCATTTTTGGACCTAGTCCCTTTATAGATATAGCATCCGATATGAACTTTTTCATATCTGCAGCCAAAAAATTTAATAAAAATCCCACTCAAATTTGGTTTTTGCTTATTTTCAATGTCCAGTTAGTTGGGTCTAAGAGATAGGGTTTCTAAACGCATGGTATAGGGTATCGTATAGTCGGTCTAGACCGACTATAATTTTCTTACTTGTTTTATATTATTTTATTTACTAATATTTGTGTTAACATTTTTGGTTATAATTCGTTATTTTTTTTTTCTCTTTAAAATTATTTAATATTTTTATATTTACCATTATTATTTTTTTTAAGACAAATTTATTAAAATTTTCTATTTCTATTCAATGTAAAACTCCTATACTTTAATTATAAGATTATAAATCTTGTTGTATGGGAAATCATAAATAAATAAACTAAACTAAACTAAATTGATTAGCATACCATTAGGATTGTTATTAAATGAAAAAATGAAGTTTCCTAGAATTTGCACTCGAATTTCGAGTGGTTTAAAAAACAGATCAACGTTGATAATCATCTACCGAAAAAAACATATCATATTACAATAATTTACTTGCTTTGGAAAGCTACAAAAAAAGTCAGCAAACCAACTAATTACAATTATCCCACCTTAAACAATAATAGTAATTAGGAAAAAATCAATTCTGAAAAAATCAATAGTTTTGCAGTGCATCTTATCGGAAATAGAGATATGATCTTCTGTAGCACTGATGAAAATAACCCATATTTTAACAACAACATAATCAGCGAATCTAATTCAAGCGAATCTAATACAAGCACAAGGAAGAAATTAACGAACTAAAGGTTCTTAAAGTTAAGGTTCTTAAAAGTTACCTTATCAAAGAATAGTAAAATTAACACCTTTATTTAATGCTGCATTTAAAATGCAATATATGTCCAGTTGCTGAAAAGTTGCTGAAGTAATAATGATACCAAAATCAATTATAGGAAAACTTTTTAAGGAAGGTTGTCAGTTGTAGACAAACCATAAATTTGGTTTTCGCAAAAGCAATTCAGCACAAAGTTACACAAGCGTGTTTCTCAGATATATCACAGGCATTTGACGCAGTTTGGCACTTGAGATTAATTCAAAAACGTAAATCTACCTTCCAAGAATGTATCATTATCTAGTCGAATCATATATTACCGATATATACATGGAAACCAATATTCTGATTTATGCCAAATAGCATCCGCACAGTGGCTGAAAATCATTTTTCATTGGCCAAAATTCTGTAACTTTTGAACCGATCAAAATATTTTAGTACTGTTTTTTTTAATAGATAGATAGATAGTTGATCTTGACTCAGTGTGAATTTCATTTAAAGTGATTGAGTACTTTTTAAGGAATTCTAGGTCAAAGTTTAACTTTTGATTTTTTTTTAACTTTTAGCGTGATATATGTTTTTTTTTATTTATTTTTATTTATTAGAAAGTGTCATATTTGGAGTTAAATAATTATTATAAACATTTTTTGTAATAATGAAATTTTTTTAATGCTTACACTCAAAAAAATTTTTACACTCAAAAAAATTTTTACACGCAACAAAATAGTAAAATTCACTAGAAATTTAACTAGTATTACTAAAAAATTAAAAATGTTTGCTATCAAATTTGCAATTTGCTTACACTCAAGGAATATTATTATTACTACAGAAAAATTTATTAGTGTTTGCTGCCTAATTTGTTACACTAGCTAAATAAATCTGCTAAACATTAGCGCAATGATTCAAATTTTTTTTTTAATTTTGATATGAAAATATGGGTTCTTATTTTTTGAATCTTTCTTATCTATTAAAACATTGCATTCGTATGTGGGAAACCTTTTAAGAATAAAAACTGCAATAGATTTAAATAGCATTTGTAACAATGGTAGGTTCTGTTTATTATTATTTTTTACTAATACTATGTTTTTCGTACTTAAATAACAATGAAAGGCAATTATAATTATTATTCATTAGACTCAAATATTGATTGCAAATATTCCATATTTTGTTCTGTGCTATTTCTGTTCTTTAGTAGTTTTTTGGCTTCTTCATCTAAATCCCGATGTTCCACTTTCCATTGATTTCGAATACTGGAGATGAACGGATCTGACGTTGCCAATAATATATTAAATAGATCTTCATTTGTGGAATTTCGTGACATTTTTCTAGTATTGTGCTGTCTATAAAATCTGTAATCCTTGTTCCTTTTTTCCTGAGCCTCCTCTGATAGATCTCCAAGTGGCACCAAATGATATTTAATGACATCTTCTCCATGATAAAGGATTTTGTGGACTGTTGCAGACATATTTCTCCATGGGTAGTTGGTTGTATATATTTTTGCAGTTTCCTTAGCATAATCTCCAAATTTTCTAGAGTCAATTTCTTCATTGCACGCAAGTACTTCTAGGATTATTTTAAATCTGAAAATAAGGTTTAAATCCACTCCTGTTATTTCAGATGCTGTTTCTGGATCTGAAAAGAATCTTCTTGCGGTATTGCCATCATTTGTATTGCCTGACCCTTGTTTTGGCTGATCTATAATCAATCCAAATTTGCGATATTCATCTTGAACATGTTTCTTTTTTGAACTTCTTAACTCTTTGTTGGTTTCGTTGTTTCTTATTGATCCTGAAGGCCCGAAATCCAAATCATAACTGATTTTTAGTATGTGTTCCATAAGTCGTATTCTTGCATGTAGTGGTGATAATCCAAATTCGAAGGCATCGGTATTATCGAATGATTTTGTCGGGACTTGGTTTAATTGGCTTGATGTTGCTTGGCATATAATGCAGCTGGATGCAGCCTTCGTGTTAGTCAAAGCCTGACCTACTTTTCCATCTATCATTGTCAGCACTAATTGGTAGCTTACTTCAATTTGCTGCCCATCTAACTGTAATTGTAATGGCTGTAGTGTTGCTATTTGGGCCTTGATATCACTAACTTCTTTGTTAATGGCATCATGACTTTCTTTTTTGAATTCAAATTTGATTGGCCTGCAGTATTTCGTAGAAGATGGTGTCTCATTTTTCCAAATATCCATTGTTTGCGTTGTACTACTCGAAGGCTCCGAATCTTCCAAAATCTTTTTCAATCGCAATGGTACAAATGATACCATGAACATATCTGAGTCCGAAATATTTTCACATACAACTTGTTTGTATTGTTTTTGTCCCGAAGAACCATCACATCCCCATTTACAAAATAGAATTAACTTTGTGTTTCCATATTTCTTTAACTCAGTTCCTGTTATTGATTGTAGCAAGCGTTTGGCTGTGTGATCAAGTAAAGATTGTAGTTGTACTTCTGCCGAAATTGGTGTGATTGTAATAGTGTCCTTTGATGGCAAACAGTCTATTTTAGCAGCTGTTATGTGATGATATGCTGGATACATATTTGAGCCTTTTTCAATCGCACGCAATCTGAGCTGAATATATTGGTGTTTTGTTAATTTCAAATCCAGAAATAATGCTAATGCCTCCTCATTTGTGAACTGTTTTGCATCGCTCGGAGTTGGTATACTTTTAAGAATTCGCTTTGTTCTCACTGGACTAGCATTACAAGTTTTTTCAATGATATCCACTTTTGTTAATTGGTTTTGTGCTCGTAATTGATGTAGAAAAGATTCTTTTATATTTGTAGAACCAATTTCCTCGTTAACATTTTTAAGTTTCCGCCTCTTAGATCTATCGCTGCAGTTGTCCAATGATTTGCGTGGTCTTCCAGCCTTATCTAGCTTTGCTGTTTCTCCACCAACATTAAGTTGGCCTTCTAACCAGTTTGCACTTTTATTATAAAACTTTTGTTTACAGTAGTTAACTTCTTTCAATCGTTTTTTTAGTACTTTGACGAAATTAGATAATTGCTCTTGTATTTCGGTACTAGACTAATTTAAGTTTAATTTTATTTTAACGTAACTAAGAACATCTTCCTGGTTTTTGTTTCGAAAATACTCTTCGGCCAGTTCTTTATAACTAAAGTTCTCCATATTTTTCTCAATATTTTTATTTGCGTCTGTTATCACTTTTTTATCACTTTTTATCACTTGCGAATATACGTCCGTACACTTGAAGTATTAACTTATTATTGAGTAATCCCTTATAGAATCCGTCATTTTATACATTTTTAGGTACATGTTATTCACACATTGATCTTTAATTTCATAGCAGGTAGTACTTAAATTGAACAAAACTGCACTTGTTATCCAGACTTCAATATCAGGTAAAACTAATTAGTTTCTCGCCAATATGGGGTGGTTTTTTATCTTTAGTGGTTTAGTGCCGCGATTATTGACAAACTTATAAAATTGTTTATGACTTTGGTTGACCCTTAAATTTGACAACAGGTAAATTAAGAAAGAGATCATTTGTTTACTGTAGAACCTATTGTGATCATTTTATGACTTATTTTTTTGCTGATCAAAACAAAGCCAATAAACCCTTTCGCAGGTATTTTATTTAATTATTTTACTTTTACGTAGTCTAAAGTAAAAAAACAAAATTTTTTTTAGAGTAATTTTTTTAGAGTAATTTCATTAAAATGAAAAAAGTGTTCTACCGGGGGCTCGTGGGGGGTGCAAAAGTATATATAGGGTTAAACAGGATACATTCGCCTTTCTCCGGGTGGTATACGTTTCTTGTTCCCTTACTTCCTTTAGAAGTTCTATTCCACTAAAGTTTAAATTTGAGAAAAATATAGTGGTTTCATAAATATTTCATAACGCCCCTAATATCAAACGTTAGAACTGTGACTACTTACAAAAACTAAAGACTATAATCCTACTAACATTATAAAAAAGACCGCAGGCCAATATCGATGATAGCTTGCGAGTAGTAACCATTTATTTTTGATAAAAAACAAAAAAAAAACACCTTTTGCTGAATTAAAAAAAACAGTTGAGTTTGACAGCATGCCACGCCCACAATTATCAATAGTTTAACCTAATTTTTTGGCTACCTTAATCTGGATATATAAGCTACAAAAAGGAGTAAAAATTTTAAAAATCGATGACAAAAAAAAATTTGACTTTTGGCCAATGAAATCAAAATTTGAGCCACAGTGATCCGGAGCACTGCAAAGTAGCATCCTGGGACCAGTCTTGTATCTTCTATGCACCCCAGATATGCCAATCCATAATGATTGTGTTGTAGGATGATGCAGTTATACTGTGAATAGCTGAAACAAATATTGGGTGCATAAATAGGCTACAAAGAGCAATTGACGCAATGAGTTATATATTATTATACATATCCCTAATAACTCCTTCTCCCTTCTTCCTAGTTATTTAATTTATTTAGTTTACTTTGTATTATTAATTATTAACTATTTTCTTTTAAATTATTACCA
Organism: Cordilura impudica; assembly: GCA_963682025.1. Classification (NCBI taxonomy): domain Eukaryota; kingdom Metazoa; phylum Arthropoda; class Insecta; order Diptera; family Scathophagidae; genus Cordilura; species Cordilura impudica. The sequence goes on along the minus strand of OY821517.1, from coordinate 266,679,428 downwards.
ATTTTCACTTTAAACTCAATTATTATTAGTTATGATTTTAAGTTTTGATATGTTTAATCTTTGTAAATTTAAACCTATTCCAATTATTTCTATTAAAACAATATTTCTTTGAATAATTAATTTTGTTTGCCAAATTGTTTTTAATATATTTATTCATTCAGAGAATTATAATTATAAAAAAATAAACTTAAAAAAACTCAATAAAAATTATTTTTATACAAAATATAGAGATATAACTAATGGCGCAATGCAGATTACACCTGAACAACGCAAAATCAGTTCATGTCGACTTTTAATTAAAGCACCTAACACACATTCCACTATTTATAGAGTAGCAAGAAGTGTCAAAAGCAAACTCTGCAAAATGTCTTGCAATGACCGTATCCGCTAAGACAAACTGGAAACATAAAAATTAAACATTAGATATGCGAAACTAAAATTACTTATGAATACTAACTGAAAGCTAACAACTGAGAACAAACTAATGATCTGAAAAATGCCCCTAAAACCAGTATGGTCATATGGCAGTGTATTTTAGTGTTGTGACAAAAATATAATGATTCAGAAATAAAGTCTTAACAGATTTCATCAAGGCTCCATGGTGTATTAGAAATGATGGCATTCATCGAGACTTTAACATCGCTGCGATCAAGTAAGAAGTATCCAAACTGTCCACAGACATACATCATGTATTCAAATGCTATTATGCTAAGAAATAACACACCTCTTTTGTGTACTTCTGGTCTGACCAGGAGAATCAACCGCACTAAACCTCACAATGAAAGATAATGAAAGATAATTTTTTTCAAAATAAAATTTATTTCTCAACATAGTCTCCTTCTAGCTCAATAAAATTTGTCTAATTTGTTACGTCTTTGAAATAATAAAACTACTGAAGATGCTCAACAATGATTTCAATTATCTAGGTTTGGAAATAGAAAAGAGTCACTGGAGCTAAATCAGTAGTATATTGCGGATGAGGCAGCAATTCGTAGCCCAATTCATGGATTTCACTGAGCGAAAAGATATGCCGATGGCATGAAAAGTTTATCGCACTTTTACTCTCCGATCGCCTATTTTTAAGACCTGAATTTTTGGAACATTTAAGGATATAGTGCTTTGGCTGGAGCAAAGTCCCCATAGTACTTATAAAACTCTGCCTTAGAGATGATTTTTCTGTTGTAAAAAATTATATTTTATGAGTATCCGAAATTCACATTTTTTTTTTAATTTTTGCAAACGTTTTAGCCATCAAACACAAACCTAATTATCTAAGAGTGCAGTTCAAAAACTTATTATTAGTTACTAGTAGATTCCAGCCTTCGAAATTCGAGTGCAAATTCTAGGAAATTTTACTTTTTCATTAAATAAATACCCTAAAGGTATGCCCATCACTTATGGCCAATAAACAAATCAAGACAAAAAACAAACTCATTTTTATTACAAACACATTAACAAATTCAAAAAAACACACGCATAACATTGCATAATTTTATGTATGTGTTAGTAGCAACTTTAAATGCAATTTACTCAAAATAAAGGAAAAATTGAAAAATCTGTAAATCCGCAAAACTGCTAAAAAGAAATACCTTTCAAATAATATACGTTTGGTCAAAATCGGCATAAAACGGTGGAACAAAACATCGGTCACAAGGAACCGCCTAGCCTATTAATTTAAAAGTAGCCGATAGAAACATTTTTGTATCTTTGCACGATAAAAGTTTAAGCATAACATTTTGGAAATATACAGCTGATACTAAATATTTGTAAGTCCTTAAATGCAGAAAAAGCCTGTGATGCCTAATAATTTCACCTCAATCGTTGTACGGTATCGTGTGGTAAGGCATGATTGACAATTATCTTCCTACTGGTTTTTATTCTATCTGGTTAAATAACTCAATAGAAATTATTTCTGATTAAATTTAAATTGTTCTCCGAACTATTTCAAATGCAAACTAATGAGATAAATATAAATAAATAATACTTATATTTAATTCCCACAAAAAGGAAAATAAAAGCAAAACATAATGAAGTTCCTGCTATTCCTGGAAAATTATTCCACTAACTAAAACTGCGTTAAATAATGATTGCTATGTATATATATTAGACTGGTCCTTATTTCCTAAAATCAAATTTTTAAAGCATGACAAATGGTTCTTGTCATTGTTACTTTCAGCAAAATTTTTGAGTAAAAATTTCTAATGAATATTTTAATTTTAACATGTGCCACATTGAGATTGAATTTTTAATGAGTGCAATGTATACTACGAGTATACTACAACTAGTGGATTGTGTGGCGCCTTGGCGCCCGTTTAAAAATTATGAATAAAACAGTTTAAATTTAAATACACGAAAAATTTATAATAAATTATATTTCTTTTAATATAGTGGTAAATTGAAAATTATATTGTTACATATGTACATGTCAAAAAGATTGTGTCTGTAGAAATTATATACATAAGTAACAAAACAGATAAGAAATATTTGGCAAAAAAGTTTTTCAATTTAGAATCTCTTGAAAAACTATATTTCGAGTGAAATATCGTTGGTTATTTAATAGTTTTCCTTGCTGTGGGGTCGATTGAATACGTATCTTAACTTGGCTTGCAACTTTTGATCGTGACAAAGCCACATACAGTTGACCGTGTGAAAATACCGCGGTCTCCATATTAATGCCAACGTAGTCAAATGACTGGCCATGAGCCTTGTTTATTTTAATTGCGTGTGCAGGAATTACTGGAAACTGGCGGCGTTTTAATATGAAAGGTAATGTGGTGTCAGTTGGGCGAGATCAATCTTAGGAATTAGAACCGTATCATTTTGGTCAGCGTTACAAAATCAGTCAGTCTCTCAGTCAGACAGTCAGTCAGTGAGCCAGGAATCAGCGTAAATATATTTAATAACTATATTACCCGGCTTTCACACGTTATATTTTTGGCTCTCAGGCTGTAATGCACTTTTTACTCTATTTTACTAAACAATCATACGTTTCAATTCTCTCTTTCAAGTTTTCAGTGGGACAGTTGCTTAACAATTTTTTGACTATTGGATGTGTGATCAATTTGACTTGAACATGGGAAGGCCGAGTAAAGTGAGGAGATTGGAGATTCCCAAAATTATTAAAATTTAATACAATGGAGTTGGCTTATAACGAACCCTGGTTGTAATAAATTTTTGTTTATGGCGAAGAATTTCTTCGGTCCTAAGGGTTTTAATCACATTTTTCATACAAATTGCTTCTCTTATAGCGAACAGTGGTTATATCAAACTTTTGACTTTAACAAACAATTTTTTTTTTCCATTTCAGAATTTTCGTATATTTTATATATTTCAAAAAAAAATTAATTTCAATTTAATTTAATTTTATTTTCATTTAATTTTAATACAAAACAAAAACTTCGATTTTCAAATGAAGTTTTGTAAAAGGTCCTTTTATGTATATTTTCGTAAAAGTTTGCCAGTAGCCAACCTTTGCTTTGTACTTTCTGCTTCTATACATAAGGAGTTTTTCATATTATATGATTTTAAAAAAATATTTAATTTTGATTGAAATTCGGTAATTTTAGTCTTATTAAGGCAAACAATTAATATGTAATTTAATTTAATTTAATTTATGTTTTATAACTTTTTATAATGCCCCAAAATAAATAAACTTATTCAACTAAAAAAAACTTTTTAAACCTTTCGAACAAATCAAAAAATACTACGGTTATAACGAACTTAGTCTATAAGGAACTAATTTGGCCGGTCCCGCCGAGTTCGCTATAAACTAACTCCATTTTATTGTAGAAAAATAGAATAGCATAGAAAAACAAACGTTTTAGAGCAAGGTTCCTAAAAGTTTCTTAAGGTTTTAAAAGTTAAAAAAGTCGTATTTTCATAATTCTTTTTTGAAGATACGAATAATGTTGGATTATTTATTTCATATATGCGTTATAGCATGATATTTGAAGGTTCTTTGAAAAAAATTTCAATTAAAAATTTTAATAAATAAGTCCGTGACAGCGAATCTCCGGAGGCGTTGTTGTTTTGCGGTGAACATCATAACTCGTTACCGGATCTTGTGAAATAAAAAAATCGGAACGCGTTTCAAAGGTGACATGTTTCCTGTGGTAGTGACGAAGAGTTTTTTCAATTTTTTTTTTTTTTTTTTGGCAGCATTTTGAAGTGAAAAACGAGTTTTGCTATGCAATTTCGGGAATTTGTTGTTAAAAAATGGGAAAGAAAATGGAATTAAAAAAACCCTTCGTGGTTACGTGTTGATTTATGTGTAGATATAGTGTCTAAAATTGCAAAAGAGTCGGTCAAGTAGATTTTGAGCTATGATGTTGACGGACTTCGAATTTATATACTATGATTTATATACTATATACCGTATGAGGCCGGTCGCTGTAAACGCTGTATCTTCTTAAGTTTTGTTCTTATTTACTTAAAATTTTGATACAACACTCCCGACATGTTGTGCATTCAGAAAGAGAAATGCAAAAAAAGGTTTTAAAACCTACCACACCTTAAGGAAGTGCAAATACCAATACACCTACAAAAAAGAGAAAAAAATATTTCATATGTCATCATAAATAATGTAAACTGTAAAAAGCGACCATTTTTTCCAGTTATCTATAAATCAAAAAAAAAAAAAAAAATAAGGGCGTATTAGTTTTACTTAAAAAACAAAATTATTATTCCAAATCGCCTTTAATTCTTCCATGATAATTTCAATATATGTATTATTCAAATTAAAATCTTAAATATACCTATTTACGTAATTTATGTTTGTCTAAATATTTTTAAAAGCAAATCATACAAAAATTAATATGAGTGAAAAAAAATTATTTTCCCACCACTCTTCTGAAATTACAATGTAATTTAATTAAGCAAAGTCAGAATAATTTAAATTTTAAACTTAATATTGCACTATTTTTTCAATTGCTTTTCTATACAGAGCTTTAAACGAAATCATACGTTGGACAACAACAAAATCCACATTGATCTCTTTTTTCTCAAATATTTATCAAAAAAGCATACTCTTTGGTAAGTGCTGGCAATCAGAGAACCTGAGCGAAAGCACTCTTAACAATTCAAAACAATTTTGAGATGAAAAACAAAACAGACAAACGGCAAAGTTTAGTTTGATAAAAAAAAGTATGTATGCATATCGGACGACGTTAAATGAGAAATATAATAATGTTTAAAATTTCCTTCATTACTTTTTTTGCAGAATTTTTTCATTGACCAACAAAGGGAATTTAAAGAAGAATTTGAATAGATATTAGTTTTTTGATGCATTTTTTGCGTTCATCTTATTCCATATGTAACACGAAATCTGCATATGTAGTGCTATTGTCGTTGGCAGTGCTGCTAATTTTGACAACTTATTTTAATTTCGACGATTTTTCAATTTCTTAAAATGGTTTGTTAAATTTGTTAAAATGATGATTGAAGATTTTAAATTTTCAGTAGTATAAAAAATAGGATTTGAAGGGCTAATAATTAATGGGTTGTTAATCGAAAATTGATAGTTTTAGTTCAGTGTAAATGTAAATTACAAAATATGTATAGATTTAATTCTGCGCCAAGTCGTTTCAAAATGGAAACACCTTGAATAACATCTACATTTAAGATTTAAGTTTAAATTACGGCGATACTTTAAAACTATATTATATGTTTCAGCTATAGATACATGTCAATAAAATTATTTAGTTGATTGCTGTGTTGAATTTTTTTCGTTGAAATTTCACCACTAATACATTTTTATGTATAGAAACAACCAATGCTGTAATAATATTCGTAATATGAATGATATAAATAAATTTTATTCTTTCCTTTTGTAATATTTTTGCGAGTTTTATAAGCGGTAAAATTTTATTGACAATTTCTTGTTTTAAAAATGACAATTTTGGCGATTTAGTTTCCAAAATTGTAGATTTTCAGAAGATTTTATTAGCAGCACTGGTCGGTAACAAAGAAGAGAGAAAATTGTGTGTGTGTTTGTATAAAATGAGAAAGATTAAATTTTGTTTGTGTATTTCACATAGCTTTGAGCAAGATTAAATTTTGTTTGTGTATTTCACCTAGCTTTGTAGGGAGTGCTATGTGTGTGTATTATTTCAGCGTTACAGAATCAGTCAGTCAGTCAGTGAGTCAGGGATCAGCGTAAATATATATAAGAAGATACGTACATTTATTTTCACTTATGGCTTTTCTCGTATGCTGCTGGTATTTCTTCTGAAATTTTACACAATCTTAAACATAAATTGAAAAACTGATAATTACAAAATAAATATAAACTAGTCAGACTAGACCGAATTGATCCTATGCTATGTATTTAGGAAAGGGTCTTAGGTTCGACTAATTGAGTACAGGAAATAAACCTAATACAAATCTGAGTGAAATTTGTCTTAATCTTTTTGCCTGCAGATATCAAGAAAGTTCATATCGCCTGCTATATTTGTGCTAGCTCTAGAAATGGACCGATTCTGACCACCTATGAAAAAGTCACCTTTCTTGGGTGTAGTAAACACATACAAACCCAATTTGGCCGAGATCTGTATGATAATTTGGATCTTATGGCAATTTAAGTCGATCTCATGGAAGTCATTTGTATGGTGGCAGGTTTGAACATGCACCGATTTTCACCAATTTCAACAGACTTTGTCAAATGTCAAAACTAACGGAAATATATTCATATTTGCGACCTGTAATTTTACTACAAAGTTTACATGGACAATCAGACGAACAGACATACGGACAGACGGATGGACGGACACTGCTAAGTCGGCTCGGAAAGTGAGTCAGAGTCGATAGGTATAATGAAATACCAATATTTTTGGTAGTTAGAAACATCACCACAAGCTCATTATGCACTGACCTCATAGTCGTTAGGGTATAATAACTATGTTTTACTTCGAGGATAAACTGTTTTTTTAAGTTGTTTTTAGTGAATTCTATGTTGAACTCTTCGATCAATTTCAATCCTTTTTCAGCAGAGTCGTTCACAACATTTATTGAAACAAATATTTCCCTTCCTTTGTTGAAACTTGCTTTACGAGACTATTCACTGGCATCAGTTGAAATAAATGACTATTCACTGGCATCAATTGAAATAAATGAAGTTCTTCTTTTAAAACGTATACATAAATTCAAATCTTTTTGGTTATCCAACTTATGGTAAATCTTTACCCTAAACGTCATTTAGTTCATCATAGTAGAAAAATTTAAGAAATAAATCGTCATCTTCGATGTCTTCAATTTCTTTACTATGATTGACTTCCGCAATTTTCCAGCTATTCGTTGCTTTCTTCAAGAGGTACATTGCAGCAAAATGCGAAAAGAGTACTGCCTCATCTGCCAAGTATCAAATATGACTTATAATTTAACTAGCAGGTTCCAGCACTCGAAATTGGAGTGCAAATTCTAGGAAATTATATTTTTTCATTTAATAAAGACCCTAAAGATATGTTAATCATTTTTAGCCAATTCACAATTCAACACAATTACTATTACGAATGAAGAAAACAAAAACATATATTTTCAACAAACATATATATTTTCTTTTTACAAACACATTGTCAAATTTAATAAACACACACAGCGTTGTATTATTATACACTATACCACTATGTGGTTTGGGTATAATGACTTTGTGCTGCTGTTTGTAACTACCAAAAATATTTTAACTAGACCCATCTTTTATTATACCGATCTAATCAGAATCACTATCTGATTCGATTTAACGATGTCCGTCCGTGTGTCCGTCCGTCTGTGTGTCCATGTAAACCTTGCAATCAAACTGCAGGTCGCAAATATGAGTATATATTGATGAAATTTGGCATATAGGCTTTTATCGGCCATAGGATGAACGCTATTGAAACTGGTGAAAAACGGTCCATGGTCAGACCAAGCCCCCATACAAATTACACCTGCGAAATCGACATAAATTTCCATAAGATCCAAATTATCATATAGATCTTACTCAAATTGGGTTTGTATGCGTTTATTACATCCATTAATGAGTAGTCCAAAAATGATCCGTATGGAACAACCCCTACTCATAGGCCCCATTGAGAGCTGCTTCCCGATCTGCACTTAAATCTATCAAAAAACAAAAATATTGCACTGATTCTTTTCAAATTTTGTTTGTATATATTTTTGCAAAATACAAGAGAATTTACCAAACATGATCAGGATCGATCCAATTTTAGGCCTAGTGCCCATACAGATATATCATCCGATATGAACTTTTTCAGGGTCTTTAAACGCATGGTATAGGGTATCATATATTGGTCTAGACCGACTATGATTTTCTAACTTGTTTTATGTATGTGTTAATAGGAATTTTAAATGCATTTTACGCCAAAAAAATTCTAACTTCAAAATCTATAAAAGAATTACCTTTCTAATAATCAAAATCGGGATAAAACTGTTTCACAAAACACCGGTAACAAGAAATCGCCTTACCTATCAATATTATAGATAAGCAAGCGCTTGCAACTATAGCATATTTTTCATAACTAGCAGATTCCAGCGCTCGATATTCAAGTGCAATTTCGAGGCAGCTTTATTTTTCAACTTAGCCAATTCACAAACCAACAATTTTATGGTTTAATATTATTGTGAATAAAGATAACGAACTCATTAACAAACACATTAACAATTTTAATAAAACACACATAACATATGTATAATTTTATATATGTGTTAGTAGCAATTTTAAATGCAATTTACTCAAAATACAGAAAAAAATTTAAAAATCTGTAAATCTGCAAAACAGTTAAGAAAGAATACCTTTCAAATAATATGCGTTTTGTCAAAATCGGGATAAAATGGTAGAACAAAACATAGGTCACAAAAAATCGCTTAGCCTATTAATATTAAAGATACTTATTTAATATTTTCAAAAGTAAGATATCATTCAAAAGGGCTGCAGTGGTTGCATTTGCGGTAAAATATGGTTATATATAACTAACTACAATAAAACCACATCTTCTTAATAATGCTTTTTCCTCATTTTTTGTTAGTGAGAATTTACTTCTTAGCAGAAACATTTTTATGGAATTCATAGTTTTGATCATCTATCAGGCCTAGTGATATGTACCGGGTTTTCGTATTTTATTTCCCTTTGGAAGGCAACACTATGAGTTCTAAAAACTCTGTGTAGTTATGATGAGGCTCCTGATCATTTCTTAGTGTTCTAGGACAGAACAAACGAGTTTCCTCCGAACTAGAAATTTCTTTATCCGATTCTGAAGGATTGTGCGAAACTCATAAGATATGTTTTGTAAGTAGCTTATTCACAATGACAGGCAAATGATTTTGTATCTCACATTTAGGAGAAGGTGCGTATTGCAACGAACAACAGGAAATTCAGTACTAAAGTGTGTAAACTTAGCTTGAATATTCATCGCTGTATGCTCCCGATATTGTTGCCGGGCTCTTGTGATTATAGATTGATTTATTTCATAACCTATAGGATTCAACGATAAAATTTCTATGATGCACTCAGTAGGTGAACTGCATCTCTATCGCCTATTTCGCTTATGCACATTACGGCTGAGATTCTACGACTCGCAATTAATTTTCTGCCTCGCACAGCTGCAAAGCTTAATGTTTTTTGCGAAATATTATATGATACATTCATAGATAGGTCTTAATTAGATGAACTAGCTTTTGCTCCATCCAGACATATGTGTTTCATAATGTCTTGAATTTTCACCAATCACTTTGCAGGCGCCACAGTATTAAAGCAAATATTTGTAGCAGAAAATGCAATTTTTACAGAATAATTTTTTTGCTAGAGATACAAATTCAAGAGTTTCCTGCTTTAAAAATTAAAAAAAAAAATAAAAACAAAAATCAGTGTTAAATAAGGGCCAGTCTATTGCATATATATACCAGTAGCATGTATAGATATAAATTCAATAAGGGCCGCCAACCTAGATTTAAACAATCGAGTCTTTTGTTCGACAAACTTTGATGATTTCAGTTGTTGGTGGATGCTTTTGTTATTGGTGCTATGGCTAAATGCATACAAATAAATTAAAATTCGCAACCAGATGCATTTTAAATGCATTGTTAATACTTAAATTGCAAAAATACAAATACAAACGTATACCGTATACACTTGTATTATATAAAAGGCATATATAAAACTAATAAAAACAAATCGAACCCCTGTCAAGTGTTCAATCAAACAGTTGAATGCTATTAACGAATCGAATGTAGTGTTGTATACAATTTAATAATTACAATGCAGTGTACAATACAATGAAGTTGAAAGTAATGATGACATTCAAAGCAAAAAAAAAAAATAAATAAATAAATAATTTTTTTTTATAGTTTTAATATACTTGATATACTTGAATACGAATTTACGCAGAACCAATTTAAACGCAATTCCATCTGCATATCTGTGCGTCGATGGGAGATTTTAGCCCAAACTTCAGTTCATGTGCGATCTGAGTTATTTTGGTTATATTACGATAATGTTCGCCAAGATTTCTGTTTTACAGCAAACGAAGCTTCTCCGTGATTTTGTTTATTTTAGAACATTTTTTATTTTCAGTTCTTGTTCTAAATTACAAAATGTTGTTGGGAAAGATTATTCCCAATAATTTCAACAATAATTTAAGATGTTCAGTATATAATTTTTAACTTTTGTCAGCCAAGTTTTAATTGTTTGGTTCTCGTTCTTTTGGAAATGAGTGGTATTGCGAAAATACCAAGCAAGAAAAAAAAACTGTTCAACCTATAAGTGAACCACAGTTTATAATAACTTTCGGACTGAGATTTAGTACCACTCTCACTTGCTTGTGCTGTTGCAATAAAACTCCTTATCTGCACTTTCTTGCTGATGCTATCAGTAGAAGCTTGAGTTTGTGCTAAATCAAGTGTTTGTTTTAGAGCAGATTGTCCAGCCTGACCACTTTCTACGACAGTTACCACCTTCACAATCATCTTCACGATGTTCTTTTTTGTTATGTTTTGAACAAAACTGGCACCCATCGTGCGGAGAGCTTGCCCATTTCTAAATTTGAATAATGTTTTGTGCATTTTTTTTAAACGTATAAACTTTGCCTCACAATATTTTTTAGTCACAAACGAAGGAGCAGACTCCACCAGGCTATATTTTATTGATTTACATAAGGGTGAACAATTTTTTCCTTGTTTACAAAATCGCTGAGATCGTTTAATTTTTATGGCTTAAAAAATTTTTAACCAACGTCCCTACAAGAGCAGTGATGGTCATTTGGCCGGTCATACGACTGTCACTATTGACGGAAATTTCAGTCATCGCGTAGAACAAAGTTTCTATCATTTTGTTAAGGCCAATATGCAAAAACTGACCGAAAGTTTTGTGTACATGTGATTTTGCATCTTACTCTAACCTATAAACATCAGTTGGTTCAGTTTAGTTGTGAAATATTTTTCTCCGTACGTTTTTGCTATAATCTCATATCAGAAAATTGTGATCCGTGATTACTATCAAAATAAGCCTGAAATTATAACCTTTAAAAATGTATTATTCTTTTTTCAAAGAGTTGCCTCATTAACATTTAATTTGTAATAAATCGTTTTTGAAATAATTAAAATCAATAAAATTAAATGATGGGGAAAGAATGATCGATTGTTGGTTGTATCATGAACTTTGTCATGTTAAATGTAGTGGTCCTTCTGGGCTAGTTGTGGATGCTTTAACCAATAATAAAGGTCTACATTGGTGCTGCTATAACTGTAGAAAAATTGGCGTAAGTTTTTATCTCTTCCTCCAAGATACAAAAAAGAAATTTCTGAATATCCAAGAAGAAACGTCGGATTATGGAAAATTGTTTGATGATTTCAAATCATGGGATAATTTAAAATATCCTCCTCAATTCACGGAAACGCCGTAAATCATCAAGAAATGCTACCAAAGAAAAAAATAATAATTATGTTCCGGCTGCTGTTTCTTTTGGTTCTTCCATACCTGAGTCATTACCACTTATTAATAATATTAAGGATCCTGCTTTCTCTTTGAGCCATTTCCTTAAATCATCCTGTTCCCGTTTTCAATAATAGTAAAACTATTAATAATACGCTAAGAGCTCTACCTCCTAAAAAACTATTTTCATCTCGAGGCTGGCCCTTGATACAACTGCTGAAGATGTTGATTCCTTCATTAAATCTAAGGTGGGTCCAAACATTGGCATTTTAACATATAAGTTTGTTTTTTCTCAACCAAGTTGCTAATGATCTTTTTGAACGAATTCTTGATCCCAACTTTTGGCCTGCATATACTTTGGTTCGCGAATACAAATACAGGGAAAATCCAATCTCCTTTAATATTGGTCGTCTTCCACAAGCTGAATTGAATGCTCCAAAAAACTAAGAGCTTGTACTGTATATTACATTTCACTAGTTTACACAAATGTTCGCGGCTTAAGAACTAAACTTAAATCATCACATCATCGTACCTACTGAAACTTGGCTGAATAATACTTTTTTGAATTCGGAAATACTCTCTTATCAATACAATATTTTTAGGCGCGATCGTGGGACCACAACAAATGATGGCGGTGTTCTTATTGCGGTCTCTAGTGTTTTATCTTCTGAGGTTTTGTTAATTGATCCCTCATTCGATATCGAATTTATCACAGATTCAATTAAGCTTAATGAAAAACAATTATTTATTACCTGCTCATATATTTCTCCATCTCCCCACAGTCTATATATGACAAACATGGCAAAGCTATTAAATATATTCTTGGTACAGCTAATCAAGATGACTTTGTTATTATTCTTGGTGAATTTAGTTTGCCTTCAAGTTCTTATCTGATGAAAAATTTTTGGTTCCATCCAAATCAAATAACAAGTTTCAAGAGCTTTTCAATATTTTATTCGATCTGTATCTTTTTCAAATAAATGATATATACAACAATAATTACAAATTATTGGATTTAATATCTGTCTACAACACTTCGGAATGTTACATCAAGCGTTCAATCCCGGTTTCTTCTCCTGAATATACATATCACCCTACCATTGAAGTAAATTTATATATTCCATCTGGACTTTTGAAAAAACCTTCAAAAAATCACTAAGAAAAAAGCAACTGGTTATCCTGCTATTATGAAATTTCGACATACTGAATCTTATGATAATACTATTATAAGTAATTTGTTTGCTGATTTTTCGACTAATTCCGATTCGACTTTCGATGATTCTGCCACTTACCCATCTATAATGACTGCTAATTGAACCATATCTATTTCATTCCTTGATATCTCTATGGTTTCTAATGGTTTGAAAAAACTAAAATTTTCATACAATAGTGGACCTGACAAAATTCCCAGTAGTATCTTAATCAAATGTGCGGATGCTTTAGCTATTCCATTGACAATAATGTTTAACTCATCAATTAAATACGGATACTTTCCAAATGCATGGAAGGACTCATTCATTATTCCGGTATTCGCATATGCACATTACGGCTGAGATTCTATGACTCGCAATTAATTTTCTGCCTCGCACAGCTGCAAAGCTTAATGTTTTTTGCGAAATATTATATGATACATTCATAGATAGGTCTTAATTAGATGAACTAGAATAATGTCTTGAATTTTCACCAATCACTTTGCAGGCGCCACAGTATTAAAGCAAATATTTGTAGCAGAAAATGCAATTTTTACAGAATTATTTTTTTGCTAGAGATACAAGTTCAAGAGTTTCCTGCTTTAAAAATTAAAAACAAAAATCAGTGTTAAATAAGGGCCAGTCTATTGCATATATATACCAGTAGCATGTATAGATATAAATTCAATAAGGGCCGCCAACCTAGATTTAAACAATCGAGTCTTTTGTTCGACAAACTTTGATGATTTCAGTTGTTGGCACTTGATGAAGGCACTTGATGAAGTCAACCAAAAACGTCTTATAAAGAAATTACATCTCATAGGATTTTCTGATCTTAGCATAAAGTGGCTATATTCATATTTAACAAACAGAAAGCGAAATGTACGTTTTAATAATATATCTTCGAAAAATATTAATCTTTTATCTGGAGTACCGCAAGGCAGCCATCTTGTTATTCAGTTTTCAAATATCCTGACGTATGCTGACGATGTAAAAGTTTGTATGAGTTATATCCAATATTCCGACCATACTTATCCTCAAAATGATTTGGATTCGTTTCACTCATGGTGAATTTTAAATTTAATGGAGCTGAATCTTAAAAAGTGCAAATAAAGGGTGATTTTTTAGCTATTATCTTTTTGGCAACACTGGTTTAAACAGCGGGCGCACGTCTCGTGTTTTGTTTCATTGTCAAACATCTTCACTTTGGTCTATAATTTTACCATGAATCGTTTTGCAAACGAACAACGCTTGCAAGTTATTGAATTTTATTATCAAAATGCGTGCTCTGTTAAGAAAGTTCATCACGCGCTTCTTCCATTTTATGGTCAGTTTAATCGACCCACCGAAGCGGCTATTCGGGCTATTGTGACTAAATTTCGCACCAAATTTACGTTGTTGGACATTAAACCACAGTTTGACGTTAACCCGTTTTAGCCTACTGGGTATTTAAATACCCATGAAAACGTTGACACTTAAAAAACTCTAGCGTTAACCACATGAAAGATATCGCAATTTTATTTTTTTTTGTAGGAATGGGGAAAGATGGGCCTACGAAAAAAAAATACTACAGAAAATTGTTGCTTGGTATAACTCAAGTTACATACCGGTTAATATCGGGTTTTTTTTTTGTCTGAAAATTCTCTAAAAGAGTGCTGTAAATTATTGAGCAATCGAAAAAAAAAGAAAGTGTTGAACCTTTTCAGATGGTTTAAGGTTTCCTTTGTGCAATAAAAAAATCCTATAGTGATATGTCGAAACACGTTCCCGTCGCACCTGATTTTTTGAAAATGGGTATTTAAGTACCCAACAGTCTATGGTGGTATACTAAATATACAATTTCCTGATATATAAAACTATTTGTTTGAAAAGAAAAAATTACACAATGCTTATAAAAAAATGAGATCATTGAGCCTTAGCAATCTTTTGTTTGTCTGGTTCAACATTGTTGTGGTAGTCGAGAAAACAAGGAGCCGGATGCAAGTTCGCTTGGCACTTCAAGCAACCATATTCAGTTTTCCCCCCACATTGCCCACAACGATGACGATTGTCTAGTTTGCCAATAAAATGGTCAATACGATCTGAGCGCATAGCCAGTTGTCCTCCGGATGCCGATAGTCTACCCGGATGATAATAGTTACTTGACTTGACCATTAGAGTTTCGCAAACCTCAACGCGGAATTCGAATTGAGACATCATTCGTTTCTTTTCATACTTGCGGCAAAAGCAGTGTAATTTCCACGCATTTACCAAAGCTGCATCCAACGCGTTTGTTATAAACGGCCAATACCACTTCTTTCCTCGAATTCGGATACGATAATTGTTCATCGCGTTATCAAAAAGGTCCACACCTCCCATGCGTTGATTGTATTGGTTTACCAAATTGGGATGTTCAATTGTGACCATTTTTCGTTGCTTGCGGTCATAGCGCTTTGCGTTGGACATTGGTAAGTGGCTCATAAAATTTGAAAGTAAAGTTACGACTTGAAAACGAGGGAATAAATGAGAAACAAACGAATGAAATTACAAATTCTTAGTGTAACTTACTGCATTATCATTCCAATGCACTGCTATTACAGAATTGTTTTGGTCGAAGCAAAAGTCCGATGACCCGCAAGGTTTCTTTTTCATCTCTTTAATGTCTATCAGTGGGGCGTGATTGGTCCGATTATCTCGAACAGTTCCCGGAGCGAAGATTCCATCGTTTGATAAACGAGTCATTAGTTTATGACTCGTAAAAAAGTTGTCAAAAGTGACAGTGTGCTTGGCGCGGTCCTCCAAATGCGACATAAGCGAAAAAATAACTCTTTCTCCAAGTCCGAAACTTGGGCTTTCACGACCTTGATGAACATCTTGCAGGAATGCCGGCCGTAGTAGGCAATCATTTGTTCGTCAATTGAAAGGTTGTGCGCAAATATGCCGAATTGAAGGAATTTTTTATTCAATAGATCATTCAATGGTGCACCCTTTGCAAATTTGTTTTGTGTGTCCAATGCAGTGTTGTCACACACGTGGAAAAATTGTTTGATTTTTTTGAATCTGTCTCGAGAAATACAGTCTTTTATTAGCGCACATCCTAGCGATTCTTTATTCGACCAATACGAATTTGTTTGCGGCAAATTGTGGTAACCAGTTATGTACAGCACCCCCAAAATGATTTTCATTTCGCTCTTTGATGAAGAAAACGACGAACAATTATTGATCTTAGCGTATTCATTGGTGGATGTGACCAACAGTTCCAACACTTCGTCATCAATGAACATTTCCCAAAGTTGCATAGGATTCATGTCACCAATCTTATCATACAAGGCTTTGTATGAATTAGCTGTATCGTCGAATGGAGCTTTATCAATTTCATAATTTTGTTTTTTAGTCCATTTCGATTTTATTTCTTCATCAGTTCGAAGTCGGTTCTGGGTCTTCTTCGTTTTCGGCTGTGATTTACGACGGCAGCCATCAGAAATTGCGGCCATTACTACATCATCTCCCTCTTCTTCGTCGATCTCGGTTTCATTACCGTCTGATGGCATATTTTCGTTTCCATCATTGTAAGTACATTGTAATTCGAACTGCCCGACAATCTCACGAGGTAGTCCCGGTTCATCGTCTAACAACTGGACGTTGTCGTCCAGTTCCTCAGTATCGCTTACAGAATCAACAACATCGGGTGGCGTTATAATAATATCAACGGAGTCTGCGTTTTGTCCAAAGTCATCTTCTCCATCAGACCAATTTTCGAGAATAGCTTCCAGCTCGTTAGCAGTCAGAACTTTTTGTCGACGAATCATTTTGCATACAAAATTTTACAAACAAAATCTTACCAATTTACGAATTGTTATAAATTGCTCAGGTTTCTGTTTATTCAATTTTTTTGGTTTATTTCACTTTTTGGTTCATGCAACGCTCTTATTTTACGTGTGCACTACGCGATGACCACCACTTATATGAACATTTTTCTCTTATTTCTGTACGTACGCACTTTCTCGCTTATTTCGGGGAAGAACACTTTTCCTTGTTTTGCGAATAAAGCGGCACACACATGATTCGAACGAAATAGCGTGCTTATTCACCACACACGTGCTTATTCACCACACACACAGAATGAAAAAGAAATAGCGCGCGGTAGTTTCAAACAAATAAGTTCTAATGAAATTAGTTTACACTAAAGCCTGTCGGGTATTTAAATACCCATGCTATATCTCTGGTGCTAGGAGAGATATCAACAAAATTCTTTTTTCTTTCAACTACTACGATCCCCCTGGCAAACATACTCAAATTTAAAAAAAATCATACAAGCCAATCTAGGGTCTGTCGTTAATGGGTTAAGTCACAGTTTGGGTCGGTTTGTGGGCTGGTGGCATCATTGGACCGTACTTCTTCAAAGATGATGCGAATCGTAACGTAACTGTGAATGGTGAGCGCTACCGGGAGATGATATCCAACTTTTTTTTGCCCAAAATGCAAGAACTTGACTTGCATGACATGTGGATTTAACAAGACGGTGCCACATGCCACACAGCATGCGCAACAATGGACTTATTGAGAGGCGAGTTCGGTGAACATTTCACGTTCGGGACCGGTCAATTGGCCGCCTACATCGTGCGATTTAACGCCTTTAGACTATTTTTTGTGGGGCTATGTTAAAGCACATGTCTATACACACAATCCCGCTTCAATTTACGCATTGGAAGATAACATTGAAGCATTTATTCGTGAGATACCGGCCGAAATGTTGGAAAGAGTATGCCAAAATTGGACTAAGCGGATGGACCATTTGAGGCGCAGTCACCGTCAACATTTGCATGAAATAATCTTCAAACATTAAATTATATGGACTGTACTATCGGTTTAAATAAAGATTTCATGCATTTTTCTGAATTTTATGTGTTTTTTTTTGGAAAACTTTCCTATAGCTCTTAAAAAATCACCCTTTATATGCGTTTTGTTCGAAAAAGACTAATATCAGTAAATTATGTTCTGGGCGGCTTACAACTGGAACAAGTTGATTACTTCTTAGATCTTGGTGTTTTATTAGATTAAAAGCTTAGTTTCGTTCCCCATATTGCAATAACAGTAAACAAAGCCAGAAGAGTTATTGGTTTTATAAAACGTTGGTCTGAAGAGTTAAATGATCCGTATGTAACAAAAAAACTATGCACATCACCTGTGAGACCGATTTTGGAATATGCCTCTATAATATGCGACCCTATCTATCAAACTAATGTTGATAGCATTGAATCGGTGCGAAAACAATTCCAATTTAAATTTTAACCCTTTAATCGTATAACAGCAGACTATTCTTAAAAGCCGCAGATCTATGCTAAACATTTCGTTTCTTTTGAACATAATTAATGGCGATGTTTTTTCTGGTTTCCTGATCAACAATATTTCATTTAACATCCCTCAGCGGCAAACACGTTTCTTCTCACCTTTATATGTCCAGTTTTATAGATCAAATTATGAGAACGGCGATCCTCTTAGACGAATGTGTATTGAATTTTATAAGCTTTATAGATTTATTGATTTTTCTTCAAATACAAATGTCATAGAAAGTAAAATAATAATTTATCTGAACACATAATTTCAATTAAATTTTTTGATTTTTTCATTCATGTTCGCCTATTTTTTAAAGTTATTGTAAATAGTCTGTAAGGATTAATTCCATAGATAAATAAATAAATAAATAAATAAATAAATAAATAAAAAAATAAATAGATAAATAAAAGTATGTAAACCGTAGAATATATATTTGAACTGCTCACTCTACCACTGTTGCCCGATCATACTTGTTGGATATATACATCATCGTTGACCGGTCAAACTTGATGGGTATATACATCATCGTTTACTAGTTACTCTTGATTATAATGAAAAACGATTTATTATTTATTTCTTAATTGTATTAAAAATCAAAAATTCAAAATTAAAAATAAACATTAAATATTAAAATTCAAAATCATAAACCAAAAATGAAAAATTAGGAAATACACATTAAATATTAAAAAGCATTTAAATGTAAAAGCATATCCTCTTTGCGGGAACAATCTATGACTAAGTATTTTAAGGCATTCGGGGGTATATGGCCACAGGAGAGAGCAATGTTCAAAGCAGTTTCGACTTTATCAGCAGTAAGAAGCCATATTTTAATACCAGCCCTTTGCAAGGATATCAAATTATCCGCTACTTCATCTAGGAGAGCATCTTCAACGGCCGTGGCGCCCAATAAATCTAAACCTGTAAAGATATATAACAAAAACAGTTATGCAATCATCTATATATGTATATCAAATGGTATGTGTGTTTGTTAATTTGTTGGTTTGTACCTTATAGGAGACCAAACATCTGGACCGATCTTCCTGAACTTTTCACAACATTTAACTGGGACTCTGGCATGATTAATAGGGTACTTTTTTCGACCATGCCTACGTTTACGCCCACACTTTTAAAATTAAGTAATTGCTCCCATATAGTTTTTAACAGATTTACTTCAAATTGTATACACATTATACTCCAGGCGAGGTAGAAATAAACATTTCTTACGCCACGCCCCTTTTCACGACAAATTTTGTTTGAAAGTTTTAAACTTTTTGTTCTCTGTACAAATTTGTTCCTTCCAACGGATTTTTATTTATTTGATAGTATATTGCTCTTAATACTGTTAACGTCGCCATATAACTATGAACCACGCCCACTTCACCGCCCCCTTTTTTAATTAAGATACTTACTTATACCTCTAACAATGTTTGCTATACAAAATTCTCTTTTTTGTAATATGTATTTACCTAAAGTTTTATACACTTTTTATCTACAGGTAAGGTAGCCATACATTTTTTTATTGCCAAATCCCCCTTTTTCGCCCTATTTTACCTTAAATTATAATTAATTTGCTTTCAATCTATCTATATACATATATAAAAAATGAATGTGTGTTTGTTTGTGCTTTATAGGAGGCCAACCCCTGAACCGATCTTCCAGGGCTATATAAATTTTTCATTGGACAAAGGGGCGGTGCCACGGAATTTTTTTGACCTACGGCGGTCATATTTGGTACATATGGTATTGGCATGAATAGAAATATATACCAGAAGAAAAGTGGGCGGGACCTCACCCCTTTTTAGAAAAATAAAAAATCGTAACATATTCTAACTACTGGAAGGATCGTCATGAAATTTTCACAAAAGGATATTTTTGCGAAATAATAAGTCCTTAACTATATAAAGTTGTTAGTGGGCAAAGGGGCGTGGTCCCACCCATATAATCCAAAATTTAAAATCGTCATATCTCGGCCATTTTTTAACCTACGGCTATGATATTTGGTATATATCGTATTGAAATTAATAGAAATAGTACTACAAGAAAATTGGGCGGGACCACGCCCTTTTTAGAAAAATTAAAATCCATAATAACTTCTATTAAGCTCTTGACTATATAAAATTGTTAGTGCAATAATTAATTCTAAATTAAATAAATAATATTTTGTTAATATAAATATATTTTTTTTTATTTTATTTTATTTCATAACGAAGCACACCGGGTTCAGCTAGTAGAGTTATATATCTAAATTTATTTTCGACTTACTATTCTCAACTCTTCGATTCTCTAGAGAACTATGGACTTCATTTAAACCTGCTGTCTGATTGCACTCATCATTATGTATTTTTCTTCTTAGGACGGCTAGTATTCTTAGACGCAATCTAGCAAATTCATTAATATGCATGACCGTCTTGGCCCCCATCTCTCCCGAATTGTTGCTGCACAGTGGAAATACATAGCTCTCAGCTGCTTTTGTATATATCCATTTGGTGCCATTTTCATCTTTGGATTATTACACTCATCCGCTAACCATCGGAGGTAAATTCCAATGTATGTAAACGATCGAAATTCATCTCATTCACTTTACCCACACTAAAGGGTCGTGAATAGTCCATGTGTGTGGCATGACACTTATTTTGAGGATTTCATCGCCATCCCCCATAAAACTTAACGACCAAAGCTCTTTGATTGGGACTTGAGGCTTAATAATCTAGGGTACTATAACAAGATAATGAATTTTGCTTTAAAATTGTGTTTATGAATATCTTATGGAGAACTCACTGTACAACTCGTTCGATTTCATTTTTTCTCCTTATTGATTCGGCTCTTAGTAGAATAGTCATTTGCCTTAGAAATCGGGAGCTGCATACGATTCTCTTGAATTTGTACTACCCGTACGATATACAACAGATATTTAAGCTGAAATTTAAACAATATTTATTGGGAAATTTAAAAATTTATTTTCAGCAAGAAATATTGTCCCTATTACTTCTCATAATTTCGGTGTAATCGAATCTTAAGACGATTAAAGACTTAAATTGACTTTTTCACTTAAAACTTTATTTTTGTTGTCCATATTTTTATTTTTTAAACAATTTCACACAACTAAATTAATTTATGAATGCACTAGGGAATTCATATATATTACGAAAAAATATGTAAAAAAAAAAACAACTACAACACCAGCATGATTGATGTTTACTTCATCAATGACAGTCATATGTTTTCCAAATAGAAAATTGTTGCAAGTGTTTATGTGCTAGTTTCGGTCAATCATTTCTTGTAGGGGCGGTGTCTGGAAAGTTAAAACATATGTTTTATAAGGTTGCCATTTTTCATCAATGTAATTATTTCAAACTATTGGCACCATCTATGCGTCAGGAGGGTTTTTCGTCCGAACATTTCCATAAATTTTCACTCAAGACCATAAATTTTCACTCAAGACCACCTTTAGATAACTTTAATATTGTATCGATCAATACCAGTTTTTGCCTGACTTTGATTTTTTTAAAGTCTATGATTGATTATTCACAAAAGTCATCAATAACTGTTGAAAACATATTATTTTGAGATCAATATAATAAAAACGCAAAATATTTCGTTAGAATGGTACCTTCTCAAAGTCAAAAGCGCACGACAATGTCCAACAATAAACCAGCAAAACAATATTTTTATCCACAGGTTTGGCAGTGAATGTGCTCAAATACGTTTTTCTGAAATTTTTTATAGAAAATAAATTAGAATGTTCAACATTATCAAAAAGCAAAATAAAGCAGGTTAATGCGCGAATTTTGTTTAAAAAGTTTAACGAAAATTTAAACGATCGGTATAAACCCAGCAAATGCAGGATTATTGGTCCGGCGAACTATAAGCCTTCAACTTTTAGTGTAAAATTACAATAAGCCAGAACACTAAATTATACTTTGAATTTACAAACAAAATCATTTGAGTGTAAAATTGTTCACAATATGTTATATTTTTAGTAGTTCTTTGTAAGTTTGGCTCAAAATATGTTTTTCCATGAAATTACCGGAAATTTTACAAAAACTTATTGTGTTTAATATGTAAATTGTAAAATATATGAATACATTTTTTATATTTATAAAATTATTTGCAAGAGGAAGTTGGTGGAAACAATAAAAAAAAAAACGAAATATTAAACTAACAAACGTGTACTGTTCAGGATTCGAATCTATTCAAAAACTGTTCATGGCAAAATTGCTCGTCATAGCATGAATTTTGCATTAGCGTACGTACAATAGCAATGACTTAATTTAAAATTACAACCAGCTGGATATATGGATATATTTGACACCAAAAATAACTTTCATGCATATGCAAAATATAGGCCAAAAACAAAACATAGTTAGGCTAACTTTATGTTTAAAAAAAAGTAACTACCAAAACTAAAATTTTATTAATTTTGTTATATGTTACTGTGCTGAATAATATCTCCATTACATTTGATTCTGTTGTAAATGCAAGTAGGGAATCTGAATAAAAATAAGTCACACTCATATATGTTCCAAAAATAGAGTAAATTATATATTATTAAAGAGATTTTTAGCGTGTATGGGGAAGCAGTTTCATATTAGTTCTGGGTTTCAATTTGATCTAAACACTATGTTGCCAGACAGAGAATTCAGAACATAATCAGCAATGTTGTATGACAACCAGAACATTAGCGTGATTTTTGTGTCGAACTTATACCGGCCATTTGTAGCGGACTGGGTCTGAAAATTGACTGATTTAGTCCAAAATCAACCGTTCTTCAGCCAATCAAAGTGATGCACAAAACTTCATCCAAAAATATTTAAATTAAGTTTTGCGACCAGCAGATTTATTAGAAGGTTTACGTGCCGACACAAACAGGCAGTCTGAGGAACGAACAATATTACATCAACCTAGAAAGTAATTTTGCGCCCATCGGCAAAATAAAATATCGCCTAAATAAATAAAATATCAAATATAAATATTATTTAACTTTATTCCAGCCTAAGTAAATTATAAACAAAAAACAAGTAAGAAAATTATAGTCGGTCTAGTTCGACTATGTGATGCCCTATACCATCGCAAACAAGGGTAAACCAAATCTAAGCAGAATTTTTATATGGGGCCTAGGTTGATAAATGGACCTATTTCGTCCATATTTGGTAAAAACACAAATTTTTTTGCAAAAACATATACAAACCGAATTTTATAAAAATCTCTGCAATATTTTTGTTTGACGAAGGATTGTCCTTTATGTTTAATTTTTTAGCTACTTTATTAATGGATGCAAAAAACACAAACAAACCCAATTTGACGGAGAACTGTATGATAATTTGTATCTTGTGGTAATTTAGATCGATCTCGTAGGGGTCATTTGTATGGGGAGTAGGTTAGAACATGCACCGCTTTTCACCAATTTCAGCAGCGATCTGCCGATAGAATGTTATATACCAAATTTCATCAAAATATATTCATATTTGCGGCATGTAGTTTTATTAAAAGATTTACGTGGACACACAGATGGGCAGACAGATGGAAAGATATCGCTAAATCGGCTCAGAAAGTGATTCTGAATCGATCGTTAATTACAAACATCAGCACAACCTCATTTTGCCCTGACTATATGGTGCTACAAAAAATGCGAATATTTCTTTTATAACCTCCACACCAGCGTGCAAAGGGTTTATTTAATTTCGCCATTCCATTTGTAGTTAATTTGGAAAATAATGTTGGCCCCATACAATATATAAATTCTTGATTCCTATAATAAGTTGAGTTGATATACTGATGGCGGTCTGTACATCCGTTTGCCTGTGGAAATCACGATCAAGATCCAATGAAAATGTAAAAAAAGAAATAAAGCAACTATAACTGCATATTGGCGCCACCGGACAGTGTCCGAAATACCCAATCTAGTGGCGCTTTGTTAAAAACTTCAAAAACACAAAAAATTGTGAATGAGTTTTTTTTAATTTGTATATATTCAAATATAACCCATTCCTTAAATTTTAATTTTTTTTTGGTTTTTTAAGTATATGGGTAGATCCATATATAACCAGCCAATAAAATAAAATGTTAGAATATTTTTTTCATTACACGAGTAAATTAAAAAAAAAAAGTTTCTGCTTCATATTTTCTTTACAGTTTAAAAGAAAAAAAAAAAAAGAAATAAAAAACTATTTGCAGTCGGAGCTTTCAAAATTAAGGCTGTCAGGTAAGTCATTTATATTTAAAAGAAGCTGCTTGACCTCATCATCTATTTTGATGTGTTTTTTGGAGTATTTCGAAGTGCTTTTAGATTTAGATGTAATAAAAGGATTCGACTAAATCAATATATTTAGCATGCAGTAAGTCTTCCATTGTATGCAATCTCGAGTCTTTTCGCTTGTGGTTCAGCCTATAACTGCGAAAATCCTTATTTCTTGCCTCAACTGCCTCTTCTAACATCATTCCTATTGGTAGCGAAACTTTCAATAATATCTGCTCCTCGTACTAATATCTTATGTACAGATGGAGGCACATAAAACCAAGGCTGTTTCCCAGACATATAAGCGAAAAGCCTCTATGTTAACTGCATACTCACATACCATTGTGGGCAATATTAAACCAAACCATTTTATAAGTTGTTCTTGTATGCCAGTTACTATAGAGGCCAAGGTTGGCTGCTCGAAAAAAAATTCTGGCGGTATTCCAAGTGTTTGTATTCCCCGAACCTATCGCTGGAATGTTCACCAATATAACCATTTTTTTTTTAGTTCAAGTTGAATTCCTCTTTTGGTTTGTTGAGCAATTTCTTAATTTTCTCCACGAATTTGGCAAATTTTATCGGTATTCTGTAGGCGATATGAATTATACACTGGAAGCACCGTATCCAAGCATGAATTGTCGACAATCCATATTCGATAAAGTGGTTTTGTGGCTGCCTCAGTTGAACCAAATTTAGATTGTTCATCAATTTTGGTGTCGCCCCACATATTCCACAAGCCAGTGATGATTACTCCGCTACGGTATTAAACACTTAATTTTGTCGGTAGAATTTGCGCAATTTCTCTATTTACATTTTCTATCTCAGCTCTAATTAAATCCGCTAACGCTTCTTCAACAATTACTTTAATGGGTCTGCAGAACCGAGTTGAAGAAGTCCGGTTATTTTGTCATTTGTAAAGGAACAATTCATACAGCAAATAAATGCTCATCAATTCTTCCAGTATCAGAAACACTGAAACGTTGAAGGTAAGTAGAGTGCCCACTGCTACCGTTGCAGCCCCATTTAAATATTGCTTTTATGCAATCGTTATTTTTTCCTACAATCATGAAATCCTCAAAAGCTGTTGAAAAGCCTTGTATTATACGTCCAACAGTATGGTCTACGAAATTTTGCAAGCCAACCTTAGCTGAACGTTCAGCCACATTGGCTATGACACTGGGGTAAAACTCCGTTTTAGTTTTAGCCAAAATATCGTAGTTTGGATACATATTGCAGTTTCGTTCTTTGGCACCAGATTCCATTAGTTTGTATGACCTTTTTGAGTATCCACCATCAGTATAAAGAGCTAAAGCTTCCTCAGGCGTATACAGAATAGGGGTTTTTGGTTCAGGCTTTACAGATTTAACCATTTTTGGAAGTATTGTATATTCTGAACATAACCTTGAAACAACCTGTGAAGCGTTTTTTTTTTCAGCCTTGTAAAGACTCACGCTCGCTGCTACCATTAACCATTGGTACGGTGTTTCGTTGGCAATTGATGCAATTTTTTTTTTTTTAGTCATGTGCACTCTGAAAAGGTTTCGCTTTACGTTGGGCTACGGCTGGATTAGGGAAAATAATGTCTTCATACAATCACATCTTATTTCGCTCTTCGACCACTGCCAAAACTCTGTGACTTTCTTTCCACTTTTGTACAAGTTTGCTAATAAAATTTCTCAATTATTTTTGAATTTGGTGGTATTCTCCTTCGCTATATTTCGATCGATCAAGAACATTAGAAAATACATGATTTTCAGCCATTAAAATTTTTTCTTTTTGGCACTGGTTCGCTATGCCATATTAAGAAAGGGTGCATTTAGATTCTGCCATTGTAACTTAAAAACAAAAAAAAAAAAAAAAAATCAAAACTTACCAAAACCTTGCAGCCCATTTTTGAACTTGACATTCATAACAACCCATTTAAACAAACTATAGAAACAGTGAACCGAATCCGGTCTAATACACCCAACTTTGATTCCACACAAAATTGGATTTCACATCTAAAAACACTTTCACAAGGACATTTTCTTTTTCGCTGTTAAGCACTAAAATCTACATTAACAGATCACGAACCAATTTTTTATACCCTATACCACTATGTGGTTTGGGTATAATGACTTTGTGCTGCTGTTTGTAACAACCAAAAATGTTTGACCTACACCCATCTTTAATTATACCGATCGAATCAGAATCACTATTTGATTCGATTTAACGATGTCCGTCCGTCCGTCCGTCTGTGTGTCCATGTAAAGTTTGTAATCAAACTGCAGGTCGCACATATGAATATATTTTGACGAAATTTGGCATTTGATCTTTTGTCGGCCATGGGATGAACGCTGTTGGAATTGGTGAGAATCGGTCCATGTTCAGACCTAGCCCCCATACAAATGACCCCTATGAAATCAACATATATTGCCATAAGATCCAAATTATCATACAAATCTTAGTCAAATTGGGTTTGTATGTATATATTGCACCCATTAATCAGTAGTCCAAAAATGATCCCTATTGGACAACTCGTAGTCATAGGCCCCATATAAGGCCGCTTCCCGATCTTCACTTAAATCTATCAAAAAACAAAAATATTGCACTGATTTTTCTCAAATTTTGTTTGTACATATTTTTGCAAAATACAAGAGACTTTTCCAAACATGGTAAGGAGCGGTCCATTTTTGGGCCTAGTCCCATATAGATATAGCATCCGATATGTACTTTTTCATATCTGCAGCCGAAAAAATTAATAAAAATCCCACTCAAATTTGGTTTATGGTTATTTTCTATATCCAGTTAGTTGGGCCTGAGAGATAGGGTCTCCAAACGCATGGTATAGGGTATCGTATAGTCGGTCTAGACCGACTATAATTTTCTTACTTGTTTTTATTTGATACATACCTTTTAATTAAAATGAAATCGCAAATCTTATTAAAAAATTTAATATTTAATTTTTTGTTGTCAACAAAATTGCACTTGAAAAATGCTCAAAAATAGTTATTGCACTTGTTGAAACATGTGTTAAGTTTGAATGCTCACAGCTGTGCGAGTATTAGGAACAAAACAAAAAAGAGAACTGAAAAAAATCCGCTGGGGTTTAGATTTTCAAAAAAAAATTGAATTCTGAGATTAAAAATTCCGCTAAAACGCCGCTAGATTAGGTATTTCGGCCACTGTGCGCCACCGAATTTTTCTTTAGTGCTGGAGCTGCCATCGAAATTATCGTCAAAGTCTAATATTTACGAAAGGACCTTATTAGTTTATTAGTCTAATAATAGACAATTAATGTAATTTCCCAGGTAGAAGCAAATTTGTACTATAAAAAACCTATCAATAAATAAGAAATTATAATAAATACTGGTCAAAAATTAAAACATATTAATTTAAATGGTAATAATATTAAAGGTCTACGTATCGGCAACTGTATTAAAATGGTAACCGTATGCGACAGTGGATATAAATTTCAGTTGCAAATATAGTTGGAGGGTATCAAAGATTCGGCATAGCTGAATGTAACTCTCTTGTTGTTTTTTTTTTTTTAAATTTTCATTTCTTAGCTTATAGCCGTTACTTTCAACCAATACAAACCAAAAATCTTTTGTATGTCAAAAAGGTTTATTTGAAGTCAAACAAACCCATTATAAATATACTCGTATTTATATGGTGTATCTACTTGAAAGGCATGTCAAAAAGGGATTTGTTTGCTATCCTTAAAGTTGAAACACAAAATTATATTTCTGTAACTTCCATTAAGTTAATTATTTATTTTAAATCTTGTCGCAAAATATTATGAATAACAAAGCAACAAAGCAAATATTAATTATCTAATTAAATGTTATTAATATCAATAATTAATTAATAACGATAAAAAGCTAGATGATTTGCATGAGGAGCAATGATATAAAGGAGTCTAAGTGGTACGAGTCTGACATACATGGATGGGATTTAGCCATTTGGCAACTTAAAGTTGAAAAACATGTACATACATATTTGGAAATACAACATCGCTATTTTATTCAACAATTAATGAAATCTAGTTAACAATCTTGGTTTTGAGTTATCGTTTCTTACCTCAAAATTTGAAAATGTCATTCAAACAATTTTTATTCATTTTAGAAATATTTTCATTTTAAAACAATTTTAATTTCTTTTAGAAATTAGAATTCTATTTGGTTAATAAAAGGTAGTTCCACGTACATATACCTATTTTGTCTTGCATGAACACCATCAATTTTAGGTTAGATTTTATGTTAAATTTGTTTAAAAATAGGACATTTTCAAAAACATATTTCCTTTAGAAATTTACTAAAACATTCAATCATTTTGTTTAATCGGTTTTTATACCCTATACCACTATGTGGTTTGGGTATAATGACTTTGTGCTGCTGTTTGTAACAACCAAAAATATTTGACCTAGACCCATCTTTAATTATACCGATCGAATCAGAATCACTTTCTGAGTTGATTTAACAATGTCCGTCCGTCCGTCTGTGTGTCCATGTAAAGCTTGTAATCAAACTGCAGGTCGCAAATATGAATATGTTTTGATAAAATTTGGTATATAAGCTTTAATCGGGCATAGAATGAACGCTATTGAAATTGGTGAGAATCGGTCCATGTTCAGACCTAGCCCCCATACAAATTACCCATATGAAATCGACATAAATTGCCATAAGATCCAAATTGTCATATAGATCTTACTCAAATTGGGTCTGTATGCGTTCATTACATCCACTAATGAGTAGTCCAAAAATGATCCCTTTGACCCCATATAGAGCTGCTTCCCGATCTTCACTTAAATATATTAAAAAACAAAAATATTGCACTGATTCTTCTCAAATTTTGTTTGTATATATTTTTGCAAAATACAAGAGATTTTACCAAACATGATCAGGATCGGTCCATTCTTGGACCTAGTCCCTTTATAGATATAGCATCCGATATGAACTATTTCATATCTGCAGCCAAAAAAATTAATAAAAATCCCACTCAAATTTGGTTTTTGCTTATTTTCAATGTCCAGTTAGTTGGGCCTAAGAGATAGGGTTTCTAAACGCATGGTATAGGGTATCGTAAAGTCGGTCTAGACCGACTATAATTTTCTTACTTGTTAATAATACAACTTAAGTCTTTAATAACATTGTGTAACATTTTTGGGGTCATTGCTTGGGTGGTGAGAAGTTCCAGGGTAAATATACTAGGTCCGTGTAGTGAAACCGCCCTTAATAAAAAAGTGTTCAAACTCTCGGTCGCACCCCCTAGAAATATGCGAATAGCAAAAAAAAAGTGAAAAATACAAAGTTTTGGTCCAATCATAAAACATTAGGGGTGGCTCAACGCGATTGAAAATTTCAAGTGTGTTTATATTGGGAAAATATGACATTTTTTATATATTACAAAAATTTCGTTCTATAGCTTAACT
This sequence comes from Cordilura impudica, assembly GCA_963682025.1. Classification (NCBI taxonomy): domain Eukaryota; kingdom Metazoa; phylum Arthropoda; class Insecta; order Diptera; family Scathophagidae; genus Cordilura; species Cordilura impudica. The sequence goes on along the minus strand of OY821517.1, from coordinate 266,649,357 downwards.
ATTAAATTATCTTTTAAAAAAGCTATTAAACTTCGAAATCGAATAAAAACTCACCAAGAAATAGCAAATGCCCTAGACCGCTTTTGTGCAAACAAAAGTAGATCATGAAATTTGATGGCATTTTTTTCAAGTTTAAGAAATTAATTAAAGCCAACATTTTGTTTTAGTCTCTATACCTGTAAGTCCTCAGATATGAAGTATTGTTTTATTACCACCTTGTTAACCTATTAAGCATTGAGACGGAAAATGGAAAATTTTTTTGATAAAATTTTGAAAATTCCATTTTCAAGTTTTGAAAAAGTTTCTTAAACAATATTTAAAAAATTTATCTGGCTCTTTAAGGTCTTGTTAAGTCCTAGAGATTAACTGTGTGAATTTTCAGGTAAGTCCGTATGCCATAATTTTTTTGGCACGGATTTTATATATGCGGATTTCGAGAAAAATGGGATTTTTGTAAAATATTCTGAAATGTACTATTTCTACATACTTTGTATCAAAAATTCATCAGTTGTCTACTTTTACATATTATATTTTATATTAACAGGTTTTGGAACGAAATAATATGACTTCATTAACTTTACATATGTCCCCAAGCTAATAAAAGACAATTTATTAAATAAATTAAAATATTTTGTAAGTGCCGCTGAATTTTTAGATGCGAAGCTTAAAATATAATAGCGAAATGTGTAGAACTTCCGGCCATAATTATGGGATAAATCCGAGAGCGTTGACCCATAATTTGCCAAGGTCAACTTTGGATTTTAAGGTATTTTTAATTAAAGATTACCGAAAACGAGTTTTTCTATTAAACTTGTATTGGATAAACAGTGACTGCTCTTAGACATTAAATTTTGTTATGATGATCACATTTTGTTTTACCGTTTAATTGTTTATGAAACTCTCCTTTAAATTTAGAGTTTTCAATGCCTACAAGTTTATTTTTTTTTTTGTGAACTTAAACATCTTCGTTTTGCTTTCAATCATTGAACTGTATCTAAATAAGCTTCGAAACTTCAGATCGGTTCAGCATTCCAATTTCAACTATATAACATTTACGAATTTCATGTACCTGTAACATTTCATGCGGATTGTGGCTTCACGAAATTTTTCTTTTGCTTTACATATAAAAGTTATATGTGTCTTTTAATGAATATTCGTTATACCTTGCAGATCCTGTGAATAAAGTACATAAGTGTCGAGAGAATTCTATTGGGAAAAAAAAAAATTAAAAAAATTTTAATTTAATTCGCATATATTATTAAAGTAATGTTCATGGTCTTATTTTATTTTAGGGATAGGTGGGGAGACGATTTGGTTTAGACCTCATTTGCGAGTATAGTTTGGTTTTGATCCCAAGAATGTGTAATTTTTATATAAGTTATTAATTTTTGGTCGAGTAGGCTTTTTATATTTAATATATTTAGTAGTCAGATTCGGATTAAATTTTTTACGTCAACTCCGATACCCAAAAAGCAAAAATGACTACGATTCCGAAATCACAGCCGACCATTTACATTTTTCCATTTCTCGATATTTGTCTGCTTAGTTTTTTAGCCATAACTCAAGAACCATTGATGATTTCTCACTTCATTCTTCAGGCAATTTGTAGCGGAAACTTAAATAATTAATTTTTATTAATATATTCATGTAAAAGTAGAATAAAAAATAGTTATGTATGTTAGATTTAATATTAAAAGTACATAGCATACGTTCATATCTCCTCTACTCTACTAGTAAATAATAATCATACGCCGTGAATATGTTATGTTATTAGAAAAAAATTATTTATAAAAAGGGTTAAAAATTAATATTTTTTGAAGATTTAGTTCGACGATATTAGACCAACTTAATTTGCTGAAGATTACTGAACAATGAAATGAGAAATCATCAATGGTTCTTTTGTTGTATTTGAAAATGTAATAAAGCAAGTTTCAAAATAAGGAAAAAAAAAAAAGTCATACGAAAAGTTTGGCCTGAGAAAACCAAACCCTTTAGAGGTTTTATTATACTGTTCTAGTATTTTAAACCTGACTGGGAATTTCTCACCCCAGAATAGCTGTTGCACTGTATAATTTATATAATAGCCAGCATGTTATGTTCCACACAAAATAAAATATCTGAAGAAATACGATAGTGATGGCATTGAAACTGTACATGTGTTCATAAGATAATATGAGTTGTGAAATAATCAAAGAAATTGGATCATTGATCATAGCGACTCCTATATAAAATAAATTCATATATGTATATCTAAAACTCTCTCTAATTCAATAATGTGGTAAGGTAGTAGCAACGCACATAACGATATAAAATTACGCTTATCATAAAATCGCTAATTCGATGGATGGATTATTTTAACTAATTATGTTCATACTATTGTTAGATTTCGCAGATCAAAACCAGTAAGATTTTAATAAAATGGTTTGAATTCGTCCCCTGTTGGGAGCATTTAATCAGAATTGGACGCTAAGGATGAGCATCGAAGCAAAACCATCGATGTTCATCAGCGAAAAAAAAACTTAAAGCATACAATTTTTGTTAATTTTATTTCTTTGATATAAACGATTATATTAAACATTTAATTTTTTAATCATTATACCAAAGTTCCGTAGGTAAAGAGCTTAAAAATATTATTTATTTTTTCATTTATATTAATTACAATGCACAGTAAATTTGTATTCTAATTTGGCTCCAGGGATAAGCCGGGTGACAATGACCATTTGGCTGGTTTTTGCAGCGACAGACCAAAGCCTCTGGTGGGAATCGAACCCACGACCCCCGCATGATAGGGGAGTTTTGATAGAAATTTTCCATCTAATTTATTTCTTGCATCGCAAATTATTTGACCGGCCTTTGAAAAGAGTCCCTCGGAAGGCACCGGCGTTGCTATCCTTGATAAATATTTAAGTGAAACTTTAGACAGTAATGGCTTTTGCTAGCGGCTTTTCAGCAGGTGCTTCCGAAATTAAATTAATTTGTAAAAAAAAAAAATAGTTGAATTGAATATGGATCATTTATACTTACGAATGTATAAGGAAACTTCGAAATGGTTGCTTCTTAATTCGTGTCCTGTTGAAGTAGGATTTCCACGCCATTTCTCCAGAATCCGATTCGGAAGAAGTTGCTGAACATGGCATGTTTAACGCTTCGTTTTGTTTCACAATCCGATCAATCATTTGCAAAGTTTTTGAAAGTTGAAGGGGATCTTTAAATAAATTGCTTTGAACCGAGGGTCCAAAATTATTACCATACTCAACAGTAAAGAATGCTAAATTCCAATAAATCTTTTTTCCAATTCAGTTGAATAGTTGGTTTTCAAACTTTAGGCATATATCCTTCTTTTGGGTAATTTTTTTTACTTTTTCTTTCAGAATATGAGCAATGGGAATTGCTAGACTACTTGTCAAATATTGCTCTCCACATATATCTGGTGTAGCTTAATCCACTGGCTGTAAAAGGTTTACAATTTCTGCAATGTCCTCTATTGGCGTTGATGAATATTCATTTAAAATAATGTTGACAAATGGCCGAAACTCTACAAAGCTTTGCAGCATATTGAACGTAGAGTTCCATCTCATCGGCACAATCTGAATCAGCTTTTTGTCAGTATTTTTTCTTAGTTGATCACTTGCCACCACACTATGCTTAAACATTTAACGAATTTCTTTACATGATCAAGTAAGATTTGCACATCCGCAGAGCGTTCCATGGCTCGCTGAGCAACTAAATTAAGATTGTGCGCAAAGCAATGTATGTGTTTTATTGGGTCGAATGCTAAATGTGCTGCTTTCACTATATTTGCTGACTATCGCAACAACATTTTGTGGATCTAATTCCTAATCTGCGCACAGGTTTCTGAATTTAGAAGCGAGATATTCAGCCGTTTGCTTTTCATCCAGCGGTATTAGCCCAAGATTTGCATTATACATTTGGTCACCCTTTTCGATGAAATGACCGGTTTTAGTCAAATAACTGGGGATACGGATGTCAGTCCAAGCATCAGAAGTAATTGTAAAATTTTTCTCCCTCAACTATTCTTTTAAAAAAATGCTGCAGTGCATAAAATTTCTAGTTGATCATTGTTTTTATCGTGAAATGGCTTGGCACAACACAGTAATGCGTACAAACTTTCGTACACTCAAAAAACTCTTTCTTTCCACCGTTCTTATGGGTTGCCTCCATCCTTACAAGTCTTTTATAGAAAGCATCGACGATAACTAAAAGCACCCATGTTTATAAATTTATAAAAATGAAAAACTTACTAAATAAACTAAATAACAACATTGGAACAACTGGATGTTTGTGATGTTGAAGGTAAAAGTGCAAACGGAACACAGTCATTGTCGTCGTCGTCGTGATCCATAACTAGAGTGGATTGGGTCAAGTTTTTACCGACTTTCTTATTGATAGATGAAGTTGACTTTGTAGTGAATAAATCACCATGGACACTGCATATATAATTTCATGAAATGCTCCCAAAACTCACTTACTCAAGGCATCTTACAATTTTTTGACACCAAACAATCAAATTACGCCGCTTTAATACTAAATACTAAATACTAAAAGAAATAAATTTTTATTAAACATTAAACATTATTATTAAACGTGTACATCAATAGGCGATTTAGGCTAATCTATACTAATAATAAAGAGGTAATGTGTGTTTGTTTGTTTGTTTGTTTGTTTGTAGGAGGTAATCTCCGTAACTACCCATCTGATATTCCTGAAATTTTCACAGAGTCTTACTGCGGATATGGGAAGTGCTATAGGCTATAATTTTTTAATATTTTTAGTGGGCGTGGCACCTCCCACACAAAGTAAATTTTTAATATCATATACATATATTGAGTACTATGACAGGGAGAGCTTTGCAAATTTGTGTGAGGTCACCTATTGTTAATATTAGTAGCTATGCCGAAAATGGGCGGGATCGGAAAAGTGGGCGTGGTACCTCCCATACAAGTAATAATTCAATGTTATATATCTCGAGTATTGTGATAGAGAGAGCTTTTCAAATTTGTCTGATGGCACCTATTATTAATGTGAGTAGTCGGACAAAAAATGAGCAGTATCGGACCAATAGGCGTGGCACGTGCCATACAAATAAACTATAAAATGCCATATATCTGGAGTACTGTTACAGTGAGAGTCTTGGGACTTTGTGTGAACCCATAAGTTATCCATATGATAAGTTAGACAAAAAATGGGCGTGATCGGGGCAGTGGGAGTGGCACCGCCCGTACAAAGTAAATATATGATATCATATAACTGGTGTACTAAAAGAGGGGGGCTTTGGCACTTTGCACGACACCATCAGATCTTAGTATGAGTAGTCGAACCAAAAATTGGCGGGTTCACACCAATGAGCGTGGCACTCCCCATGCAAAGTAACTATTTAATGTCATATACCTGGAGTACTGTAAAAGAGAGAGCTTTGTGGCTTTGCGTGAGCCCATAGGTTCTTTGTGTGATTAGTCGAACAAAAAATGGGCGTGATCGAAGCAGTGGGCGTAGCACCGCCCCTGCAAAGTAGATATCTAATATCATATAACTGGGAAAGACTCGACATTTTGCACGAGTATATCAGATATTAATGTGAGTAGTCCAATATAAATTGGGCGGGATGGGATAAGTGGGCGTGGCACCTCCTATATAAAAATATGATGTACTACGAAAAAAACAGTCTTTTGACAAGTACATTAGTTATCAATGTGATTTGTTGTGGAAAATATATCGTCAAAATCAAAAATCGCCAGACCCAAAAATCGCGAAAAATAGAAACCACCCAAAAAACAAAAATCTTCAAAATCAAAAATGGGCAAAATTAAAAAGCGCTAAAAATAAAAATTGCCAAGTGATATTTTAAGTTCAAAGCCAGTAATTAGTTGAGTGGTGCCAGATCTAATTTGGAAAATCCATGTTCTTCTCATGGGCAGCTACATGTACCTCCAGGGCAGGAATACCGAAAAATCTGATAATTGTTGTACCGAATTAAAAAAACAAAAACATTTTATATCAGCAAGTATCAAAATAAAAGAATCTATATTAATAATCTATACTTAGCATAATAAAGAGGTAATGTGTTTGTTTGTTTGTAGGAGTTAATCTCCGTAACGACTTATCTGATCTTCCTGAAATTTTCACTGATTCTTACTGCGGATATCGGAAGTGCTACAGGCTGTATTTTTTTAAATATTTTTAGTGGGCGTGGCACCTCCCATACAAAGTAAATTTTTAATATCATATATATTAAGTACTATGATAGAGAGAGCTTTGAAAATTTATCTCAGGTCATCTATTATTAACGTGAGTAGTCAGACAATAAAATGGGCGGGATTGGACAAATGCGCATGGTACCCCTATACAAACTTAATATTAAATGTGATATATATGAATTACTGTATTAGTGAGAGCCTTGGGACTTTGCGTGAGCCCTTTCATAACGATTCGGAAGGGGGCGGAGGGGGAGGGTGTAGCGAAGCACACCGGGTTACATCTAGTGCTAAAATAAAAAGAAAAAGAAAAAATACTATCAGCCTCAGAATTGATATAATAAAAAGTGGGTTAAGAATTTCTTGAAGTTACAATCCTAAAAACACAGAGAAATTATCATATTATTATATTACAATGTTTAGTGTGACTAACGTGATCAACTGTTTTGAATTTAAAAGCGGAATCCATATTATTTAATACGTGAGTTGTAGACATAATGAATGATGATTCTAAGCAAAAAAAATTATACAACTTCATAATTATTGGTCAGATAGGAACACTATTTTCAGTGCGATTTATTTCAAGGATATAAATACTTATGCACAGTAGTGAACTAAAGTAGATACATAATTTAATATTTTTAAAAGTGTTGTAACTTTTGTTCAATATCTGATATCCAAGTGTAATTCTGCCATTGTATATCTATACTAATATAATAAAGAGGTAATGTGTGTTTGTTTGTTTGTTTGTTTGTAGGAGGTAATCTCCGTTACTACTCATCTGATCTTCCTGAAATTTTCACATTGTCTTACTGCGGATATGGGAGTGCTACAGGCTTTAATGTTTTTTAATATTTTTAGTGGGCGTGGCACCTCCCATACAAAGTAAATTTTTAATATCATATATATTAAGTACTGTGATAGAGAAAGCTTTGCAAATTCGTCTCAGGTCATCTATTATTAACGTGAGTAGTCAGACAAAGAAATGGGCGGGATTAGACAAATGCGCGTGGTACCCCCACACAAACTTAATATTAAATGTGATATATCTGAATTGATGTATTAGTGAGAGCCTTGGGACTTTGCGTGAGCCCTTTCATAACGATTAGGATGGGGGGAGGGGGAGGGTGTAGCGAAGCACACCGGGTTACATCTAGTTAATAATAATAATAATTACAATATTTTATTTTATTTTAATAAAAAAAATTTTTTTTTTGAGATATGAAAAATATTTTTATTTACAAATTGGTTCCGGTTAAAAATTAAAAATTATGTCGACCAAGAGACCCCCTACTGGCTCGGCAGGCTCCCAATCATTTACCAAAATTCTCAATCACGTTTTGCAATAAACTGTCGTCAATGGTTAATATCTGCTCGACAATGTTTGTTTTAAAGCTCTTGAACTATTGTGGGATTATTGCTGTACACTTTTGATTTTAAAAAACTCCGCAAAAAATAATCTGAAGGTGTCAAATCACACGATCCTGGTGGCCAATTCACTCGTCCTGTACGAGAAATAGTTGGATTTTCGAAATTTTCTTTAAGAAGATCCATTATCTCTTTTGCTGTGTAGCAAGTGGCACCATCCTGTTGAAACCACATATTCTTTTCGTCTAACTCACCAATTTTCCGCCACAAAAAGCATCGGATGATCTCCCTGCAAATGTTTCCATTGAACGAAATCGCATTTCCATTTTTGTTTTCAAAAAAAATATGTTCCGATGATTCCTCCTGACCACAAACCACACCAAACCGTATCTCTTTGTGGATGTAGTAGATGCTCTAAGGTAGCTCATGGATTCCCTTCTCCCCACATGCGGTAATTCTGCTTGTTGACGTAGCCATTGAGCTGAAAATGGGCTTCGTCCGTGAGGATAATTTTGTTAAAAAAATTGTCATTTTCTCCTCGTTTTTCTATGGCCCCAGAAACGAAGTGTTTTGAGAATAAAAAAGCGCTGTTCCTTCGTGTAACGTACCATATTAACCAAATAAAAATTTAGAATAAAAATTCAATATAGAAAGAAAATGATGCCAAAATCAAAATGATACTTCAAACTTGAACAACCGATATAAATTATAACATCAATCATATCCAAGTCAAAATTGTTATTAAATATGTTTCTGCCTTAATTTAGTTGTGCATGCGAAAAACTATTTAAAACAAAAAAAAAATATATATATTTTTTTATGTGTGATAATAAAATTAATTAAATTATTGTATTTTATCTTTTTAGAACAGTCTGGATGATTTACGAAAACAGGTGGTTATTTTTAATAAGGCTTAAATCGTCCCAAAGGACAGCAACGATTTTAAAGTATGCAAACGTCAAAGAATGAAACAAAAGTATTGAAATATACCTGAAAATTAAGAAAAAAATTGAAAATTAAATCAAATGACATGAAAAATAGCATAGCATAAAAAAAAGCATAAAAATTTTGTGTATTGGCAACTTTAAATTAATAACATACATGACTGCAACATTTAAATTAAGATTAATGTTTAAAATTGCGACACAATTTAATACGTTTTGAAGGCTCCAACAATACGCAGACATACAAAAACTTAATAACGTATGATTTCTTTAAAAAGAAAATAAAAAACGAAAACAGAAAGGGCAAATTGCAACATTAGCGTTAAAAACATCATATAAAATTTTTAATGTTGTTTGTAAACAGAAATATAAAGCCAACATCAAGGCCGTAAATTAAATTACGCCTAAAAAGGCAAAAAAAATGGGTAACAAAGCAGCATAATAAAATATAGAATTTATAAAAGTGAAATCCTAAAGCAAGCAACCATAATAAAATTCAAGGAAAAATAACAAAAATAATATATAAAGAAAGTGGAAAAAGATTACCGTCCCTAATTTTTGCAAGAAAATAGAAAAGCAGTGAAGGCCAAGAAATCCTTAATCAAAATGGAGCCTTTTTATCACTATATCAGCATAAGTCTTCTAATCACTATCCTGCATTTTTCCCAGACACATGAACATACAGATGGTTTTAAGCCGGGTAAGTTATATCTTTTTTAATATATATAATTTAATTTAAACGTTTCCAATTTGTCACTGTAATAACAATGATCTTTCAATGACAATTTAACTAATATTTTTAATGAAACTCCATATATGCTTATAAGGGCGGGTCGACTTAAAAATTGCCCAAGCGACAAGGAAAATCGTATTCTAGGGATCAAAATAAGAAACTTTGCTCGAGCAACCGTACCTCTAAAACGAATTCTGATGTCCCGACTTTTGACCTGTCTGTCTGTCTGTCTCACTTTGACCCATTTAGAGTGCCCCAATCGAGTCCAAATGTATGATCGAGTCCCACTAACTTTATAAGGTCGACCCACCCATGCCAGTGGCATTCCTCCTGGAACCACCTGGGGGTTTCCCATACAAACATTTGAAAAAATCACCATTTTTTGTTTAGAATTGGGCTGACTATGTTTGATTTAATATTAAAATTAACACTCACATGTATACGTATCTTCTACTCTGCTAATATATAATAATCATACGCCTTGACTATGTTATGTTATTCAAAAAGATCAATGAGGATAAATAACTTTTAGATCACTCCGTGACTTTGCGTGACTCTGCGTGACTACCCCAAAATTAATCTTTAGTCACAACAAGTCTATGGGTCAAGTTTCAGATCAAATGCATGAGGGGGAATGGGGTTGCCCCATGGCAGACAGACAGACAGACAGACAGGTCAAAAGTCAGGATATCAGAAATCGTTTTAGCGGTATGGTTGTTTGGGCAAAGTTTCTTATTTTGATCCCTAGGATATGATTCTCCTTGTCACTTGAGCGATTTCTTTGCCTCCCTACAAATCGACCCGCCGCAATGCTTATGTATGTATTCATTTAGGAGAGATAAGCCTCATAACAGGAAATGATATACTCTTATTTGTTTTTAAATAGTTTTTTTAAATAATATTCCTAATGTCCACTTTCTGCGACATTATTGGAGTTCAAATACATGATATTAGATATTTACTATGTAGCAGTTAGAAGACTGCAAGAAGACTGATCCAAATGTATAGCCTCCCAGAAACCGCAAACAACCAAACAAACTTTCACTTTTATGTATATAATTTTCTATTTTACACACGCAACAGTCAACTATAATATACATACTGATAAGTATATGGGATTATTATATTTGAATATTATCCAATAATTGATAATAACATTTGTTGCATACAGATAAACGTTTATTAAAGTGGCAAACAATACACCAAGAGGAGTGACACAGCCAAGCAGTGGGAGTTAAGTAATGGTTAAATACGAAAAGTATGTCATTTTGCAACTAAACCAGTCAAATGCACATATTATATTATTTTGTATAAAATATTCAACAGCCAAAGGGCACTTTACTAATAACTTTAAAAAGATCATATTTAAATAAATATTCCATACACATGTAGGTATATTCCATACATTCGTGTATTCTAGTCATACTTCAAAAGTAAATTTTGTATACATATTGTTTAAAATTTTATACTGAATTCACCAAATTAGCTGGAATATTTGCTAGTTAAATTAAGCGCGTGAATAACTTCAGAGATCCTTTAAAGGTGTCTGTGCATTCGTAAATCTTTGGGTTGACGTAAACCTTATACGCAAGTCACAGGTCACAAATAAAAGTATATTTTGGTGAAGTTTTGTATCAATATTAGCTCCTATCGGCCACTGGATTACAATATACGACTAAAATTGCCTTAAAATTCCATATATTTTGGTTAACATGTAGGGACCATGTAGGGACCAATTTAAAAGGAGTTCCATTAATGATTTATCTTAACTCTCACAAGTATAACACATTTTACTCAAACTTGGTTTGTATATGTTTTTCGAATACATAGTTATCTAACATAATTAGAGGGCAATTGATACATGACAATCTCACTTAAATTTGAATTATTCTAATCTGAAAGGTTAATATCTCCTCATCCTGTACTCCAACACTACTGACCCAATGTCGAAAATATGCGTGGCTCATTCGACTTTCTTACTTGTTTTATTCAGTTTTTTTTTATATATATATCTTACCTTCAGATATCGTATGTGATTTTTGTTAAAACCTCATTTGGGAATTCACCTCTAAGAGATAAAGAAATGAAATTTGGGAAACGTTCCTCACACTACGGATTTAAGATTACTTCAAGTATATATGTATATAGAAAGAAAGTTTTTTTAATGGGGACATTTACAAGCCATAACACGTATGACTAGAAGGACGTCTTAGTTACCTATACTGTTGTAGGAAAATATCATTGTTTAAGACAAAGTACTTTTGAAAAAAAAATTTTAAATAATGGAACTTTTTAAAGAAAAGGTACTATTTTCAGGGAAAGGTAAAGTTTTAATTACACTGGTATACAAATTAAAAAAAATTGACTGCAGAAACGAGGCATGTTTTTTAACTAGCATGGGTGCGCTGAATTTAAATCTGTCATAAAAATTGACGTCTTGTTCATTTTTTATCGTAAGCTGGCAATACTGTAAAACAGTCAATACTGACACTACAAGTTCACAATTATTAGTTTAACAGAAGTCCACATTCATTCTTAATCTTCATAATGGTAGCGTTTAAGCATGTCAGGGAGATCGTGTGTTACTGATTCAAGCTATTATTGCTTTGTGTTTGGTGAATATTTGGTTGGAAAAAAGGATAAGCAATATCAGAATCATTAAAATATTTTCATTATTTTGGTTTTGCCGTCAGAAACTTGGACAAACCGTGGACACCGACAATATTTTGCAATATTTGCAGAACTATTTTATACAAGTGGTCAAATGTCAAAATGATCTATTTCGATTTTTCAATTCCAGTACTTTTGAGAGAGTCAAGTAACCACCAAACCGATTGTTATTTCTGTTTAACAAAAGTTGCTGGATTCAATATGGGATAGTCGCGCTACATGTCATAATTACGTCAGAACAGAGCGGCCAAAAAGAACTGAGTATTCATCAGAAAAACAAGACATTTCAAATAAGTCATTAATTGATCCAAATGACGTTCTTCTTCCGCCGCTACACATAAAATTGGCCTTTTTAAGAACTTTATCAAGACTCTGGACAAAGATGGTGCAGCAATTAAATTTCTGTTATCGATTTTTCCTAAAATTTCATATGCTGAAATCAAAGAAGGCATATTTTTTGGCTCTCAGATCGGGAAGATATTGAATGATGACATTTTTTTACAATGTTTATTGGAGAAAGAATATGCAGCCTGGAAATCTTTCAAGAGCATCGTGGACTACAGACAAATTGAAGCTGAGTTATTGAATAATTATCACTAATTAGGTGCATGAATGTTATTCAAAAAGAATTTTCTTCATTCGCATTTAGATTTTTTTCCACAAAACCTAGGCGCGGTGAGCGACGAACAAGGAGAGCGTGCTCACCAAGAGTTAATGGTAATTGAAAGAAATTATCAAGTATTTTGGAACAAAAGCATGCTGGAAGACTATTGCTGGACTCTAATACGTGAAACCGAACCAACAAAATGCAAACGACTTACAAAGAACGCCATTCACTTTTGAAAATTCACTGCTTTTTAAATAAACCAATAATTTTTTATGTAAAAAAACGAATAAAAACATTTTTTTATATCTCGAAAACCTGACATGATAGAGAAAACCCAATTACAGATTCGAATTCAGCCCACCAAATGACCCTAGGAAAGATATTTGGTTGCTCGAGTCCAAAACGTTGTTGGCTATTGTTGTAGATCGTCAATGAGTCAGTAAACTTTGGTGTGGACGATGAGCTTAACTATTACTGTAGTAGGATTTATCGTGTATTAATCTTAACAGAAATCAATGACCACATTTGTATGGGATTAGCCCAGAATATGGCACTCATTTTTAACCAATTATAAAATTGCTCGTCCTGGAGACGATCCATACAGACAGATAGACCTATATCGTTAAATCGACTCAGAAAATGATCTGGTATAATAAACAAGTAAATAAATTATAGTCGGCCTCGACCGGCGGTACCCTATGCCATGCTTTCAAAGAAACATAAGCCAAATTGAGTAGCATTTTTATTATTATTTCTTGCATGCAGATATGAAAAAGTTCAAATCGGATGCTAAATTTATACGGGGATTATGTCTAAAAACGGAGCAACCCTGACCATATTCAGTAACGTCACTTATTCTCTGATGAAACAATATTTTTGAGTAACATATATTCATATATATATATTCATGTATTCATATATTCGTATATTCATATATTCATATGTTAATATATATATATATATATTCATATATTCATATATTCGTATATTCATATATTCATATATTCATATATTCATATATTCATATATTCATATATTCATATATTCATATATTCATATATTCATATATTCATATATTCATATATTCATATATTCATATATTCATATATTCATATATTCATATATTCATATATTCATATATTCATATATTCATATATTCATATATTCATATATTCATATATTCATATATTCATATATTCATATATTCATATATTCATATATTCATATATTCATATATTCATATATTCATATATTCATATATTCATATATTCATATATTCATATATTCATATATTCATATATTCATATATTCATATATTCATATATTCATATATTCATATATTCATATATTCATATATTCATATATTCATATATTCATATATTCATATATTCATATATTCATATATTCATATATTCATATATTCATATATTCATATATTCATATATTCATATATTCATATATTCATATATTCATATATTCATATATTCATATATTCATATATTCATATATTCATATATTCATATATTCATATATTCATATATTCATATATTCATATATTCATATATTCATATATTCATATATTCATATATTCATATATTCATATATTCATATATTCATATATTCATATATTCATATATTCATATATTCATATATTCATATATTCATATATTCATATATTCATATATTCATATATTCATATATTCATATATTCATATATTCATATATTCATATATTCATATATTCATATATTCATATATTCATATATTCATATATTCATATATTCATATATTCATATATTCATATATTCATATATTCATATATTCATATATTCATATATTCATATATTCATATATTCATATATTCATATATTCATATATTCATATATTCATATATTCATATATTCATATATTCATTTATTCATATATTCATATATTCATATATTCATATATTCATATATTCATATATTCATATATTCATATATTCATATATTCATATATTCATATATTCATATATTCATATATTCATATATTCATATATTCATATATTCATATATTCATATATTCATATATTCATATATTCATATATTCATATATTCATATATTCATATATTTATATATTCATATATTCATATATTCATATATTCATATATTCATATATTCATATATTCATATATTCATATATTCATATATTCATATATTCATATATTCATATATTCATATATTCATATATTCATATATTCATATATTCATATATTCATATATTCATATATTCATATATTCATATATTCATATATTCATATATTCATATATTCATATATTCATATATTCATATATTCATATATTCATATATTCATATATTCATATATTCATATATTCATATATTCATATATTCATATATTCATATATTCATATATTCATATATTTATATATTCATATATTCATATATTCATATATTCATATATTCATATATTCATATATTCATATATTCATATATTCATATATTCATATATTCATATATTCATATATTCATATATTCATATATTCATATATTCATATATTCATATATTCATATATTCATATATTCATATATTCATATATTCATATATTCATATATTCATATATTCATATATTCATATATTCATATATTCATATATTCATATATTCATATATTCATATATTCATATATTCATATATTCATATATTCATATATTCATATATTCATATATTCATATATTCATATATTCATATATTCATATATTCATATATTCATATATTCATATATTCATATATTCATATATTCATATATTCATATATTCATATATTCATATATTCATATATTCATATATTCATATATTCATATATTCATATATTCATATATTCATATATTCATATATTCATATATTCATATATTCATATATTCATATATTCATATATTCATATATTCATATATTCATATATTCATATATTCATATATTCATATATTCATATATTCATATATTCATATATTCATATATTCATATATTCATATATTCATATATTCATATATTCATATATTCATATATTCATATATTCATATATTCATATATTCATATATTCATATATTCATATATTCATATATTCATATATTCCGTATATTCATATATTCATATATTCATATATTCATATATTCCGTATATTCATATATTCATATATTCATATATTCATATATTCATATATTCATATATTCATATATTCATATATTCATATATTCATATATTCATATATTCATATATTCATATATTCATATATTCATATATTCATATATTCATATATTCATATATTTATATATTCATATATTCATATATTCATATATTCATATATTCATATATTCATATATTCATATATTCATATATTCATATATTCATATATTCATATATTCATATATTCATATATTCATATATTCATATATTCATATATTCATATATTCATATATTCATATATTCATATATTCATATATTCATATATTCATATATTCATATATTCATATATTCATATATTCATATATTCATATATTCATATATTCATATATTCATATATTCATATATTCATATATTCATATATTCATATATTCATATATTCATATATTCATATATTCATATATTCATATATTCATATATTCATATATTCATATATTCATATATTCATATATTCATATATTCATATATTCATATATTCATATATTCATATATTCATATATTCATATATTCATATATTCATATATTCATATATTCATATATTCATATATTCATATATTCATATATTCATATATTCATATATTCATATATTCATATATTCATATATTCATATATTCATATATTCATATATTCATATATTCATATATTCATATATTCATATATTCATATATTCATATATTCATATATTCATATATTCATATATTCATATATTCATATATTCATATATTCATATATTCATATATTCATATATTCATATATTCATATATTCATATATTCATATATTCATCTATACTAATAATAAAGAGGTAATGTGTGTTTGTTTGTTTGTTTGTTTGTTTGTTTGTTTGTTTGTTTGTAGGAGGTAATCTCCGTAACTAGCCATCTGATCTTTCTGAAATTTTCACAGAGTCTTACTGCGGATATGGGAAGTGCTATAGGCTGCAATTTTTTTAATATTTTTAGTGGGCGTGGCACCTCCCACACAAAGTGAATTTTTAATATCATATACATATATTGAGTACTATGACAGGGAGAGCTTTGCAAATTTGTGTGAGGTCACCTATTGTTAATATTAGTAGCTATGCCGAAAATGGGCGGGATCGGAAAAGTGGGCGTGGTACCTCCCATACAAGTAATAATTCAATGTTATATATCTCGAGTACTATGAAAGAGAGAGCTTTTCAAATTTGTCTGATGGCACCTATTATTAATGTGAGCAGTTGGACAAATAATGGGCAGTATCGGACCAATAGGCGTGGCACCTGCCATACAAATAAAATATAAAATGCCATATATCTGGAGTACTGTTATAGTTAGAGTCTTGGGACTTTGTGTGAACCCATAAATTATTCATATGATTAGTTAGACAAAGAATGGGCGTGATCGGAGCAGTGGGCGTGGCACCGCCCGTACAAAGTAAATATATGATATCATATAACTGGTGTACTAAAAGAGGGAAGCGTTGGCACTTTGCACGACACCATCAGATCTTAGTATGAGTAGTCAGACAAAAAATTGGCGGATTCACATCAATGGGCGTAGAACTCCCCATGCAAAGTAATTATTTAATGTCGTATATCTGGAGTATTGTAAAAGAGAGAGCTTTGTGGCTTTGCGTGAGCCCATAGGTTCTTTGTGTGATTATATATATATATATATATATGTCCTTTATTTAATTAGATATAATATAAATACAAATTGTACATAAAATATTTAAATAAAAAGTTCACGAAGAACATAGGGCGTCAAAGAACATAGTGCGTCAAAGAACATAGGGTGATTAGTCGAACAAAAAATGGGCGTGATCGAAGCAGTGGGCGTAGAACCGCCCATGCAAAGTAGATATCTAATATCATATAACTGGGAAAGACTCGACATTTTGCACGAGTATATTAGATATTAATGTGAGTAGTCCAATAAAAATTGGGCGGGATGGGATAAGTGGGCGTGGCACCTCCTATATAAAAATATGATGTACTACGAAAGCAACAGTCTTTTGATAAGTACATTAGTTATCAATGTGATTTGTCGTGGAAAATATATCGTCAAAATCAAAAATCGCCAAATCCAAAAATCGCGAAAAATAAAAACCGCCTAAAAAGCAAAAATCTTTTAAATCAAAAATGGGCAAAATAAAAATCGCTAAAAATAAAAATTGCCAAGTGATATTTTAAGTTCAAAGCCAATAGTTAAGTGTTGCCAGACTAATTTGGAAAATCCATGTTCTTCTCATGGGCAGCTACATGTACCTTGCTCCAGGGTAGGAACGCCGAAAAATCTGATAATTGTTGTAGCGACTGAAAAAGCAAAAAACATTGTATATCAGCAAGTATCGAAATAAAAAAATCTATACTAATAATATATACTTAGCATAATAAAAAGGTAATGTGTTTGTTTGTTTGTAGGAGTTAATCTCCGTAATGACTTATCTGATCTTCCTGAAATTTTCACTGATTCTTATTGCGGATATCGGAAGTGCTACAGGATGTATTTTTTTAATATTTTGAGTGGGCGTGGCACCTCCCATACAAAGTAAATTTTTAATATCATATATATTAAGTACTATGATAGAGAGAGCTTTGAAAATTTATCTCAGGTCATCTATTCTTAACGTGAGTAGTCAGACAATAAATTGGGCGGGATTGGACAAATGCGCATGGTACCACTATACAAACTTAATATTAAATGTGATATATCTGAATTACTGTATTAGTGAGAGCCTTGGGACTATGCGTGAGACCTTTCATAACGATTCGGAAGGGGGGAAGGGGAGGGTGTAGCGAAGCACACCGTGTTACATCTAGTAATATAATAAAGAGGTAATGTGTGTTTGTTTGTTTGTTTGTTTGTTTGTTTGTTTGTTTGTTTGTAGGAGGTAAACTCCGTAACTACCCATCTGATCTTCCTGAAATTTTCACAGAGTCTTACTGCGGATATGTGAAGTGTTATAGGCTATAATTTTTTAAATATGTTTGGTGGGCGTGGCACCTCCCATACAAAGTAAATTTTTAATATCATATACATATATTGAGTACTATGATAGGGAGAGCTTTGAAAATTTGTGTGAGGTCACCTATTGTTAATATTAGTAGCTACCCCGGAAATCGGCGGGATCGGATAAGTGGGTGTGGTACCTCCCATACAAGTAATAGTTCAATATTATATATCTCGAGTAATGTGATAGAGAGAGCTTATCAAATTTTTCTGATGTCACCTATTATTAATGTGAGTAGTCTGCTGCAAAATGGGCAGTATCGGACCAATAGGCGTGGCACCTGCCATACAAAGTAAATATAAAATGCCATTTATCTGGAGTACTGTAATAGTGAGAGTCTTGGGACTTTATGTGAGCCCATAAGTTATTCATTTGATTAGTTAGACAAAAAATGGGTGTGATCGGAGCAGTGGGCGTGGCACCGCCCATGGAAAGTAGATATCTAATATCATATATCTGGTGTACTATAAAAGGGAAAGACTCGACATTTTGCATGAGTCCACCAGATATTAATGTGAATAGTCCAATAAAAATTCGGCGGTATGGGATTAGTGGGCGTGGCACCTACTATGTAAAAAATATGAAGCACTACGAAAGCGACAGTCTTTTGACAAGTTTATTAGTTATCAATGTGATTTGTCGTGGATTTATCGCCAAAATCAAAAATCGCCAAACCCAAAAATCGCGAAAAATAAAAATCGCCAAAAAACAAAATCTTCAAAATCAAAAATGGGCAAAATCAAAACTCGCTAAAAAGAAAAATTACCAAATGATATTCGAAATTCAAGGCCAATATTTAAGTGTTGCCAGATCTAATATGGATAATCCATCTTCTTCTCATGGACAGCTACATGTACCTTGCTCCAGGGTAGGAACGCCGAAAAATCTGATAATTGTTGTACCGAATGAAAAAACAAAAAACATTGTATATCAGCATCAGCAAGCATTGAAATAAAAAAATCTATATTAATAATCTATACTAACATAATAAAGAGGTAATATTTGTTTGTTTGTTTGTTTGTAGGAGGTAATCTCCGTAACTACTCATCTGATCTTCCTGAAATGTCCACATAGTCTTACTGCGGATATGGGAGTGCGACAGGCTTTAATTTTTTTTAATATTTTTAGTGGGCGTGGCACCTCTCATACAAAGTAAATTTTTAATATCATATATCTGTGGTTTTCTAGAATAACCGCGTATGTCATAAAATCAAAATGTTCAGGGATGCCAAAAAAAAGTTATTTTTGAAATTATGGGCTCGATATAAAGTTTTTAGAGCTTTTTATTTAACAGTCCTGTAGATATGGGCAATAAATACTTCATATAGAATTTTGAGTCAAAAATCTTCAGAGGAATATGTCCTAGAGAAGGACGAAAAAACAATATGTAAATAACACTAAAAGTGTGTGCAGATAAAACAACTTATGTCAACAAACGTCGTTTTCCTTGAAAAAGAAATCTACCAATGCAACCACCCATGTACATAAGTTGTTGTTGCTTGAAAAAATGGTATTTTTGTTCGTCAACAAAAAGTTAACAGGATTAGGATGAGAATATAACAACGTATCAAGAATAACAGTGACAAAAATGACAGAAATAAACACACAAGTTTTTATAAGTGGTTATAAACTGAAATATAATTCAAAAATATTTAGCATTTTTTTCATTAATAACAACGTATGTCGCTATGTATCGTTTTCTGAGAAAAATAATTTGTCAGCGATCAAACGTAGGTTGACATACATCGATAGTGCTGCAAATTTATTTAATAAACAGTTAAGTTACGTTGTTATTTAAAGAAAATACTCAGAAATGGTCAATATCTTTTTAAAAAAAATTTAACACATGTAATGAGCGTTAAAAATTAATATATTTGGCATCGTTAACTCAAAACTGACAAAAATGGACATACGCGGTTATTCCAGAAAATCACAGATATATTAAGTACTATGATAGAGAAAGCTTTGCAAATTTATCTCAGGCCATCAATTATTAACATGAGTAGTCAGACAAAAAAATGGGCGGGATTAGATAAATGCGCGTGGTACCCCCACACAAACTTAATATTAAATGTGATATATCTGAATTACTGTATTAGTTAGTGCCTTGGGACTTTGCGTGAGGCCTTTCATAACGATTCGGAAGGGGGGGAGAGGGTGTAGCGAAGCACACCGGGTTACATCTAGTATTACATATTATAGGCCTGGTGTTTTAATTAATTTCTGACTGATACTCAAAGTGAAGTTTGAGCTTCATTTGAGTAGCTATTAACATACAAATAACTAATTTGAACTCCAAATCTATAATATTAATAGGCAAGGCGAATCCTTGGGACCGATGTTTTGTTCTACCGTTTTATCCCGATTTTGACCAAGTGTATCTTATTTGAAAGGTATATTTTTTTAGCCGTTTTGCTGATTTTTAAATTTTTTCCTTTATTTTGAGTAAATTGCATATAACACATTCATACATAACACATTCATACATAAAATAATACACGTGCTATGCGTGTTTTATTAAATATGTTAATGTGTTTGTTAATGAGCTTTTTATCTTCATTCACAATAATAATAAACCACAAGTGTTGGTTTGTGAATTGGCTAAGTTGAAAAATAAAGCTGCCTAGGAATTGCACTCGAATTTCGAGCGCTGGAATCTGCTAGTATATTCATATATTCATATATTCATATATTCATATATTCATATATTCATATATTCATATATTCATATATTCATATATTCATATATTCATATATTCATATATTCATATATTCATATATTCATATATTCATATATTCATATATTCATATATTCATATATTCATATATTCATATATTCATATATTCATATATTCATATATTCATATATTCATATATTCATATATTCATTTATTCATATATTCCGTATATTCATATATTCATATATTCATATATTCCCTATATTCATATATTCATATATTCCCTATATTCATATATTCATATATTCCCTATATTCATATATTCATATATTCATATATTCCGTATATTCATATATTCATATATTCATATATTCATATATTCATATATTCATATATTCATATATTCATATATTCATATATTCATATATTCATATATTCATATATTCATATATTCATATATTCATATATTCATATATTCATATATTCATATATTCATATATTCATATATTCATATATTCATATATTCATATATTCATATATTCATATATTCATATATTCATATATTCATATATTCATATATTCATATATTCATATATTCATATATTCATATATTCATATATTCATATATTCATATATTCATATATTCATATATTCATATATTCATATATTCATATATTCATATATTCATATATTCATATATTCATATATTCATATATTCATATATTCATATATTCATATATTCATATATTCATATATTCATATATTCATATATTCATATATTCATATATTCATATATTCATATATTCATATATTCATATATTCATATATTCATATATTCATATATTCATATATTCATATATTCATATATTCATATATTCATATATTCATATATTCATATATTCATATATTCATATATTCATATATTCATATATTCATATATTCATATATTCATATATTCATATATTCATATATTCATATATTCATATATTCATATATTCATATATTCATATATTCATATATTCATATATTCATATATTCATATATTCATATATTCCCTATATTCATATATTCATATATTCATATATTCCGTATATTCATATATTCATATATTCATATATTCATATATTCATATATTCATATATTCATATATTCATATATTCATATATTCATATATTCATATATTCATATATTCATATATTCATATATTCATATATTCATATATTCATATATTCATATATTCATATATTCATATATTCATATATTCATATATTCATATATTCATATATTCATATATTCATATATTCATATATTCATATATTTATATATTCATATATATTCATATATATTCATATATTCATATATTCATATATTCATATATTCATATATTCATATATTCATATATTCATATATTCATATATTCATATATTCATATATTCATATATTCATATATTCATATATTCATATATTCATATATTCATATATTCATATATTCATATATTCATATATTCATATATTCATATATTCATATATTCATATATTCATATATTCATATATTCATATATTCATATATTCATATATTCATATATTCATATATTCATATATTCATATATTCATATATTCATATATTCATATATTCATATATTCATATATTCATATATTCATATATTCATATATTCATATATTCATATATTCATATATTCATATATTCATATATTCATATATTCATATATTCATATATTCATATATTCATATATTCATATATTCATATATTCATATATTCATATATTCATATATTCATATATTCATATATTCATTTATTCATATATTCGTATATTCCGTATATTCATATATTCATATATTCATATATTCCCTATATTCATATATTTATATATTCCCTATATTCATATATTCATATATTCATATATTCCGTATATTCATATATTCATATATTCATATATTCATATATTCATATATTCATATATTCATATATTCATATATTCATATATTCATATATTCATATATTCATATATTCATATATTCATATATTCATATATTCATATATTCATATATTCATATATTCATATATTCATATATTCATATATTCATATATTCATATATTCATATATTCATATATTCATATATTCATATATTTATATATTCATATATTCATATATTCATATATTCATATATTCATATATTCATATATTCATATATTCATATATTCATATATTCATATATTCATATATTCATATATTCATATATTCATATATTCATATATTCATATATTCATATATTCATATATTCATATATTCATATATTCATATATTCATATATTCATATATTCATATATTCATATATTCATATATTCATATATTCATATATTCATATATTCATATATTCATATATTCATATATTCATATATTCATATATTCATATATTCATATATTCATATATTCATATATTCATATATTCATATATTCATATATTCATATATTCATATATTCATATATTCATATATTCATATATTCATATATTCATATATTCATATATTCATATATTCATATATTCATATATTCATATATTCATATATTCATATATTCATATATTCATATATTCATATATTCATATATTCATATATTCATATATTCATATATTCATATATTCATATATTCATATATTCATATATTCATATATTCATATATTCATATATTCATATATTCATATATTCATATATTCATATATTCATATATTCATATATTCATATATTCATATATTCATATATTCATATATTCATATATTCATATATTCCCTATATTCATATATTCATATATTCATATATTCCGTATATTCATATATTCATATATTCATATATTCATATATTCATATATTCATATATTCATATATTCATATATTCATATATTCATATATTCATATATTCATATATTCATATATTCATATATTCATATATTCATATATTCATATATTCATATATTCATATATTCATATATTCATATATTCATATATTCATATATTCATATATTTATATATTCATATATTCATATATTCATATATTTATATATTCATATATTCATATATTCATATATTCATATATTCATATATTCATATATTCATATATTCATATATTCATATATTCATATATTCATATATTCATATATTCATATATTCATATATTCATATATTCATATATTCATATATTCATATATTCATATATTCATATATTCATATATTCATATATTCATATATTCATATATTCATATATTCATATATTCATATATTCATATATTCATATATTCATATATTCATATATTCATATATTCATATATTCATATATTCATATATTCATATATTCATATATTCATATATTCATATATTCATATATTCATATATTCATATATTCATATATTCATATATTCATATATTCATATATTCATATATTCATATATTCATATATTCATATATTCATATATTCATATATTCATATATTCATATATTCATATATTCATATATTCATATATTCATATATTCATATATTCATATATTCATATATTCATATATTCATATATTCATATATTCATATATTCATATATTCATATATTCATATATTCATATATTCATATATTCATATATTCATATATTCATATATTCATATATTCATATATTCATATATTCATATATTCATATATTCATATATTCATATATTCATATATTCATATATTCATATATTCATATATTCATATATTCATATATTCATATATTCATATATTCATATATTCATATATTCATATATTCATATATTCATATATTCATATATTCATATATTCATATATTCATATATTCATATATTCATATATTCATATATTCATATATTCATATATTCATATATTCATATATTCATATATTCATATATTCATATATTCATATATTCATATATTCATATATTCATATATTCATATATTCATATATTCATATATTCATATATTCATATATTCATATATTCATATATTCATATATTCATATATTCATATATTCATATATTCATATATTCATATATTCATATATTCATATATTCATATATTCATATATTCATATATTCATATATTCATATATTCATATATTCATATATTCATATATTCATATATTCATATATTCATATATTCATATATTCATATATTCATATATTCATATATTCATATATTCATATATTCATATATTCATATATTCATATATTCATATATTCATATATTCATATATTCATATATTCATATATTCATATATTCATATATTCATATATTCATATATTCATATATTCATATATTCATATATTCATATATTCATATATTCATATATTCATATATTCATATATTCATATATTCATATATTCATATATTCATATATTCATATATTCATATATTCATATATTCATATATTCATATATTCATATATTCATATATTCATATATTCATATATTCATATATTCATATATTCATATATTCATATATTCATATATTCATATATTCATATATTCATATATTCATATATTCATATATTCATATATTCATATATTCATATATTCATATATTCATATATTCATATATTCATATATTCATATATTCATATATTCATATATTCATATATTCATATATTCATATATTCATATATTCATATATTCATATATTCATATATTCATATATTCATATATTCATATATTCATATATTCATATATTCATATATTCATATATTCATATATTCATATATTCATATATTCATATATTCATATATTCATATATTCATATATTCATATATTCATATATTCATTTATTCATATATTCGTATATTCCGTATATTCATATATTCATATATTCATATATTCCCTATATTCATATATTCATATATTCCCTATATTCATATATTCATATATTCATATATTCCGTATATTCATATATTCATATATTCATATATTCATATATTCATATATTCATATATTCATATATTCATATATTCATATATTCATATATTCATATATTCATATATTCATATATTCATATATTCATATATTCATATATTCATATATTCATATATTCATATATTCATATATTCATATATTCATATATTCATATATTCATATATTCATATATTCATATATTCATATATTCATATATTCATATATTCATATATTCATATATTCATATATTCATATATTCATATATTCATATATTCATATATTCATATATTTATATATTCATATATTCATATATTCATATATTCATATATTTATATATTCATATATTCATATATTCATATATTCATATATTCATATATTCATATATTCATATATTCATATATTCATATATTCATATATTCATATATTCATATATTCATATATTCATATATTCATATATTCATATATTCATATATTCAAATATTCATATATTCATATATTCATATATTCATATATTCATATATTCATATATTCATATATTCATATATTCATATATTCATATATTCATATATTCATATATTCATATATTCATATATTCATATATTCATATATTCATATATTTATATATTCATATATTCATATATTCATATATTCATATATTCATATATTCATATATTCATATATTTATATATTCATATATTCATATATTCATATATTCATATATTTATATATTCATATATTCATATATTCATATATTCATATATTCATATATTCATATATTCATATATTCATATATTCATATATTCATATATTCATATATTCATATATTCATATATTCATATATTCATATATTCATATATTCAAATATTCATATATTCATATATTCATATATTCATATATTCATATATTCATATATTCATATATTCATATATTCATATATTCATATATTCAAATATTCATATATTCATATATTCATATATTCATATATTCATTATTCATATATATTCAGACAGACAGACGGGCAGACGAATATCGCTTAATCGACTCGATTGGTACAGTAAAAGATGGGTCTAGGTCAAATATTTTTGGTAGTTACCCACATCACCACAAATTCATTATGCCCTTACCACATAATGCTATGAGGTATAAAAATGGTCCTTTGTCGCATTTTTTAGAGTTATAAAGATTAAACTCTGACCGCATAATGGTATTCGGGTTAAGTACATAAGCTTATTCTTTTTCATTTAAATTGCCAGTTGCTTATATACCAGCTGTGGTGAACGATTTTCTCATCCATCTAATATATCAACATATATTATGTACAATTTTTTTATACAAAGGCTACTGCTACATATGTAAATTTAATGTTATGTTCTAATTACATACATACATCTAAACAGAAGAGAAACTCTCATTTGCATACCATGCTAAATTAAATATATTCAGAAAAAAATTAAAATATAATACTTATTTCACATGTACGGTTGGCTGTTTTCAGATTTACTCTATTCACTCATAGAGCTTGGTTTGCTGTGGCCTGAATGGTTGGTTGTTTACACTTTTAAGGTTTTATATCTCATGTAAGACTCTTATTTACCAACACTAGGTTTATATATAAAATTAAATTTTTATTTACATTTTCTATAAAAGCCAGCAGTCAATCTATAGGTTTAATATATATAAATATGCTATATTCCCTTGAATTAAGTACAACATTAACTATATATAATGGACATTCTATTAGCTCTATTACATTTAGGGTCTCCAAAGGATACCCTCTATAGTCTTTTTTCAGTGCTTTTTTTGCATGTAAAAAAGTTTACTCTAATGATTGTATTAAGTGTGGGTGTAACATTATAATCGTTTAAGTGCATTTTATATGATAAGTATTTTTTAATATAAATATGTATGTCCTTTCATAAAGAATTCAGCAATAAAACATTATTGTACTTAAAATTAACCCTTTTGGACAGTAGCGCAATATTTTTTATCTTCAATACTAATACAATATAGAGGTAAAGAGTGTTTGTTTGTTTGTAGAAGGCAATCATAATAGGCTATAATTTTTTTTTCATATTTTTAGTAGGCGTGGTACCTCCCATATAAAGTGAACTTTTAATATCATATATAATGAGTACTATGACAGAGAGAGCTTTGCAAATTTGTGTGATGTCACCTATTATTTATGTTAGTAGCCATGCCGAATGTGGGCGGGATCGGATAAGTGAGCGTGGCACCTCCAATACAAAGAAATAATTCAATGTTATATATATCTAGTATTGGCGGGATCACACTAACGGGCGTAGTACTCCCCATACAAATTAATTATTAAAGGCCATATATCTGGAGTACTGTAAAGGTGAGAGCCTTGTGACTTTGCATGAGCCCATAAGTTATATATGTGATTAGACGAACAAAAAATGGGCGTGTTAGGAGCAGTGGGCGTGGCGCCGCCCCTGCAAAGTAGATATATAGTATCATATAACTAGTGTAATGTAAAAGGGAAACTCTCAACACTTTGCACGAGTCCATCAGATATAGACGTGAGTAGTCCAATAAAAATTTGGCACGATACAAAAAAATATGAAGTACTGCGAAAGCAACAGTGTTGAAACTTTTGACAAATACAATAATTATCAACCTGAGTAGTCGTGGAAAATATGGGTGCAATCGGCAAAAATAAAAATTGCCGTAATAAATAATTTTCAGAACCGAAAATTGTTAGAAATAAAAGTCGCCAAAAGCAAAAATCAAAATCATATATGGGCAAAATCAAAAATCGCTAAAATCAAAAATCGCTTAAATGAAAAATTGCCAAATAATATTTTAAATTCAAGGACAATGGTTAGGTTTTGCCAGATTTAATTAGAAAAATTCATGTTTTTCTCATGGGCAGCTATATGTACCTTGCTCCAGAATAGGACGGCCGAAAAATTTTATAACAATTGCACCGAATGAAAAAACAAAAAGTGTTGTTTATCAGCAATTATTGATATCAAAAAATATAAAATAAATTAAATTATATATTTTAACTTTGCAATACAAAATTCGTAGGAAAAATTGATTATCTAATAAAATTATTAACCTTCTGATATTTATTTCTGCTGAAAAAAGCTGCTCTTCATAAGGGCTTTCATCTCATACTCATGTATTTTTTTTAGTATCAAGAAACCTTTAAAATTAAGTTTGGTATGTTTTATAATGGAAGTCGTGTAAGACCCAAAAACAAAATGGTGTATACAAGTAAATCTATGCTTCCTCTTACTTTTTAGTTGGGTTATAAGATTCTGGTCTTCTAAATTTTTATTGTACAAATTTTAATCCGATGCGAGACAGTGAAACTAAACTGAAAATAATGTGGCCTCTATGAAAAGACAATTACTAACAACTCGAAAAAACCTGCAACACATACTTATAAGCTAAGTTTAATGATGATAAATATAGGAGTTTTTTGCACTTCTTAAATAACACGCAATGGCACGTATACCATCAGAAACATCACTGATGTACTACTTGATTATAATGAATGTATTGAGTGATTCATATCGGTTTGCATTAAACACAATTCCTCATAATTTTGAATCGTGTTGTTTGGGAGAAATAAATTTAACTTGTTCATTTTGTCAGGCAGGACATTTTCAATGTGAAATTACTCTTCGTAATAATCATAATCTTTGTTGCCATAAGGGCCAAATAGTTTTAAATCCATTTATTGATAATCCATTATTCTAAGGCCTTTAAACAAAATTCTCAAAATTATTTGAATAACATACGTTCGCAAATTGATGAGACTCTTATGAATGGTGTGGACCACCACAAAGCTGGTGGAAGAACTCCTGCTTACGATCGTCAACCACGTTATGCCCAATTATATTTTTATGACATTAAAAATGCTGTGTAATATAGATCGCGCAAAACGTCGAATTTATCATTTGATCTAAGTTTGATGCATAGAATAGCAGACGAAATACATCGAATGAATAGTTTAATGAATTCATTTAACAATGTCCAACTCGTTTCAACTGCCAGAGAATATAGCGGAAGATGTCAGTATGATAATGCTGCAATTTTGAAAAGCCAAAAAAAAAAAGTTGATTATACATACATATATTCAAAAGTTACCAAAAGGTATTCACTCCATTTTATTACTCGAGTGTAAATTCTAGGCAACTTGTTTGGTTTATTATTATTGTGAATGTATATAAAAAAAAGCTCATTAACAAATATACTAACAAATTTAATAAACACACACATAGCATATGTGCAATTTTATGTATGTGTCAGTAGCAAATTTAAATGCAATTTACTCAAAATAAGGGAAAAATTTACAAATTTGTAAATCTGGTGAACATCTAAAAAGGAATACCTTTCAAATAATATACGTATGGTCAAACTCGGGATAAAACGGTAGAACAAAACATCGGTAACAAGAAATCGCCTAGCCTATTAATATTATAGATTTCTAAATGGTGATACCGTTTGGCAATTTTCCATGGCACATAACATTGCATCTACATACATCTACTGCTATAGATCCTCGAAATAAAATAATAATGTTGCAATATGCATCGTATCGTCTGGCTATTCGAAATAATTTCAGTCTATTGCGTAATTTGCAAACCTTATTTCTGTAATCGATAGTTGATATGCATGCTCGAGTTAAAAAAACGCATTTGGATGGTATGTTTTTCAATCAGGCTAACCTTCGCTCCTAAGTTTAGAATATCTTGTTTGAGTTCTATACACAATCAAATGTTGGTTCCCCATGACACATAAAAATTATTTGGATGTAATGAGTATAGTTCCATGTTTCGGAAAGCCTTCGTTACTTATTATTACCATGACATTCAGTCCAAATTGGCCGGAAATTAAAAAAAATCTTCGCTTGAATTGATCCCCTAATTTTCTGCATGATATTGTTGTAGAGAATAGATTGAATGAATTGAATATTTCAATAATTTAGAAAGACATTTTTGGAAAAAGATTAGTTAACACAATTGCGCATATCTTAATAACATAGAGGCTCGATATTGAATTGAAGGAGCCAACTTAGTTTACAGAATTGTTTATGCGGAAATATCTAACTAATCCAAAACTTAACCAATTAGTTTGTAGTCACATGTTTAATGATCTATGTGCTGCTCTTAACCGAATTGTGTTTATCTGAAAGATGAAAAATGTACGAATAATTTTGCAAAAGGTTTTCGGGATATTCTCATGATATCCTTCTTGTAAATGTTGGAATAAAGGTGCATGGTATTTATGTTGTTAATCACTTTGTTATTTCCTGAAAACCATATCTTCCGGCAAAAATGACTGTCATTTTAATGTTGAAGTGTGTGGCACAGTCAAAATTGTAAAGTGTGACTATAAAGATTACAATTGCACGTCAGCAGGAATTGGAAGAAAGAATGTTTAAAAAAATGGTGAAATTCAAATTGATAATACACAGGATTTTTAAAATGGTCAATATATTGTTCGAACTGAAGCTGTCTGCAATATATTTGAATACCATTGTCATTATCAAACCTACACGATTATTACACTTTAATGTCATATGCCTGAACGACATAATATATACCTTAGAGAAGACAATGAGGATTAAGTAATATCAAATAATCGTTCCCAAAAACAAGCCGCATTTTTTAAATTGAACAGAATTAACCCATCAGCTAATCAATATACGGAAATACCATTATATCATGGTTGGATTGATAATGCAAAAAATGAAAAAGAGGTATCGAGGTAGTAACAAAATTATTACATTATTCGTTATATTTCGTACAAAGGTTTTCGGAAGAACATATAAAGGTGGTCTTTATCCTACATTTATTGCGGCATGTCAAGCACGTGGTATTGCTTCGAACGATAGTGAATGGTATAATGGTTTAAAATAAGCGAAAAAGCTCAGTCTCCTCGAAAATTGCGGGAATTATTTGGATTAGCATGTGGTACGACTGTTCCAGTAATTTCATTAGCATTATGGAGTGAATTTAAAATTTATGTGAAAGTAGATTTCTTGAGAGATTCTATTAAAGGCATTGCCTTGAATAGAACATTGTCAATTACTGACGACTTATTATTATCACACAAACTTTCATATAAAAAGTTTGGGCTTCCAATTTCAAGACTTAATTCAGCTTATATTGCA